>OZ020181.1:20236779-20574150 GCA_963971135.1 Stenus bimaculatus
TTTTAGGAAATATTTTTTAAAGCACAGAAAAGGATAATAATCTCATAACTTATGTACAATTATATTATAATTAATTTTTAAACTTTACCACAAAAATATAATGTATAGACATTCGTGCTCGCTATTTCATCATTCCTTGACACGAGGGGAGAATAGAAATTAAATCAAGAATGACGAAATACATACAGGGTGTTCCGTTGAGACTTTTCCAAATATCAGGCTTAGATTAGAGCAAATTTAATCCCCAAAAAACGAAAAAAATAAATTTTTATTATCTTTCATTTGCATGGTCCATTTTAAAAAACTTCGAAAAAAAAAGTTTTGGCAAAATTTTGGTACAAGCACGGTTCTGGACGGCGCAATTTCAAACCGAAAATTAAAACTTTCACGGAATTTGGTGGAGGAAGTGACTGCGAATATTAAGCTATTAAACGTATCGGTGGTGATAATAGTTTTGAAGATATTAATTATTTTGTGAAAAGAGAAAAAATTTCGGACCGAAATTTTGGCTCCCAACGAAGATTTTGCTTATTTTAGCTGCATTTTCGGTGATAACTCGAAAACGGAAAGGGATAGCAAAGTGATTCTTTTTTTGACGTAAAGTGGACCTAAAGAGCTTTTAGAGAAGGTGCATAAATGTAATTTGAAAGGTGAATTTGACCTATAAATACGACTTTTAAAAATGCGATATAAAAAAAAATTTTCATTACTTTTTCGAAATTTAAAATACCCTATGCGTGGGAGCTTTCAGTTTAAGAGTAGATTCTTTAGTGTTTTTAAAATTGAAAATCCGTTAAAAAGTGACCCGGCGGGAGCCACTTACCCCTAAAATGAAAATTTCGAATTCTTAAAAAATCGGCTCCATTTTCTAGATTGTCCCTCTATACATATTTTTGGGCTACGCCACTGATTATTCTCGTTTCTCAAATAAATAAAAAACTTAATACTTAATAATTCATTACAAAAAGCTTTTTTCTTCTTGATTTAATCGCGTAATTACCATGTAAAAATCATTAAATTCTCGTCCTAATCAGGAAATTAACGAGAAAAGAAAAGTTTCTAAGTCAAAGTAAGTTATAAAAAAACCTGTCATCGTTGAACATTAAAATAGATTTATGATGCTTTAAGGATGTTATTGATTTCTTAAAAAGTTAGTAAAACTACAATAAATTAAAAAATATTTATAGTCATGAATTAAGTTGGAAATGATAGTAAATCCTGGTAAAAAATAAAATAATGTTGGTTTAAATTTTATTGCCATGCATAAAATTGAAACCCATTATCTGCAAAATTAAACTTATAAACCAAATGTAAGTACACCATCGTAAATTTGGCATGATAAAATATTTTATTGTTTAATTTAACCAGGTAATTGGGTATATAACAATCGTGTAAAACTTTTGTTGCAATAAAAATTATATGAAAGCAAAACAATTTTTGTGAAATTTCAACTCCATGAATATTTTTTGAAAAAACAAGCGCTACAATGACATTGTTTTTAATTAATTCGATTTTGGCGTGTAATAAAATTTCAATGGTCGTAAAGTTTACGGTTTCGATTTTATTTAGTGTGTTTTATTTGTCAAGCGTAATGTAAACATTTTAATATTTTTTTAACATTTAATAACCCGCTTTTAAGCTACATAACCGTAATTTTTTATTCAGGTAAACGTCCTGTAGTGTGTACGAAGTGAAACACGAAATTTTTCAATGGGCTCCTCTTGATTGAATTGCTCCCTTGCAATGTTAAAGCGTTAAACTTCATGGAAAAATCATGAAATCCCCTGCTATTATTTATTTACCCAATGTGTTAGACCTCCCCCGCTATAAAGTTACTTTATTGGCGGTTTCATGGCAACTTTCTTTTTAAGGAATATGCCTCAGGTTTTAAGGTGTCGTGTAATGACATGCTTAAAATATCTCTTATCTCCCTTTATGATTAATGGATCTCACCAGTTAACAATATCAAATCCAATTTTTTAACACATGTCATCAAGAAATATAGAAAAACCACTCGATTCAAAATATATACATTAATTTTACTTGACACCTGCAACTAATATATGATGGACATGTTTTTAAACTTCCTTCATATGAAATTTTATACAACCATTTTATCTCACAAGTTTCATTTTTTCAATTCCAAAAAATTTCTAAAAAGAAAAATGTGTTATTCACACCTTAGATTATATTTTTTGGCTGAATACTGTTCATCCACAAACCTACTTTCGACAACGACGTTTCATAGATACTACGTTCTTATCGACAAATTCTTAGAGTTGCATTGACACTACCTTTTCCCCGACACGTCTGTTTTATGAAGTGGCATTGTCGAAGAAATAGCATTGCCGATGAAAAGGTAGTATTTTGTATGGCGTGTTACAAATCCATCGACAGTCCTTTTCATCGAAAACGGTTTCATCGACATAACCTTTTGTCGACATAATTTATTCATCGACAACCGTTTCATCGACAATCAATTTCATTGACATTGCTAATTCTTCGACAATGTTGATACATCGATAAATCTATTGACGATGAAACGTGTCTGAGCTAAAACGCTTGTCGATGAATTGGTAATGTCGATGAAACGTCTGTGTCGATGAAAAGGTAGTGTCCTTGAAACGGTTGTCGATGCAGTAGAAACAGTATACAACCATTTTGTATGCATGTTTTTTTGGTGAGTACTATAAAATGTGTGTACCTAATAGGGTTTGGTACATAGCATTATCTTTAAATTAATAAATTTGTTTAGGATGTAATTATGTCCTGCATATTAACCTAAACCACGTAGCAGCATTAAACTAATTGAGTGAAAATGGCTTCATGTATTCTCAGAAAGGGTACAACAAGCGATGGCAATGAAGCATTTTTCCACGCTTTCAAATATACAACAAATAATAAATGAGGCGTATTTAAGTCGCATGTAACGTTAATATTTCCCAATTCACTTCGAAGCCATATAAAAGATAGAATAAACGAAATTCTTAGAAGCTTGGTTCTTCATATTTACACGAAGGAATTAAGGAAAGACTTAATTTAAAACCAAACATATGATGTTACTATTTATTAAACCATTAATTTAATGAATCCTTATGCATTTCGCAACCCCAAAGTTGCATCTTCAGAGGAAGTACATGTAAATATGTTTAACAACTAAAATTTAAATTACAATTAACAATGTTAACATAATTAAATAACAGGAAAACTTACATGAACTTTTACGAGTAAATAGTAATTAAGACAGAAGATATATATATATGTAGATAATATGAAACCACTACGCAATTAGTGACTTATAAAACAAGGAGGAGATCAAAGAATATTGGCACGACATCAAAGTACCTGACAAAGTACTCCAGAAACGCTAAAAAAACAAAAATTAATAATCAAAAAATTATTATACCAAACAAATTATTTACCTGGTACTTCCAGCGATAAAAAACTTGAGTGGTAAGGTGACAAGATTCTTTGATGAGTTCCGTTGATTCGATATTAAAATAATTATCAGAAAATAATAATTATATATTAAAACACTAGTTTATACATCCTTCCGCTAAAAACGAGATCAGTACAATAAAAATTAACAAATAGAAATGAAAAATAATAAATTACCTGGTTCTTCAAGCGACAAACTTGTAGAAAAGTACTACAATATTGTTTAAAAAAGAGAGGTAAGACATCAAACGGTCAATAATTGAAAACGACAGTAATGTAAATTAATACGACAAATATAAACGAAGTCAAGGCACATTGGTCAAAAAACCACATGGTTAAAATTGGTTAAACTAAAAATTTCAATAACATAATTAGTAATTAACTTATCAAATATGAGGATATTTCATTAAACAATAGGACACTATTTTCAAGATTAAATTTGGATTTTATAAATAATATTCTTAATAATTATTTTCGCAAACATAATAATGACAAGATGGAGAAACAGACGCCAATACAACAACGCAAAACCACCTTAAGCGGGTACAGGAAGGTTAGTTTTTGAGATTGTAGCTCCATCTAAGTTAAGAAAGTTTAAGTAAGTTCTTCAGAAAATTCAAAATATATAGAAAACTTTAAACCTTTTAATGTTCAATCAAACAATCGAATAGAGAAGAGTTTGTAAACGTTGATGCGATATTTAACAAATTATTATTCTTATCCATATAATTGTGTAAGAAAATCTCTATTTCCTCCAGAGTATCTAATTTTAAGCCAGCCATTTGTTGGTGAATTAAGCTAGTATTCTCTTCCATATCAAACGTATGATTATTTAATCTAAAATGTAACCCGAATACAGACTTATCATTATTTACTTTATTCAGCGATAACAGGTGCTCTTTTATTCTAACTTTTATAGCTCTACCACTCTTACCGATATAAAATTTGTTACAATTACCACAATTTATTCTATAAACTCCTGATCTACTCAATAATGGTATTACATCTTTATTCTTAACTAAATTTTCTTTCAGACTATTATTAGACCTGAAAACCACTCTCACATTTGGACAAATTTCTTTGAAAATTTTTGATACCTGGAAAGAAACATCTTTGTCATAAGTAAACACCGCATTATGTTCAAATACCTTCGGAGCACCAGAAGCATCGATGGAATAAGCATCATTGTGCAATTTTTTACAAAGTTTCTTATTTAAAATGCTTATTACCAAGTTCGTATTGTAGCCATTATTGACCGCTAATTGTTTTATGATATTCAGTTCCTCTTCGTAGTTATCATTGTTTAACGGAATATTAATTAATCTCCCTAAAAGGAAATGAAAAAAGGAATGTTTATGTGGTAAACTATGACACGAAGAGGAATGAATAGCATGATCAGAGGTAGTGGGTTTTCTATAAATTGCATAAGACAAACTATCCGATTTTCTCTTTATGTTGAGGTCTAAAAAATTAATAGAAGCATCTCGCTCTACTTCTAAAGTAAATTTTATAGAAGGGTGAAGTTGATTGACATAATCAAGAAAGGAATTTAATGAAGTGATGTCATTCTTCCAACCTATTAAAATATCGTCAACGTATCTTACATAGAAAAGGATATGGTTAAAGAAAGGGTTTGAATTATTGACAATGAATTTTGATTCTAAATTTGACATGAAAATTTCAGCAAGCAATGGTGAAAGGGGGTTACCCATCCCCAAACCCTTAACTTGTTGATAAAATATGTTATTAAACTGAAAAAAATTGAATTTTAAAGCGGCTTCTGTTAAATTATATAAATCATTACTGTATTGATCACTGAAATCTGAATCATGTAAAAGTTGTTTTAATAAAATTAATGTATCATCAACAGGTATATTTGTGAAAAGGCTAACTACATCTTACGATATTAAAATAGTATCTTTATTAATTTTTACCCTTCTTAACCCTTCAACCAAAGTTTCCGAATTTAACAAACTAAACTTAGACTTGTAGTCAAGACCCTTACTAAGAACTTGTGTTAGCCATTTACAAAGTTTATACGATATACTGTTGCAAAAAGAAAGAACCGGACGAATCGGCCAGTTCGTCTTATGCAACTTAGGGAGACCATATAATCTAGGAACCCCGGGGTTCATTACATTAAATTTTCTACAATCAATCTCTGACGTACGAGAAATGTCTAACAATTTGTTTTTGAAAACACGAGTGAACCTTTCAACTTTCTTTTCCTCCACAATGTTAAAATACTCTAAATTACTTTTTAAGAATGTTTCCACTTTCTCTATATAATCTGAGGTTCTAAAGATTACTACACTTTGTCCTTTGTCAGCTCCACTGATAGTGAGTTTTTTATCGTTGATTTTTAACCGAATATTGTTTAACACATCTCTACAATTAAGATCAAAATTTGTGAAATTAAATTTGAAATTTTTAATAAATGTGTTACATTTATGTCTAATTGTTTCTTTAACATCATTGGATTTTAAACGAATATTCATTTCTATTTCACTTACTAAATTAGTTAGAAAATATTTTACATTACAATTCTTTAAACAAAATTTAAGGCCTTTATTTAATAAATTTAACTCATCATCAGTAAAACTGACATCGGACAAGTTTACAGTTCGTTTGTAGAAAGTGTGAGATGAAAATACTGTAGGTTCTTCCCTACCTATGGTGTGTACCTGATGGTCCTTCAGATAAGTTAATTTCTTCCTTAGTGTAATTTCCTTCGTGTAAACATATAAAAGAATCTGAAAAATATAAGGGGGTTTAAAAAAGGGGGTAATTTAGATAAATAAATATTAGTGTCAAAAAAGGTAAAATTATGCCTGCTAAATTTACGAGTTGAAGATTATTTTGGGTTTAAATAAAAGAAACTTTGTTTAATAAATTAAGGCTTTTAGGAATTTAAGAAATTATAAAGGCCAGTGGCAGTGCAGAGTTATCCTTGGCATTTCTGAAAGGAAAATTAATTTCATTGTCAATGAAAAAGGAACAAAAATCACACCGCTCGAAACTTCTTGAATATACAATAAAGGAAGTTTGTCCAATCCTGAGGCATTTCGTGTTGTGTTGATCAATCTCTTTTCTTTGATAAATTTGTTTTTATTGAAAAACTTGCTGCTTTAATACTTTTAGTTATTCCCGGGTAATGTATAAACTTTTAATAACTCAATGCATTTACAGTAAGATTTAAACATACGGAAAACTTTTTTAATTAGTCAAATGATAAGCACAGAGTTTACTCCCTGTTGTGTGTTATTTTAAGTCTCTTGATAAAATCCGACGAGTGCGACTTATTTTTATTAATTATTTTTTTCGTTATTAAATTAAATTTTCTACTAGTCATATTTTTAATTATAAACTTTTTAATGATATATGGCCCATATCAAACTTTTTCATATTGAAATTATGGAGATTGGATATATCAAATCCTTCCAATTCGGAATTTTAACTACCAGTAGAGGGCGCTTTAAATTGCATAAACATAAAGTAAATACGGCGTTATAAGTTTTTTCGGAAAGCAAATACCCAAGGAACTACCAGTGCCGGAAGTGAAAAAAACTAAAGAAATTTCTACCTCATCTAAAGAAAAAAACTTGACCTTGTTACATGTAAATATCTGCTCCGTCCGGAATAAAATGATTGAATTAGAAGCTTTTCTTAAAGACAATGAACGAAAGTATGATTTTATGTGTTTAAGTGAACATTGGTTATTAAGTGAAGAAATCGAAAACTTTTATATTGAAGGGTATCATCTCATCAGCTGGTTCTGCAGACCTAGGTCGCCGCATGGTGAGACTCTGTTTTTGACAAGAAATAGCATGCGTGGTAACTGTGTGCCCCTTGTAAATATAAATAAACTTTCGATTGAAAGTATTTGTGAAATAAGTGCTATATCTTACCTGAATTCGATATTAATTTGTGTTTATAGACCACCTTCTGGTGACTTCAATATATTTTTAAATGCAATGGATAATTTGTTACATAGTTTCTTGCAGAATCATAACGTTATAATTTGCGGTGATTTTAATATACATTTTGATAACATTAACGATAATTATACTATCAGATTTGTAGATTTGTTCTCATCATACGGATTTGTAAAAACTATTAACGATGCAACCCGCTGTACTCATTGCATCGATAACATATTTGTGAGATTGTTAAATGATAACATTTCAACCAATGTATTCGATGTAAGTCTATCAGATCACCTGGCGCAAGAAATATCATTTAGTTTGAACCCAAACGCAATTATAACTCAAAAAACAATCAAAGTATGTGTAGGCCTTTAACCCAAAAGCGATACATAATTTTTAACAGTAACCTTCAAAGCTTGAGTTGGAGCTTTCTTGATAGTATCCAGTTGGATCCGGACAGTAAATTTAATATATTTTTTGAGAACTACTTAGATGCTTTCGAAATTGCATTTCCATCAAAAACTGTTACAAACCGAATATGCGATGAAGGAGTAAGCTGGTTTACGCCGGACATTAAACGCATGCGCGATCACTTACAGTATCTGAATCAACTTTATAATGATTTTAAACTTGAGGCTTTAAGAATTGATAGAAATAATTATAGAACTTTGTATAAGCATGCGCTAATGGTTAACAAGCAAAAGGCGAACCGGGAACCGGAATTTTATTGAAAATTAACCAAACCAAAATGCTGCCATGTGGAAAGTCGTGAATAAGCATAGGCAATCAAGCGCACATATTACTCAGACAATCGACATAAATGAATTTAATGCTTATTTTGCAAATATTGCTAGTCAAACAAGCTTGGAAATACCAAGAACAGATCTTGATCCTGTAAAAGCTTGTTTTAGGTTATCAGATTCCAAAGAAGTTTTCTCTTATACAAAAATAACACAGCAGGATGTAATGAAATACCTGAAGTCAATTAAAAATAAACAAACTAAGGATATATTTGGGTTATCTATAAATGTTGTCAAAAAAACTATTAGCTCCATTATCGAACCTCTTACTAAAATTATCAATATATGTTTTAGTGCTGGTATTTTTCCAAAGCGATTAAAAATAGCTGCTGTAGTACCACTACATAAAAGTGGAGATATTAATTTAAAAGAAAATTATAGACCCATATTAATTTAACCTGCCTTTTCTAAAGTTTTTGAAAAAGTTCTACAGGATCAAATATCTAAATTTTTTGAAACAAACAATTATTTCTGTAAAGAACAGTTCGGTTTTCGTCCAGACCTTAGCACAAAAGACGCTATAATAAGTTTTATAACAAATGCTATCCAATGTTTTGAGGAGGGTAAATATTACTTGTCAACTTTCTGCGACTTAAGCAAGGCGTTTGATTGTGTTTCACCAAATATATTGCTAAGGAAGCTGGATAAGTACGGTTTTGATTCAAATTCGATTCAAATTGTAAAGTCGTTCCTACAAGACCGAAAACATTGCGTTAAAATAAATGGAAAATTCTCAGAAAGTCTACCAATTCAATTGGGGGTTCCACAGGGCAGTATTTTGGGACCATTATTGTTCATTATATTTCTGAATGATTTTAATGCATTTATTTAGAACGGGGACATTGTTCATTATGCAGATGATACAACCCTGTCCGTTGGCAATGAAAATTTTGATCAGGTGATCTTGCAAATGAAATCCAATTTTGAAGCACTAAGTACTTGGTTTTCCACTAATCAATTAAAGTTGAACGAGGCCAAAACACAGAATATTATATTCACATTGAAACATACACCGGGAAATCAGGAAAAAATAAAGTTCTCTGTAAATACTAAATTTTTAGGAATTTATATAGAATCGTCACTTACATGGAAATTACATGTTGAAAACTTATCAGGAAAGTTGGCCAAAAATATTTATTTATTGCGTAACTTAAGCAAATGTATTGAGAAACAGTATTTAAAAGTAGCTTACTTCAGCTTGTGTCAATCTCTTATGCAGTATGTAATTTTAGTATGGGGCCATTCGCATTGGGCAGAGCGCATATTTTCTCTTCAGCGTAGAGCAGTTCGCATTTTAAGTGGGCTCTCCTATACTGCTGATTGTAAAGCTTCTTTCATTCAAGAAGGTATTCTCACTTTTCCTTGTCTATTTATTTTAGAGTGTTTAATATATGTTAAAAGTAATATGACAAAATTACAAAAGTTTAGTGAAGTTCATAACTATGAAACTAGAAATAAACACGATGTTGTTCCAGCTGCATTGAGATTAAAACGATCCCAAAATGGACCAAATTACTTGGCAGTTAAATTTTTTAACCACTTGCCAAGAAAAATCAGAATTGTTTCAAGACTAATTTAAAGTAAATTTTAATAATTCAAGCGTTTTACCACTATAATGAATTTTTTAAATGTGATTTTAATATGTAATGTACCTTTATCATACCGTTTGTACTGTTTTGACCTGTGTAAAATACTCTTTGTATACTGTGCATTAAATAAATATTATTATTATATTATTATTATTATATACAAAGCTATTCAATGTCGAACAAATATTAATGCCGTATACGCACGATTAACGTGTGTATCTATGATGGATTTCGGATTTTAAAGCGAGCTTTGAGGTGAATACAATAAACTATAATTATTATATTTTATAAACTAATGGATTTAACTTAATTTAAATTTCTGTAACAGTAAACATTTCAAAGATAATCCAAGAGATTATAGTTGTAATTACGCCTGTAAATGGAGGCTGATATTAAATTGCCTTTGTTTGGTGTACGTCTATTATTTATTAACAGTAGCAGACTTGATTTAGAACTGAATTGTAAGGCATACCGTGGCATCGTTCACTTGCAAGAAAATCGAAACGTCAGGATAAACGAGCGGGTTTACTCAAAAGGATCAAGGCATGCAATGCAATCCTGTGTCAGCTTCATCGAAACTCTGTCAGATTGCTAATAACAAGAATCATTGCTTCCCTACTTCTCTACTTTCATTTTAAAACCACACAAAGAATAACACCTAATCAGTATTTGCAATCAAGGCAGTGAATTTATTTAATTTTCTTTGAGACATGTAAGATAGAACGCGGTTGCCGGTTGCTGGTTACCTTTAAAGTTCTGGTAGACTTAATATCACCATTGATTTGCATGTCAAAGGTCAAACACTTCAGGACTCTTAATAAGTTGTTTGTAATTAGTTAAGCTTAAATCTTCTTTAAACACTGTTTTCCAAAGTATCGCAAACTTGACAAAACGCTGGGGTCGGACGATAAATCTAATTACTTAGCTGATTAATTTTCGTTTACGAGAAGCTTGCACTGAACAAATCAAATTATTTATTTATATCGCAGTTTCTTTTCATTAAATAAATTCCATTTTACAAATTGCAAATTAACTTAAAATGTAATCATTTCAAACTAAATTTTAAGTATTTGTATTATTTTGAAATAATAATAGAGTAGGTCTTTTTCGAGAAAAGCGGTAGCTTTTTGTGTATTCATGGAAGCCGCATTTGATATAAGAACATTGTAAGAAATAAAAGAGCTTGCAGATTGTAATGAATCGTATAGCTGAATAGCAAAAAAAATCTTGAATATCGATTAGTTAGGCTAATTCTAGTTACAAGTTTTACAACTGGGATGATGTTAAGGATAGTTTTATGAAAAACGGGTACAAAGGAGGAGCTAAATGCTAGACTATTCAAGATATCTCGTTCCTAATTAGCACCCCCAGAAATAAAGAGAATACTGAATTATTCAGAAGGAAACTATGACATAAAGGTATTCACAGAGACGTTTTAATGACGCTCTCATGATTATTGCGTTGTAATTAATCAGAATTTGCCAAGTGGGTTTATGAGCTGATTTGGGTCAAGTGTCCGAAACTATGTAAATTTCGATTAAAATGCAGTTTCTGTAGCTGAAACGATAAAGACGTCGTAATGTCTTGAAGGATTCTTTCCTATAATCCCAACTTGGAAAGTTCGCCAACAAAGCCAATTACTCTGGAATTTATAATTGACACACGGATAAGGGTCGAGTTTTAAGTGCAAACTTCAAACGCGTAAAAAGAGAGGGTTTAAGAGCTTAGCAAAGCGTATATAAGCCAGAGACAGAATTACTGAATTACTACTCCCAGCTGCAAATAGCCTTGTAATGAATCATAAACGTATTTCCTTTAACTTCGGAATATTGAAATTAGATTACAGTTCTGATTTATTGTTACCAATAATCCTCAATGATTGCTGCCAATGAAGGGGATTACCATTTTTAATAGGGGCATTTAACCATTATCTCTTTTTTATCTTTAAACTTTGCCTTTTTCTCCTATAAACAACGTATTTTCTAATAATTTTTACAACCTTCATCAAAATCTCTCGACTGAGTTAAAACCTCTATTACGCCAAGAATGTGAAATTGGGCTGTAAATTTCTTATATCGTACAATTTAACTTAAAGATCTTAATTTAAGAAACTTTAACCTGCAACATAGTAAATTATTACCTTTAATATACTTTTTATATTTATTCAGGCTGTCTGTGAAAGGTTTTTACAACAGTTTTCCGCATATTCCTTATACCAAAATAAATCGATTTAAGTAAACTTATCTTAGTATAAAGTATCTTCGTTTTAAATACGAGCATCTTGTTCAATTTTATCTTAGTTTTGTTCAAATTTGGTAGTTTAGCATAGTTTTAGGAAACAAAAAATCCATATCAAAATTTTGATTAAAATTAATTCACGGGAGTAGACCTTGGTCTTTTTTTAATAAAAAATGTTTCAAATTTCTACGCCAATGGAAGAAAATGGTTTTAGGTATGGTTTTTAGATTAAATAACTTATTTACTAAACAAAAGGTGACAAGACTCGATTACTGTCATGTTTTTCGAGAAATTTGTAATTTAGTAATTTGCAAAACACAATGCAAACATTGAGCGAATGATTCGTTTCTGAAGCACAAATATTTTTTGGGAAAATGTAGAATTTCCCCAGCAGAGAATACCGTACGTCAATTGCGATTGTAACAGAAATTCATATTAAAATAGTTTTAGTGTACTTATGTCTAAAATGTTCTTACACGAAACACACCGCATAGTTTTTACCACTGAGGATTCTTGACAAGTAGTAAATATGACAGCTCCAATTGAAAACACTATCAAATAGTACTCCAAAAAACTTACTGCAGCTTTCTTGAATTATTGTTTTTATGTCTTTTATTAAAAAGCTTTTAACTCGAAAATAAGTTGATTGTAAAAACATAAATATACATTTATAATCCGATCAATTTAGACATGCAAGGGTGCACAAATTAGCATTGGAATGAATGTTCGGCATACTATTATAAATGAATGCTGAAAAGTCCCCATTGATCAAAGGTCTTAAAAATGGGTTTGTCGCGTTTTTCAACAAAACAGTAAGTTTTATCATAAAATTGGGTCAGACAAAAATTGTAGATCATATAATTATCTATAAAAAACGACTTACTACTTTTTCTCCTAAGAGCCACCGTTTCTGAGATATAACGATTATAAAAGTTGAAAAAGTTGTAATCTTCATAATATGCATAAGTACGCCACGTATACACATCACTGGAGCTGTAATACAAGTAAAAATATTTTTCTATCGGTCAAGGTACGCCATAAATCGTTCTAATCGGCCAACTGGTTAATTAATTAATTAATTATTTTCCGATTAATCAAAAGTTTTATAGCAATTTCTTCGTCCAAAAGTGAAATTTTCAAATTTTCAACGGTTATTCGGTCATAACTTCTAAATGAATAAAGATATCAAAACGAGTCCTTCTTTGAGTGAAACGCTGCGTAAAAACCTTTAAGATAAGCCATCATTCGTTAAAATCGATGAAGGAGTAGAGGGTAAAAAAATTGTCAAAATCGCATTTTTTTACAAAGTTTTTGCGCGAATAAAATATTGAGTTTTTTTTTTTAAAATTGAAAAAAATCAACGCTTCGCATAGTAGTACTTGAAAATCTCATTCCAACACATATATTAGTTAGACAATAGGATGTGTTGTTTCCGTACAGCGATTATTTTGGTCGCTGGGGGTTGAAAATACACAATTTTGACATTAATAGGTCGGTGTGAGGTGAAATGAAAATATAGAGATTTCAGAACTTCAAACCGACCTCGTTCGATCAATCCTCTTTCAGGTCACGTGTAGCCATTTTTCATTTTTTCTCCCGTTTTTGCTCCATTTCCTCTACAAATTTTCACTACGTGCCATTTTTTACGGTCCAGTCGTTTGGTAGGTACGATTTTTTAAATTTCGTTAAAAAATGTCCAAAATTTTACCCCGATTTTCAAACGTCAGAATATGAGATACAAACAAAAATTTCGAAAAAGTGCTACGCTATGGGTCCATAAGTCTGTTTCCTCTTTTCGAAAATGCCATTTGCGATTTTTTTCCTCCGGCTACAGTCAAAACCTAAACAGTATTACCTTTTTGTTTTTTTCGCTAAAAAACGCGACATTTTGACGTTTTCAATGAAAAATTCGCCCTCGCTACAGGATTCACCTAGGAGGGTCGGAAATTTTGGATATAGTAAATGAGGATGTGGAAAAAAAAGGAGCCCGATTTGCTCGTTTTGATTTTGAACCGGGCGGAGCTACGATTTTTCAAAGTCGGCGCGGAAGACGCTTGAAAAAAACCGCAAAGAAATTGACTTTTTCGGGAGCGCTTTTGAAAGCTTTACCGTCGCTTAAAAAATCCATTCCGATAGGATTATAAAACAAACATTCCCCTTTAATTCAAGACCAGTTTTTTGAAATTTGGTTAAAAAATGTACCCGTTATCGTGAATATTAGACGATTATGAATCTGACGAATAATGTGCATATTATGAAGATTACAACTTTTATAATCGTTATATCTCAGAAACGTGGCTCTTAGGAAAAAAGTATTAATACGTTTTTTATAGATAATTATGACCGAATAACCGTTGCAAATTTGGAAATTTCACTTTTGGACGAAGAAATTGCCATGAAATTTTTGATTAATCGGAAAATAATTAGTTTTGACCGAACCAGTTGGCCGATTAGAACGATTTATGGCTTACATTGACCAACAGAAAAATATTTTTACTTGTATTACAGCTTCAGTGATGTGTATACGTGGCGTACTTATGCATATTATGAGGATTACAACTTTTTCAACTTTTATAATCGTTATATCTCAGAAACTGTGGTTCTTAGGAGAAAAAGTATTAAGTCGTTTTTTATAGATAATTATATGATCTACAATTTTTGTCAGACCTAATTTTATGATAAAACTTACCGTTTTGCTGTAAACTGTTCCAAACCCGGACTATTGGGTTTTTAGTCGATGAAATCTCATCAACTTTCTAGGATTTTCTTCTGAGCACTTCTTTTTTGGGACACCCTGTATAATTTTGTTTCTTCTTTATTTTTAACTTTTTTTTTGAAAAAGGGAATACCGAGTTGTGTTTCCAAGGTGTTTGCAAAATTTCGCCTACGGTGCTATATTAGGAGACTGAAGCTCCAGGCTCCAGCTTCCTTCACAAAACGTCAAAAACACAAATTTAGCACTTCTAAATGTTTCTGAAAAGGTCATCTTATTTTATTGATTACCCTTTACTTTATCTGATATCTATTTTTCAAATTTTTGATCCACCCCAACGCAGACTCCCGTTTTCCAAATTTATATACCCAGATTGAAATTAAAATCGTTTGTTTCAAATAATTTTGATTAAAAATTATAAAAAATCGATGGTATAAATTGAATAAATTACTTATGGGAATGATTGTTGTAAATATAAATAAACACCTTCGGCCTCATAAATCGCAGTGTAAATTTCAATTACTGAGAGTAGTGTAATAGGTTGGAAGTTTCCATCATTCCCTTAATTTAATTGTAATTTTAAAAGTTTCGCCTGGGCTTTTATCCAATAAATAAAAAATAACATTTTTTCTGCTTCACTCGCATAAATTTAGCTGTGGGAATATGGTTTCGTAGGAACTTCATATTTTCATATTTAACACAATAAATTTTAACCGCTTCAATTTTATTATATCTGTAAGTTTGTTTTTTACCTTAGAAAAATAAAGTCGACTGAATTTTGTTTTGTCTGTTTGATTTATCGAGCGGATAAGAGCGGGTGTTATATTATAATCTTCCACCGAAAACGCATCTATCCAGTTACATTTTGAACCAACTGTTCTGTCAGCGTTATTTTCTACGTATGTTCATTTATCTTGCCTCTCTTTGTTTCAGAATCTTAAGAATCAAATCATGACAACGAATCTTTGGGTGGAAAAGGTAATATTCAATTACGTCTTTATAACATCATTTACTCACATCGATCCCAGTAAACCAATTTGTAACTTATGTATAAAATACACATAGATAGCTCGTAAATTCTCCTATGTAGCTAATTTAACGTAAAATATATGTATATTTTACAGATATAATATTATATTATTTTCTCTATGTATATAATAAGTAAAATTTATAATGTGTTATTTATATAGAATTATTTACATATACAATTCATAAGTTCGTATATGTATATGTATTTTATATATAAATAATAATTTATTATTAATGTAAAATATCGCCTGTGTTATTTACATTAGACATTTAATGTAAAATATACCTACATAAATTATTTACATATATTCTTTATGTAAATAATTCATACATAAAATATAAAATAAAATAACTTATTAGAAAAATGAATGGAAGTTGGGTTAGAATTTATTTATTTTGTTATAAATAATTTTGACTACTTAATTTTTATATTTAATGTCTTTATTTTGAATATTTTTAAAGTTTAGAATTTTTTCTTAATTTTTTTTTAAATTATGCGAGAAGGGTTAAAATCATTGTTTATTTTGTTATAACTTTCTTTAACTTGACTAATTTATATTTATGAATATTCAATATATTTATGAAAATAATATATAAAAATTCTGGCCAAGGATATTATGCATAAAATAATAAAAGCAAAATATACTGCAAAATTGCGCTTACCAAAGAAATCCAACATTCAACACCGACATTATTAGAAAAAAGTTGAGTTATAATTTATAATTTATTTATTTTGTTAAAAATAATTTTAACTACTTAATTTTTATATATAATTGAACTTCTTTTAACTTCACTAATTTATTACTTATATCTGATATATATTTTAAATATAAAAATTTACATAATTTAGACATAATAACCTATCCCCAAATATGGCTGACATCCTGACATGATTTATCCCTAATTTCTCTCTAGATTTTACATAATTTTTCTTACATGTTATATATATTTTACATAAATTATACCTGTTTTGGTTTACTGGGATTATTTGGAATTTTTGATTTTTATTGGTGTTAATTTTCAGTCGTGGTATGACTACAAACTTAAATGGGACCCAAAGGAATATGGTGGAGTGGGGTTGTTACACGTACCTTTCGATCATATTTGGAGGCCAGACATTGTACTTTACAACAAGTAAGAAATTTTGTTAACTTCAATTTTAATTAGAAAGTAAAATTAATTGAATTTGCTTCCTTCCCAAATTTGCTTTAAAAGTTAACTCAATTAAATCTATTTTAACTGACAGCAGTTGAATGAAAACGAGTTAAATTAATGTATGGTCCTTTTTATTAATACCGTCCTAGGAGAATCATCGTTTCTACCGTATAATAATAATTTTGTATCCAATTTAACTTTCATAACGTTAACTAATCTAAAATTCTAATTTTTCTCCTCAATTATTAATGTTTAATTCCAGACTTTTGCGGTTAATTAAAGTTTTGTTCCAAATTGCAACAATACAAGGGTTATTAATTTTTTTTGTTTTTGTAATTTATTCTCTAATGTTCACCTGGGTGCAATTCACAATTGTCTACAGTTCTGTGAAATTTGCATAGCATTCCATTGTGTTGTGATTTAAGAGCAAATCCGCCTTTCCGATTATTCATACCAATTTTTAGCTCTACGCTAATTTGTGCACCTTTACTACTATTTTTAGGGCTAAATTGACCGGACTATAAATGGATAAATTAGTGTTTTTATACAATAAATTTTACTTGGTACTTCCTCTTTTGTCCTTTCTCCTTCGTCCTCCATCCTTCGTCCATCGTCCTTCGTCCTTCGTTCTGACAATACTTTTCTGCCATGATGTTTTTTTAACTTCCCAGTATCTGTCAAATGCTTGGAAATTGTTATGCATGATGCATGATAGTTTCAGTTCCAATGCAAGCTCCCGAACAGTTATCAATTTTGTATTTAAACAAAATGAATAAATATCAAAACTATTGATTGTTTAAGTAAATTCGAATCTTCAATGAGATTAATAAGAGAAGGTTATTAAAAAATATATTTTGACTTGAATTAATAACTTCGGTTATAAACTGGGAAAAAAAAGTTGGCAACTTGTTGAAAAGCTACATATAAATACCTCAATTTCCCACAAAATGCTTCCACTTGAACTTTTATTAAAATAATTAAAATCAAAAGTTTGTAATTAAAATAATTGGGACTAAAAGTTAGTTTGTTGCAGAAGTTAATTAAAAGCTCTCAATGTAAACGTATTTTATTAATTAATTAATATTAATTATCTGCATTATTACGTTAAGAGGGATCCATTACGCTTTCTTAGGATTCCCGCAGATTATTCGCAGCTGGTTACTTACAGATTTCTAAGCTCTATCATTTATATTTTAGTTATAATTTTAGATCCTCATAAAACTTGCTACTGCTTTAAATTTGAAGACTCATAAAATTAGATAAGGATTACATTGATCACATGGGATTTACTTCTGTTATAGTTGCAGTTTACTGTTAAATCGCTACTTAAATTTATCACCACAAATCTTTTCCTCCCATTAATCCCAAAAATTGATGAATATTTTTTTTTCAACTAAATTAAAACTTGAACCTAGATAATGGAGTTTCTCTTCTCCTTTATTGAACCAATCTTTTCAAAGATTAGTTTGTTGCTAATAAAAATTGATTAATTCAATTATCATTTATCATAATAGGTTTTGGCTGTTATCTAAAGTTGTTATCCTAAAAGTTTTCAGTTGATGCGAGGTTTACACATAGTAGAGAATTCCTTTCGGTGAAAGTTCAAGATTTACTACGTATTCTCGGAGGCATTGGAAAAGATTGAGTTTCCAACTTAGATTTTAGAACGAATCTATTTTAGTTAACTTATTTGAGGATATTTGATCACAAACGCCTTTAGAATTTTTAATACTAATTATTTCATTTTATTAATTTATTCATTAAACCAAAAAATCATATTAAAGCCTTAAAGTTTTGACTTTAATTTTGTTCTTAAAAATTCGCATATAAAATCCAAATTAAATTTTTGTTTCTCTTTCTCCAAAATATGACCATAGAGTTACCATACAGCTACACTAAGGCTACCATAGAGTTATGATGGAGTTATTATAGAGCTACCATAGAGTTACCATACTGCTAGCATAGAGCGACCACAGAGTTACCATAGAGTTATCGTAGAGCTACCATAGAGTTATATACAGTTACCATAAACTACCATAGAGCTACCATAGAATTACCAAAGATTTACCATAGAGTCACCATAGAGTTACAAAAAGGTTCCATAGAGTTATAGGTTCATAATTTTCCCACCATATGGCGAGTAGTATTCTAAAATTCCCATTTGAGTGAAGTGACCTACATTGGATTGGATTTGTAATTTAAACTCATTGGGAATTTTAGAATTCTGGTCGCCCTCTGGCGGCAAAAGTATGAACTTAGAAATAAAGTGCTTCTTAGTATTTGATAAAAACTACTTTTGTGGTTTAGTTGAATATGTAGTTCTTTGGGTACATACATTTTAAACACAGTTTTTGACACTAACAAGTACTAAAATTGAATTTTGATTTTCATTCCTTTTTCAAATTAAATTGCTAGTTTTGTGTCCCAAAAATCAAAATGTTTGCATAATTTTTTGTTTCACGACCGATTTTGATTATTCTTTTTATATTTTGTGTTTAAAATCATTTAATTTCTCATGTAATAATTTTCATTATATATTTTAATTTCGATTTTTTGTAATTTTGCAGCTTCTAAAAAATCGGCAATAAAAGAAAAAAATTAAAACACAACAAATTTACTATTCCAGTAAATAAAGACATTTTAATTGCAGTTCGAACTTTGAATATTTTTTTTAACATTTTTAAATCACTTTTTTGAAAAAACTGGAAGAATTTCTGTACTAAAAATCGAAATTCTTGCATAACTTTTGTTTATTCGCCGATTTTGATTATTCTTGTTATATTTTGTTTTTAAAATCATTTAATTTCTCATGTGATAAAATAAAAAAAATAATTTTCGTTATACAGGGTGTCCCGTTCGTGGTAGCCAAAACTTCAGGGTTAGAAAATAGAAGAAATTTCATCGTAAAAAAACGAAAAAAGTGTGGATCTAGCTATTATAGTTTTGGAGTTACAGCTCTTTTAATTTTAAGTTACCAATTTTTCTCACACATCACTAAATCAGTAATAACAACTTAAAAAATGTGTGTAAAAATCTACAAAAATTATCACTAGAAAGCTAAAACCACCCTCTTTCAACTAGTAATAACAAATCAACATAAATTGTTGACAGAATGTTAAATAATAATTCACAAAACGAAAATAATTTAAAAAAAAATAAAAAATTTGTCGTTTTTTTACAATTTTTTAAAATAAAGCCAAGTAAGAAGGTGTTTTTTTTCTAACATCTAAAACTACATTATTATTCCTACAAATCATGAAAATTTTGAGTTCCTAGGCATTTTCCTTCAAACACTAAATTAATGTCAAATTTACTCCTTCAATTGTGATCTGTGTAGTCGTTTGCCAAGGACTGCTCACGCCTAGGTTTAAATTCTGTTTCAAAATTAATCTTTAACTTTGGATGGTTTTTCCAATAGGATTTAAGTTAAAATAAAATGTGGTTGTTTTAGTTTGCCTTTTATTATTGGAAAATTAAAAAAAAACAACAAAGTTAACTAATAATGTTGGTAATAACCTACTTAATTAATTAAATTTTCAAAGTAATCTCCATAATTTTGCAGGCAAATATCGGCACGTGAACTTACTGAGTCAGTCGTACGTCTTAACATTCCTGGATTAGCCCTAATTTCATCCGGGGCATTGTTAATGCGGTCTAATAGTTCTTGCCGGGTATTTACTTTTTCCGCGTATACCTTTTTCTTCAACGTACCCCACAAAAAAAAATCAAGTGGGGTAAGGTCCGGGGATCTGGGTGGATATGAAACTGGACCACCTCGTCCTATCCAAGAATGAAAGTGACGATCCAAAAAATGTCGTACATCAATTGCAAAATGTGCTGGACAGCCATCAAGTTGCAAGCACATGTTTTGTCTGGTAGCAAGTGGCAGGTCATCTAATAAATCCACAAATTCATTTTGTAGGAATTGGAAGAATGATTGACCATTTAGTCTTGCAGGTAACTCAATTGGGCCAATCAACTTATCATCAATAATTGCTGCCCACACATTAATTGAGAACTATTGCTTAAATTTCGCAAAAAAATTTGCAAAATTTGTAATTCCCACATGGGTGAATGTTGCCTCGTCGGTCCACATAATTATTCTTAAAAAATTGGATGTGTGTCGTATTTTTCTTCTCAGCCATGAGCAAAAAACTGCACGTCCGCGAAAGTCCAGTTCATGGAGATCTTGTACTTTACGGAAATGGTATAGATGAAGCCTTTCCTTACGCAGTATTCTCCAAATTGAAGTTCGGGATAAACCCAACCGTAATGAAATCTTACGAATGCTGATGCTGGGATCTCGAAAAATTGCATCTAAAACGTTTTCCTCATTTTCATGTGAAATAAACTTCAAAGGTGGTCGATTTAAATGTTTTTGGATCCCATATTCGCAAAGTCTCCAGTGAATGCTGATAAATGTCCGATGATCAGGCGTTTCTCTTGTCGGAAATCTTCTCCGGTATTCGCGAACAGAAGCTAAAGCATTTCCGTTACAAAATCCATAAATGAAATGGATGTCCGCAATGTGAGCGTTGCTGAAAGCCATTAGAAAGACACCAGAAGTGCTAGCAACTAGTAACAATAACGAAACTACGGTGGTACTGCTAACTCAGTTCTCAATAAGTGAAAAATACAGTTCTTTTTTTATCCATTCGCACTCTTTGCATAAAACAACCGCTTTAAACCTCATTTTATTAAGACACACGTGTACAGAAACGACGAGAAATTCAATTAAATTAGTAAATTTGATATTAATTTAGTGTTTGAAGGAAAATACCTAGGAACTCAAAATTTTCATGATTTGTAGGGATAATAATGTAGTTTTAGATGTTAGAAAAAAAACACCCCCTTACTTGGCTTTATTTTAAAAAATTGTAAAAAAACGACAATTTTTTTTTTTATTATTTTCTTTTTGTGAATTATTATTTAACATTCTGTCAACAATTTATGTTGTTTTGTTATTACTAGTTAAAAGAGGGTGGTTTTAGCTTTCTAGTGATAATTTTTGTAGATTTTTACACACTTTTTTTAAGTTGTTATTACTGATTTAGTGATGTGTGGGAACAATTGGTAACTTAAAATTAAAAGAGCTGTAACTCCAAAACTATAATAGTTAGACCCACACTTTTTTCGTTTTTTTACGATGAAATTTCTTCTACTTTCTAACCCTGAAGTTTTGGCTAGCACGAACGGGACACCCTGTATGTAAATATATCATTTATTACATCTCCAGTTTTATTAATTTTTTTAATATTTATGTTAGGAATAAAATAATTTACTTTGTAGTTGATTTAAACAAGTAAAAATAGTTTAGTTTTCTTTATGATCAAATTTTGTTTCTCACGAGTGTTTTGTTTATGTCTGGGGTATTAAGTAATGCACCCTTGTTATTCTATGGATTAGGTGTGGACAAATTTATTGCCTACCAACGGATGGAGGGTGAAACTGCTAAGTCAGGTCAAGTTAGCAAGACATAAACTAAACACTTAAGTTTTTTTTACTACATTTGAATGAAATAATATTTTATTATTTATTTAAATTTTATATTTTTAATGTCATAATTAGAATAATTAATTCTTTAAGCCTTAGGTACCATACGAAAACCAAGTTGCCAATTTTAAATACTTTATTCAATGCATTTCGAAGTGCACCCACTTTATCTTCAGGAATACATTTTTAATATATAAAACTAAAAAACATACAAGTTAAATAGAATACAAACTAAAAACTACGACTTACTGGAACAAAGATTGACGAGTAACATACGAAAAAATCAAGAAAACGGAACCAACGCCATGAATTTTACAAAACGTGTTATCAAAATCCCATACTTAGCGGAAGGTTGAGCAACAATATATGAACTCCTGATTTAGCGGTGAAATATTTTTAACGTCTACTTTAGCGGTGAAATGTTGTTAACCCTATGCACAATAGTGTTTAATAATTACAGCATGTACCTAAAAGTCGCAAGTATTAAATTATTAAAGTGATGGAATATTAACGACTTACAATTTCTTTGTATGGCTAATTTCTTAGGCATTTTTTGAAGCGCCTAAACAAGCTGTTTTTTGAAGCGCTTAACAAGCGGGTGTGATATCGGAGTGCCTAAACGATCTGGTGTAATTATTGGAACGTATAAGCAAGCGGTTTATATCTCATATGTATTATTGCCTTAACAAGCGAGTAATCTTTGGAGCGCCTAAACAAACTGGTGTGATTTGGAGCGCCTAAACAAGCGGTGTTTCTGTCAAATGTCCTAGAACGCCTAAACAAGCGGGTATTTTTGGAATACCTCAACAAACGGGTGTGAGGCGTATTTGGAGCGCCTAAACTAGCGTTATGGTAATCCCACATAAGCAGGCGGTGGATCTTTGAAAATGTACAATAAGCGCTATTTACATCATAAAATTAATTGCGGTGATATGTACCTAAAAACAATACACAGGATAACAATTAAAACTATAGTCATATGTTAAAACTTACAAATAGTCAATTAAATAAAAATTAATTGTAGGACATTTTAATTAGCCATGTGCGGGTTGACAGAAAAGCTAGATGACAGACTAATGACAGCTGGTGTGACCGTGCGCAAGAGACTCAACTGTCGGTTCGAATCGTGAGTGCTCGAACCGTGCTCGTATTTAAAGAAACTAGGGTGACATCTATTGTGCAAAGGCTAACTCAACAAGTAACTAATGTTGCCTATTTACGACAAATAGCTTCTCTGATTTCTGATGGTAGAATATTAAACCCAGAGGTGTGACAATCAGACAGACTGATATTCAAAAGATCCTTGTTGGAAAAACTTTCTTTGAAAATTCTAGTTCTTCCCAAATATCTAACATTGTGCCTGCCTCCAAAACATGCAACATCTCGACATGGCTGGGATCAAAATTGTGTTTATGGATTTTCAAAAGCACTCCGAAAACAGAATCATTATTACTTTTTTTGTTCTTTGACACCAAATGTTCTTTAATTCTGATACCAACTTCCCTCCCCGTCTTACCGATGTAACAAGCCGGACAATCATCGCATTTTAAAAAATAAACGCCAGACCTTTTTTCTAAAGGAATTGAGTCTTTGTTTCTGACTAAAACTTTACCTAATTTATTCATGGGTTTATAAACTACTCTTAGATCTTTACAGTTTTCTTTGAAAACCCTAGCGATGTCGTAAGAAATTTTGTTGTGGAAAGGTAAACAAACCGTTGTTAAGCCGGTAGAGACAGGCAAGGAAGCTGCAGTATCAACTGGAGGAAGTGTTGCTGAATTGTGGAGTCTGTGACGCTGTTTTTTATGTAACAAGTTGTTAATTAGGTTGATATTGTAACCGTTGTTTTTGGCAATAGTTCTAATGATATTTAATTCCAAGTTAAAATCATCTGTTGACAGAGGTACATCTAACAATCTATTAATTAGGAAGTGAAAATTTGCCAGCTTATGTGAAAAATGGTGGTTCGAGAAAGCAGGCACACTGTGATCCGTTGTGGTTGGTTTACGATAAATACCAAACTGTATGTCATCACCTCCTCTGGTTAAAGACAAATCTAAGAAATTTATTATTTAGTAAATAAAAAAAAACTTCACCTACCTTATTTCCCCTGCAGAATTGAAGGGTGACACTTATTTAAATCAATTAAAGTGTTCTAAGGTAATTTGTTTCTTATAGTTACAATAAAAAAAAATTAGAATATGAAATTCGAAGCTTGAAAATAAAATCAAATAAATTGAACAATAAAAATTATTTATTCAATTAAAAATAACAACAAAAAAAAAAAATATAATTAAAATAATGAGTGAAATATAAAAAAAAAACTACAAAAAAAAATGAATTGAAAATAAAAACGGTCAGAAACAAATTATTACCTTAAGAACAACAAAATAAAACAAAACTACATTATGACTTAACAACGTGTTAAAATCACGGCGTGAATTACTTTAAAATTAAAGAACATTCCCTTTTATACCTTAGTCAGGGGGTGGTTTAAACATGGCGCTAAGTCTCTTGACTTAAATTTTTTACTTGGAATTAAATATCATTAGAACTATTGCCAAAAACAACGGTTACAATATCAACCTTATTAACAACTTGTTACATAAAAAACAGCGTCACAGACTCCACAATTCAGCAACACTTCCTCCAGTTGATACTGCAGCTTCCTTGCCTGTCTATACCGGCTTAACAACGGTTTGTTTACCTTTCCACAACAAAATTTCTTACGACATCGCTAGGGTTTTCAAAGAAAACTGTAAAGATCTAAGAGTAGTTTATAAACCCATGAATAAATTAGGTAAAGCTTTAGTCAGAAACAAAGACTCAATTCCTTTAGAAAAAAGGTCTGGCGTTTATTTTTTAAAATGCGATGATTGTCCGGCTTGTTACATCGGTAAGACGGGGAGGGAAGTTGGTATCAGAATTAAAGAACATTTGGTGTCTAAGAACAAAAAAAGTAATAATGATTCTGTTTTCGGAGTGCATTTGAAAATCCATAAACACAATTTTGATCCCAGCCGTGTCAAAATGTTGCATGTTTTGGAGGCAGGTACAATGTTAGATATTTGGGAAGAACTAAAAATTTTCAAAGAAAGTTTTTCCAACAAGGATCTTTTGAATATCAGTCTGTCTGATTGTCACACCTCTGGGTTTAATATTCTACCATCAGAAATCAGAGAAGCTATTTGTCGTAAATAGGCAACATTAGTTACTTGTTGAGTTAGCCTTTGCACAATAGATGTCACCCTAGTTTTTTTTAAATACGAGCACGGTTCGAGCACTCACGATTCGAACCGACAGTTGAGTCTCTTGCGCACGGTCACACCAGCTGTCATTAGTCTGTCATCTAGTTTTTCTGTCAGCCCGCACATGGCTAATTAAAATGTCCTACAATTAATTTTTATTTAATTGACTATTTGTAAGTTTTTAACATATGACTATAGTTTTAATTTTTATCCTGTGTATTGTTTTTAGGTACATATCACCGCAATTAATTTTATGATGTAAATAGCGCTTATTGTACATTTTCAAAGATCCACCGCCTGCTTATGTGGGATTACCATATCGCTAGTTTAGGCGCTCCAAATACGCCTCACACCCGTTTGTTGAGGTATTCCAAAAAATACCCGCTTGTTTAGGCGTTCTAGGACATTTGACAGAAACACCGCTTGTTTAGGCGCTCCAAATCACACCAGTTTGTTTAGGCGCTCCAAAGATTACTCGCTTGTTAAGGCAATAATACATATAAGATATAAACCGCTTGCTTAGACGTTCCAATAATTACACCAGATCGTTTAGGCGCTCCGATATCACACCCGCTTGTCAAGCGCTTCAAAAAACAGCTTGTTTAGGCGCTTCAAAAAATGCCTAAGAAATTAGCCATACAAAGAAATTGTAAGTCGTTAATATTCCATCACTTTAATAATTTAATACTTGCGACTTTAGGTACATGCTGTAATTATTAAACACTATTGTGCATATGGTTAACAACATTTCACCGCTAAATGAGACGTTAAAAATATTTCACCGCTAAATCATGAGTTCATATATTGTTGCTCAACCTTCCGCTAAGTATGGGATTTTGATAACACGTTTTGTAAAATTCATGTCGTTGGTTCCGTCTTCTTGATTTTTTGTATGTTACTCGTCAATCTTTGTTCCAGTAAGTCGTAGTTTTTAGTTTGTATTCTATTTAACTTGTATGTTTTTTAGTTTTATATATTAAAAATGTATTCCTGAAGATGAAGTGGGTGCACTTCGAAATGCATTGAATAAAGTATTTAAAATTGGTAACTTGGTTTTCGTATGGTACCTAAGGCTTAAAGAATTAATTATGATTCACCATACAACTGGATTCTTCCCTTTGGAAAAAAAAAATAATCCTACAGTGTTGTTAGCACATCATAAGGCCTTGGATTTAAATACGGCGAAGTACCCTATAACGAGAACAGATGTTAAAGTTTTAACACTACCTCAAGGTATAAGTGGTAAAACACTTGATAACATTTATCAGATGCCTAAAAGAGTGATCGTAGGATTCGTATCAAATAAAGCTTTTAATGGTGACCTAAAACTAAATCCTTTTAATTTTGATAATTTTGAAATTAATTATTTAACCTTATATATGGATGGAATACAAATACCGAGTAAAGCATTACAACCTAATTTCGAAGATGAAAATTTGTTTATTTCAGCGTATCACACTCTTTTCTCTGGTACCGGTATTCATTTTTCGAACGATGGTAATAATATATCGAGGGATCAATTTAAAAAAGGACATTGTTTATTAGCTTTTGATTTAACACCCGATTTATCGGCTAGCATGTCTAATCAGTGGAATCTAATAAAACATGGATCTTTGCGTTTAGAGGTTCATTTCTCTACAAATTTAACAGAGGCCATAAATTGTGTGGTATTCGGCGAATTTGACAATATTATTGAAATAGATAAAAACAGAAACGTTACGGTCGATTACGGTAGTTAAAAAATGAATACTCATCAGTTACGATTACATTGTAACGTTTTATTTTATGTAGGTTGGGTGGTCTACGTTATTTTCGCATCTTCGTCAAATTTGTTTTTAAAGGCAACATCTGGTACTTTGTATTGTTCACAATTTTATTGTATTTCGCATTTTTGCGGACATTCGTGATTGAGATTTTAACTCGAGAGGTGCAAAGCAATTTATGAAGTGAAAATTAACTGGTGTTAATTATCGTTAGATACGGATAAATCATAATTGTTTTATATTGCTATTGCTGGTGATTACAAGGAGTAGCAGTTCGGATATTTTGGATTTATATTGGTGTTGGCTGCATCCTTGGTTCGCTTTGCGGTTTTGGTCGCTAGTGATCTCCTCGTGGCGAAGTTATTTTCACAGCGAATTAATCTACTGGAAGTGCAGAACCCCGTCCATCCGGTGAGTGCCTGGTGTTGTTCTGGAAATGGATTTGCGTTTCTTTTTTTTTTGTAGTCGAAATATTTATTCCTTGTTTTGGGTTCTAGAAATTAGTCAAATTTTGACGTCGGCCATTTTGGTTCCGGTTCCTGGGAAGTTAGACCTTGGGATATTTACCGGACAGCAGTTTTAAGTTGGCGATATTGCTGAGGTTGGCGGCGTTGACGTTGACGTTGTCATTTCTGGTTTTGGTTTTGTTATGCATTTGGAATTTGAGGTTATCGAGTTGGACGCTGGAGAGATTCAGGATTAACAGCAGATAAGAACTTACATTATAGTTTTCGGTTATTCACAATTAAATAAATATTGAATTATCACTGATAATATTTTGGACAAAATTTGTTTCTGTTTAAGTCATAACCTTAGATTATTTGGAATTGTGATTATTGAGGAAAAAAAAAAAGACAATAGCAGTAACTTTCATTTATTGCAAATAAGTATACATTATTATTAACTTGCAAACGTTACATTGAACTTGATTGTACAAAATAGTTTGCTGCCTTCTTTTATAAAGTTTAATTCAGGAATATTGTAGTATCGTTATACGTTGAAAGTGTTCAACATTTGATTCCTGAAAATATATAATTGAAAAATTACCACATTTAACAATTAAAGCATTTTACTTACCTGTAAGTGGGACATAACGTTATCGAACACAAAAGTACCTTGATATAAATATACTTACCTTTTTGTAGTCCTAAGGAATTATTCTTGGGCAAAATCTTTATAATCTTATTTGATCTGTATTTGTATTGATGCGTTTTGAAAACCTGTGTCGAAAAGTATAATTATTTGCTTTGAGAGTTGATAGCTGTTGGATGATTTTGTTTATATTTTTGCATAATTAATTTTGGTGAATTTGTTGGAAATAAAAAGGTGATAACTTTTCGTAACTTGTCGAAGTATTTAATTATAGACCCTCTTTCCTAATCACAGCCAAAGTATATTATATAAATTGTTTTGAATAGTTATTTGAACTTACCTTAGTATCTGTTACTTACCATTGGAAGAGTTTATCTGTAGTATCTGGTTATTTATTGACCTATTTGTAAATAGTGATTTAATGGTTTCTTGGTCTTTCATTAATGTAGATTCGTCGTGAGACCAAGTGGCGCTTAACCGGTTCATCACTTTAATATTTCCACTCCCACTTCACTGAGTGTAGCTGAGTCGACGATTCTATCACTAATCGGTCAATAATTGATGGGATTTCAATATCAAAAAAAAATTACGCGTCACAACATCTATCAAAAATTAAACCTGTAGGGTTTAAAGCGGATGTTGTTGCATCGAACAAGCTACCAAAGATGAAGTTAAAAAAACCACATCTGATAATAGTTAATACTCAACCTGCCACAGAACCCGGAGAACACTGGATTGCTATGTACCTTAATGGTCAAGGAAATTGTGTATTTTTTGACAGCTTCGGAGGACGCCCTTATATCAACCATCATATTAAATTTCTTAATAATTATAAATTTGTCTACAACAACAAACTGCTTCAAAATATTACCTCGGATGTTTGTGGAAAATATTGTTTAATATTTTTAATGTATATGGTTAATGGTGGTGATGTTAACGATTTTGTAAATTTATTTAGCAATAATCACCACCACAATGATTTATTAATAAGTAAAATGTTTAATTATTATTTTTTAAATAAAAAATGAAATTATTGTATTTAATGTAAGGTTTTTTTTATAATAATAAAAACAATTGTAATTTTAAAAATGTTTTTTATTTTAAAATATTTACAAATAAAAAAAATATTCTTAACACCAGCGGTTATATTCCCGCATAAAACTCACACGTCGGGCAACGTCAAATTTAATAAATTTTGGAAATTTTAATATCAATTCACTTATAAGTGGTTGAATCCGATCACCCCCTTGCCTCAGTCCACGTAGGTAAACGGCGACGTCTTCATCCGTTGGTTCATCTCGCATCTGGTCGAAGATGTGATTACTCAGGCCTTGCAAAAATATCTCCACACATGACCAGTCGCAACGTCCTACTTTTTTTAAGGTGTCCAAAAAGAAACACCCCATGGAGTCGAAACATAAAGTATCTAATGACTTACCCCCCAGATTAATGAAAGGTGCACGTATTATATTATTTCTCACCGTAACCATCTGGGAGTGCACTTCCACTGTATGGTCTTCCGTCGTAAAATTTTTCTTCTTTTTACCTCTTAAAAGTGATCGGTAGATGTTAGGTAATTTAGACATCAATGACTTAAAATCCGCTTCCCCAAACGTTTTACCCATTCATTATTTTCGGCGTGCATAATACGGCCGAGGGTGTAAATTTATTGATTGGGTCCAACCCTATTCTAATTAGTTTGGACCCACTGGGGTTAAGGGGGAAAACTTTTTCTAAAAAAAGTCGCCCCCTTTCAACCATCAACGAATCGTCAATACTTTTTTCGCCCTCGTCGCGTTCGATTGACGCTTCGATATATTCCCTCTCGATTTTTTCTATCCGGTTCCAATCTTTAGCCAATTAATTCATTGGCTCTTCATCTTCAAACGGACACTTCCTCTTGGTTGATCGCGGGTCACATTCGGGGACATCCAACAATGGCATGGTCGATCCAATCTTGAATGATGAAGAAGCCATCTCCCTGTCTTCATCGATGATGAGATTCTTATTATCCATAATGATAAAAACTATTTCTTCAAACTATCTTCTTCGCAGTGGACAATATCTTCTTCACAGTGGACTGTCGGAATAGACTGAATTGTACCAAAATCAACCTTTATATAGTCAAATATGAGTTACGTCATGGATTAGTAAACGTACTAATCCCTTAATCGTGGTTAAACCTAACCTAACCTAACCTAACCTAAGCCTTTCAGCAACTTTCTATTTAAATTTTCAAGAATTTAAATAATATACATCGTTAGATATTGTCTAGACCTTGAAAAGGGTACTTATTGAGGTGATTTCTAAATAAAGTCACCGGATGTACTAAGTATTGATTTCTATTTTCATTTTACCTTCAATCGCCTTGTGGTTTGGTTTAATTTTTTTTTTACCAAAATGAGTCCCTTAATAAGAATTAGAGAGATTTATATAAAAGAAAGTGACCAAAAAACTTTTATGAGGCGTGATACGTCCTCTCTTGGTCCGGTTGATTTAAAAAAAAATGCGGAAGAGCTAGTGGCTAAAAAAGTGTTGATGCTGCTAAAAGAAGGTTCGAGGCTACGAAGACCCGGGGAAGTCAGGGAGCAGATTGCTAGAGAGTTACGAAGTATAAAAAGAGATGTGAGTACAGGTTGATACATTTTTTATTTTATTACATTAATATTATTTACTAATTTAGTATTATTTAAAACCTCGTTTTTATTTTTTAGCATGCAAGAAGAATCAGCGAGCTGCCGATGGTACCTGTGGTAGAAGATGTGGATAGCGGTAACCAATACGCTATGCAGATGATAGCTAAATTAAATGAATAATATTTTTAAAATATGTTAAAAAATAAATTATGTTATAAATAAAAATAGGTAAATATTAAACCCATTTGTTTTCTTTAATACTTCCTAAATATTCAATTCCTTTTTCAAGAAGTATATTGTTATTTAACTCATTGTCGTACTAATCCCTTGAAAACCAACAATTACTTCATAGGTTTTTATAATGGCTCATAGATAAATATCAATCCCTTTTGTTTTCTTTAATACTTTCTAAATATTCAAGTCCATTTTTAAAAAGTTTATTATTATCTCAAAGCTCTTTCATATTCATGAGTTTAATTTTTTATAAAATGTATTTAATATTTATAATAAATATAAAGCAAGTACTTATTTCTAAATTATTTTAGAGGTTATTTACATTTTTTGTAATTTTACATACATTTACTTGAAAATTAAAACTCTTTTTTTCTTTAAAAGCACCTTCACATTTCATTTAATTTTTTTCAAATAATTATTTAAATTTTTAAACTTATGCAAAATATATATGTACAGGGTGGCCCAACTAAGAGTTCCCACCCAGGTTATTTCGAAAACCAATAATTTTTGAAATAAACCCTGAAACTGGTCAATTTTTATTTGGCGGGGGATCAATTTTTATGGTAACGCAAGGGACAACCCCTCACCCAGTTATGCAGGGAAACTACCCCTTCAGAAATCTTAAATGGCAATAGTGGTCGAGTAATACATCATTGTAAAGCTCCTACTATTCTCTATAAAACTGTCATATTTTTTTTAATTTGATGGAATATTTGAGAAGTTATAGCATTTTCACGTTAGACATGTAAAACGTGTTTTTAACAGGTGACATGGGCTAAAAAGGGTTTTAAAGCTTGATTTTGTTAAAAATAATTACAATAATACTTTGATTCCCCATTTAATAAGGATTGGCCGGTTTCAAGGTCTTTTTACAAAATACTTTTAGTTGCCACCCAGGTTATTATGAAAACAAGTAATTTTTGAAAAATAGCCTGAAACTGATCAATTGTTATTTAGTGGGGGACCAATGTATGCTTGTATTTATTTTTATTGTAACTTTTAACAAAATCAAGCTTTATAAGCCTTTTAAACCCATGTTACCTGTTAAAAACGCGATTTAGATGACTAACGTAAAAATGGTACAACTTCTTAAATATTCCATCAAATTAAAAAAACATATGACACCTATATAGAGAATAGTAGGAGCTTTACAATGATGTATCACTTGACCCATATTGCCATTTAAGATTTTTGAAGGGGTAGTTTCCCTGCATAACTGGGTGAGGGGTTGTCCCTTGCGTTACCATAAAAATTGGTCCCCCGCCAAATAAAAATTGACCTGTTTCAGGGTTTTTTCAAAAATTATTAGTTTTCGAAATAACCTGTGTGGGAACTCTTAGTTAGGCCACCCTGTATACTCATCATCTACAAGATTTTGAATTTTGTAATATAAAATTTTTATAAAAATCGTAGCTTTTATATTATAATAATGTTGTTAAATAAAAGTAACAGCCAAAAACAAACTTTTCACTTCCAAAAATAATATTATAATAGTAATATTATTAATAATAATATTATTAATGTTATAATAATTAATATTAAAATAATTATTATAATAATAATAACAGACACAAATTCATCAAATAAAATTTTTATTGAACTAGATTCAGATTATTTCTTCAAGATTTTTCTTATTTTTTTAAAAAAATCAAATTTCTTTTTTTAAACCCAAAATCTTATTACATCATCACAAATATTCCAGGAAGGTCAATGTCATTAATTACCTCATTAAGAGAAAGCACTTAACGACTCTCATTAAGAGAAAGCTTAACGACCCTCATTAAGAGAAAGTACTTAATGACCTCATTAGCACTAATGAGAATAAAGTGTCACTAGAGTTTATTTTTTTATAAAACCACCTTTTCAGCAGGCAAATTGGTCGCACTAAGATGCCAGCGCTTAAAAATCACGTGACCTGCTTGTCGTTCATGATTGGACGGCTGAGCGGGAGCTTGGTGGGACGCGTATGCTGGAGTAGGGAATCGGGAGACGCGACCGTCCGCGAGTTTGGCCAAGTTGGTCGAACAAATATTGGCGGCTATAATAAGCAATAAACAATGAATGAACTAAAGATAATTAAACATGGTAAAATTGTTAAATGTTCATATATGTATAATATTTTGTTTTATTTTCACCGTACTATTAAAAATTAAAACATAACAAATAACAAATAGGTACTTATTAAAAAAAATGCTTGCGCTACTTCACATGGACTGCCTTAAAGGCACTGCATACATGCTGCTTACTGCCTTTGTTACTATTTTGTTTATGATTTAGATTATTTTTACAATAATCAGTTGCGTAAAGTTTTTTCTCGAGTAACTACGTCCTTAGTGATTTTCCCTTTCTTTATCCTTTACACAACACGACTCTGGCTTTTGATTTTGGTACATTCTGGGATTTATTGACTACTTTTTGAAACTTCGATTTTACACGACAACACGACTCTGGCTTTGATTGACGCCACACCTTTGCGCCCAGGGACGTAAAAATTGTTGAGATTATTCTTAGGGATGTGAGAATAAAAGGGGCCAAATTTAGTCGCTTCCCTTTGAAACCCGACGAAGCTATGATTTTTCAAAGTTGACGTTGCCGACGACCGAAAAAATAGCAACAATAATCGACCGATTTCTAGAATTTTTTTCAAAGTATTAGGGTGCTTTGAAAAATTTTAAATTCGAGCTACACTTGAAATCAACGTCCCCCTTTACGATTCAACCGGAATTTTTAAAATCGGACAAAAAAAACAACCTTTTGGCCGCTCCTCGCAAAAAAAGGTCCGATTTTGAGGTAAAAATACAAAAGGGGTTGTATCTCCGCCCCCTTAAGAGATGGGTTCGGACGGGTCAAAACCGTCGTTTTCAGAATCTGTCCCCCCACAACATACTAAAATTTGGTACGATTCGGGATGAATTTCGGACAGTTAGGGGGTACAAGAGATTTTGCGTTCGGGGGCGCATAACTTTTTTCGGGGTTGTCCTATCGAAAAACCTTTCGACGACTTTAATTTTAGAATTTTCTCTTTCATCTACCTACAAAATTTCATTATCCTAAATATAAGCCTTCATCTAAATCTTATTACCGTTTTTATAATATTTTTATGCGTATTGTTACATGTGCGATCTCGTCTGCCAAGAATAGACAGCGGCACGTGTCTCGTTTCTGCTGCCTGGTGTTCGATGGGCGTGAAACTGCAAGCCAATCACAAACTTCCTGCTAAGCTCGCAGGATTGCAGGCATAGTAAACATATATCGCACTCGTTCTAACGCCGGGCTTGTGTGAGATGCAGTTATGTTCGTAACGCGAATCTTGTTTCCACTATACGTTCACCGGTGCGAAGAGGATAACCAAATGCTTTTAGTGTTGTAGGACGAAGACGCAAAAGAAATCACCGTGTCTGTACTTGAGTCGGAATCCCTGCTGAAAAGGTGGTTTTATAAAAAAATAAACTCTATACACTTATATTTTGTACGATGCCAGCACGGTGCATAAATTCATACAGTGTGTAAAATATGAAAATGTTCACGTTCGTTGATAATGATTATTTTGCAATTGTCAGCGATATGCCCTATTACCTTCCCACCCCATTAATTATATTTGAAGTGGTGTCAAACTTAAGGAAATTCACTTTTATCATAATAATTTTCATCAAAAAACTTAGAGCTAAGATTCAATGACTTTAGCGAGTCTGGCTTTTCTCCTGAGAGTTTACAGCAGTTTATTAAGGAAGAAGAACACCATTGATTCTCATATTTGGTTCAACCAGCAATGTATAAAGCACAACTTAACACCCAACTACGCTAAATGGAAAAGGGATAATAATTTGGTCAACAGTCATCAAGTTGCGGCTATTACATCATGCCAAAAGAAGATCATAAGGAAAGAAGTTCGTTACTGGCACAACAAATCTGGTATATTCACCTCTAAACTTAGAATTATTTATGAAATCTTATCATCTAGAATTACAAAATCAAAGTTTGATGATTATATGAATAAAACCAATAGTCGGGAACGCTCTTTCAAAAAATTCAGGTATTTGACAGTAAAGAAAAAAATTAAACAATCTTAAAATCAAGTCTAACATAGTGAAAGACAATAACACATCTGTTATTGCCCCTAAAATTTCTGACCATAAGTTTTTTGAAAGAACGTCCAACATGTCTAATGTCAGCTTCACTGAAGAGGAAATTGGTTTCCTAAATAAGGGTTTAAAATTTTGTTCAAAGCTTTGTGATAGAGATACGCTTCTGACTAAAATTGTATGCGATATCGAATGTAATATTAGATATAAAACCAATGATGTAAAAGAAACCATCAGAAATAGATGTCATAGTTTGTTGAATAATTTTAAGTTTGAATTCAATGCTTTTGATTTGAAGTGTCGCGATCTTCTCAGGGATATTAAGCAGAAAGTTAAAGATATGGAGTTAGTTATTAGTAAGGCTGACAAAGGCCAGAGGGTAGTCATTTTCGATCATACTTCTTACATAAACAAAGTAAAAACATTTTTAACTGATAACGTTAACTTCTTTAAAGAGATAGATACTAAATAAGTTGATAGATTTACAAAGATTTTTAATATAAAGCCAAAAGACATTGTCAAAAATAGTTTTTTGGACTTAAAACTTTTTAATGTCATGAATCCTGGTATACCCAGACTCTATGGGCATCCTAAACTTCATAAAATAAATTGTCCGATAAGGCCAGTTTTGTCCGTTTGTAATTCTATCACTTACAAACTTTGCAAATATCTAACAAAAACCTTGTACGATGAATTACCAATCAGGTCGGAACACAGTTGATAGGTTAAAAACGGTAGAACTTTCAGACAGTTCGGTCTTGATATCACTTGATGTGGTTAACTTATTCACCAACGTACCAGTACCTGATACTTTGGGTTTTCTAAAAGATATGTTGTATAATTCAAAATTAAGTAATTCAGTTTGTGACACTTTGTTTCAATTGACGGAACTGGCTTTGCAGTACAACTTTTTTCAATTTAATAGTAAGATCTATCAACAAGTTTTTGGTTTGGGGATAGGTAACCCCTTATCACCTCTGTTAGCCGAGGTTTTCATGTCTAATTTTGAAAAAGTTAACATGTTGAATGTCAGTAATCCGTTTGTTGATAATAAAAGTTTTATGGACGGTAAGTTGATGATATTATCATCTTTTGGGAGGGAGATAGAGATACCTTGACCAATTTCTTATCACATGTGAATAGTTTACATCCTACTATTAAGTTCACTAGAGGATAACAAATCAATTAACTTTTTGTATTTAACGTTGAAACGATCATCAGATAAAGTATCATTTATAGAAAAGAAACAACCACCGACCATGCCATACCGTTTGATTCAAATAATTTTACTGCTCATAAGCACGCATATTTTAATTTTTTGATTAATAGGTTGCTTATAATACCCTTGAGTGATGGTGATTTTAATAAAGAACTTAAGGTTATTCAACAACTAGCGGTTAATAACGGTTACAGTCTGGATCTGATAGAGAAATTACTTAGGAAGAAACGCACAAGAAAGCTCCATCATGATGCTTTCACAGACACAGAAAATTCAACAGATAAAAAAGATTTTACTAAGTGTTCAATTTTTAATTTCCATGGTGATTTATCTAGCAATATATCCAGAATTTTTAAAGAAATTATACCAGAGTCAAAAATCCTGTAATAACATAAAAGATAATTTAGTTAAGAATAAGGACACAATCCCCTTATTAAATAAATCAGGTGTATACAAACTAAAATGTGGTAGTTGTGATAAATATTATATAGGTAAAAGCGGCAGATCTGTATTAACATGAATCAATGAACATCTACTTTCGTCAAAAAATGTTAATAATGATCATTCAGTTTTTGGTCTACATCTTAGATTAAAAAAACATGAATTTGATGTTAGTAAGAATTCTTCAATTTTACATGTTCTAAGTACAGGGACGAAATTAGATGTTCTTTAAGAAATAGAAATTTATAAACATAATAAAGGTGGCAACTTGTTGAATTTACAGTCTACAATCACACATTCCACACTTTTTGATGTATTTAAAAATGTTTAACTTTATCACAGGTTTCTGTTAACTTAGGCTAATATTAGTTTGTTTCGCTTCGTACAGATGGCGCCACAGACTAAGTTACTTGGCCATTTTGTGGTTCAAGATGGATGGTCAATTGAATTATGACCGACATCGCATGGTGTTGATTGCGCTTTTTTCCCACAAGAACAAATTAGACCAAATTCAATTCAAATGGTGATAATCCTACTTGTTCATGTTAGTTGAGGTTTCCAAAGTACCTGGTATACTGATTTACACCTCATTATGTTATGTTTTGCTTGTGACGAACACGAGGTAATAATTTTTATAGGTTAAGCTATTGTTGCGCTAATTTATTCTTTTGTTTTTAGCATGTGGTCTGTAAAAATAACGTGTAGCAACTTGGAAAATCACCAATTTTAACTAAAATTACAAATTTAAGTTTTAACAATTTCATTTTTAAATTTTTAAATTTTGACATTATAAGTTGGTCTTGTCTGTTAGACAATACCTTGATATTGACTGAGAAATATCATCATCATAAGTTTCATGAACTAAGGTAATTAAATTGAATTTGGAGGTAACTTTACCTGAACGATTTCTATTTAGCGTTCCTACTTATAGATGATTTCTCAAAGAAAATGTACCTGACTCTGTAGAATCGATATAAAACAAATTTCAATAGATTTAAAAGATTAAAGCTTAAGTTATTCGAGCGCTCAACATAGTTTGGAATGTAAATTTCATCGTTCCTGTAGCGGAAGACCTGTTACGAATTTAGTGGTTGAATTTTTGTATGGGGAAGTGTCTTCTCCGAAAAGTTATAATGCAGTAACTCTAGTTCGAGTAAGTTTAACTAATTGTTTATACTGTACAATGTGCTGATTTGTGTATTTTAGATTTTTAAATTTACCTGAATTGTCTCTGATGATGCAACATATGGTTGCGAAATGCATTAGATTAATTGAGTATATGGTTTAATAAATTTGTAACAACTTAAACAACGTTTGGTTTATCTAAGACTTTACCTTTCTTCACGTTTTAAATTAGAGCTAAGATGTTGTTGTATTCCTAAGATTTCTTTATTACAAATTACAAGTGTATTCACACTTTCGGAAACCATTAATACAATCTGTTATCTGTCCATTATGTACGACAGTCAGTGTTCCCAATAATTTTGGATGAAAACTTAGTAAATCAAAATTCAACTATAAAATATAATATACGTTATTGGTAATTTTCTTGAATTTTACATAGCATATACAGTTGCCTAATAATTGATGAGCGCATCATACAAAACTAACTGCGATTAATACAAAATTGATAAATTTTGCTTAAATTATTGGTATCAGTCTTCAATTAACTGCATCTTTTCCCTCATTTGGATGTGTATCATTTCGCTAATTAATCTCTTCCTATAATTTGGTTCAATATCTAATATCTTATATGCTTCAAAATCAAATTCGTGATCGTATATGAAATGATGAGAACTTAAAGCTGTTTTATTTAATTTTGTACTATTCTTTACAGTACAATCGTACCTATGATTTTGTACTCTTTGTTTTATGAACTGTTTTGTTTGTCCTACATACAGCTTATCGCAATTTTAACAGTTTATTTGATACACAACATTTTTTTTGGGTTTCTTTAGGTAATTTAGATTTTAGTTTCGTAAAAATACTCTTATTTCCTAGGATATTATAAAAAGCAATATCTGCACAATCATTTTTTAAAACTTTTTTTATTTTATGTGATAACTCCGCGATGTATGGTATTTTATAGAATGTTGCTGGATTATCATTAACTCTTTCAGGGTGTACTTTAAATTCACAGAAAATTTGTTAAAAACCTTATTAATAAAACCAACTGGGTAACTATTCAATCTTAAAGTATTAAATAATTTTTGTTTATTGTCGTTGTGAAATTGTTTATCTGATAATTTATAAATTCTCTCTAAATTTTGGTGGATAATGTTCAACTTCTGCGTTAAGGGGTGATTAGAGCAAAAATTCAACATCACCTCCGAATCGGATGGTTTTTTATATAAATTAGCTTATTATTTTTGTCTCTAATGATTAATAAATCCAAATATGGAATTTTTCCATTCGATTCTTTTTCTAAAGTGAATTGTATATCCACGTCGATTGAATTAAAGGTATCTAATATTACACCCACTTTATCATTAGGTACATTTGTTAGCCCATCATCGACATATAATACAAAAAATTCAATGTCCCCGCCCAGTTTATCCAAAGCTTTCTCAATGATTTCATCCATAACTAAGCTCGTAACTATTGGACTCAAAGGAGCACCCATCGGACAGCCGTTAATTTGTTGATAATAATTGGTATTATAATAAAAGTAACTCAAATCAAACACCTGTTCAACCAACTTTTAAAAAGATTCTTTTTCTATCTTTGTGAACTCTATAATTAAACTCCACTGTGTGTGTAAAATAAGTTCGGCAACGCTCATTAATTTTGGAAATTTAGTATTTTTGGAATGATTGATCCTACTAAAATTATTTAAAACTTTATTCTGAAAAATCCTTCATTTCAGAAATAACCCAAGTAACAAGGCATGGGAAATTTTCTGTGTTTAAATAGATTTTATATAATTAGGAAAAATTGACGTAATGTTGCCCTAAATAACGACTTTAAAGGATAAAGCAATTGAATTGGGCATAAGGAAAGTTACCTTGTGGACATTTTTACTAATAGGGCGAATAAAAGGTAAAATTTACCATTATTTGCCGTAATTTATTACTTATGAGTCATATTTCTTCAAAGTTGAAAATAGGGAAATTCGAAAGTAAAATTTACCTTAGTATTTTACCTAACGACGCCGTTAAAGTAAAAATGTGCTATAGGTCACATTTATAGTAAAACTTACTGTAATTTGACTTTTCAATGACTATTAGGGATAAAATACTTCATAGACAAATTGCAATAAATTTGGTTACGTTTCTTTTAATGGTGAAATTTCCTTATTAGTCGATAGTAGGGTTATTATAGTCAATAAATTTAGATTAATACTTTGTTGTCAAACATACTAGGTTGGATGACTTAATAGGCATATTTTTTGTAGGTATTTTATGTAGTGGCAGATGAAGGAAAATGTAAGTGATTTAGGGCACTTTTTAATTCAAAGTTATCAAAATCAGAAGAACTTTCATATATTAATATCCACTAGAACATTATAAAAAATACAACTTGACTATACAAAAAGTAAACAAAGTCATTTCACTTCCAAATTTATAATCAAGAGCAAGATTCTTCACAGAATATAAATGAAACTGTATTTAAATGAGACAATTTTCAATAATTCAAAAGACGCTAATAAGTTGCTACAAATTTTTAGGATATGTTGTTATAATTTGCCCAGATGACATTCGCGTGGATGACTCGAAGGGTCCTGCCCATTTGATGCCTTTAAAGTCATATTTACTTATTTAGAACATACTTTAAAGTATAATTGACTTTCAGGTAAAAAGTTCCAATTTAGGGCCAAATTAGTATAAAGTCAAATTTACAGGAAATTTTTACGAAGCATCAAGGAAAAGTTACCTAATAGGCCAGAAATTCCTAAAATTTCCCATTAGATAAATTTTAGCTGTGTAGCCATATTTATTATTACTAAAATTTATGGAAGTTTATTAGTTATTTATAACTTAAAATAAACTTTAAACATTTAATAATTAAAATTGTAAAAATAAAGCAAATGCCAAAAAAATCTAATATAATTAATAAAAAAAAATTATTTTTAAACAAAGATTTTGGATAGGGGGTAGGGGGATTGCATTCTTTTAAAGTAAAATCGATAAGTTTTACAGAATTTTTTTCGTGGCAACCAAATTTTAAGCTTGACGAGTAGTTTCAACAACATTCTGAACACTACATAATATAATGCGTAATATTAATTAGTAATAATAAGGCATCATGGACTCTATAACTTATAATAGAAATCATGACACCAACACATTTCATTCGACGAAATTAAAAAGTTGGTAACCGTGAACCAAAATCATCTGTATTACTGAGTTTGGGAAGTATGTAGTAAATTTTACGTCAGTATTAATTAATTTAACGTAATTAACTTATAAGTAATTTCCCTATAAGGTAACAATTAGGGAAATTTTACGTCGAAACTACAGTTAAGTTTTTCCCAAAACACGTAATTATAACGTAATAATAACGTAATTCTTATAGGGCACAACTTTAAAATTACGTAAATTTGACGTAAATTCGACCAAAATTGTTACTTGGGAAATGCGAGCGTTGCCGAACTTTTTATATACCCTGTATATTTATTTTATCTTGCAGTCCTAAAACTATTTCCCTTAAATGTTTTGATATTTTCTAAGTTTATTTTTTTATGTTTGTTGAGCCAAGTTATCGACTAATAAATAGTGTGTCCATTTTTAATTATTATTTTCTTTTATATTATCATTTCTTTAATTTCCATCAATTATGGTTTGGATTTTGTGTGAAAGTGAATTATAATAAATTTTAATGTGATAAAACAATGAAATTTATACAGGGTGTCCTATAAAAATCATTAAAATTGCAGTAATATTTTAAAGAGTTGAAACAAAGAACATATTTGTTTAGAATGACATTTACATGTGTAAAATTTTCTTGTAGTGTAAAAGTGGGACACCCTCTATATTTTTATTTTTTGTAGTAAAAAAAATGAGAAAAAAATAAGAGTAAACTTCAACATCCTGTATTTGGAAGTTGGAAGAAGACTTTTTAGTATTTCTGATTTTTTTATTTTATTAAGTATTTTTGTTTGTTTTTCATACTTTTTCATTTATAAAAGACAAAAAATCATAATTGTTTGAGGTTTATAAAAATTTAAAATATTACTTAATTCTCGATAATTTATTAAATAAAAATCAAACATGCATTTAATTCAGGCCGTTTGTAATACTAAATTATTTCATTCCTACTTACGTCTTGTTAACAAATCAAAAATGAATAAAGTTCGTTATAATGAAAAGTGGTCATATTTTTTTTATAAAAAATTATCATATATTTAAACGCAAGAATACACAATCTTAATTATACATTAATTACATTATAAAACGTCTGAAATTTGTACTTGGAATTAATTCACTTTTGTGCAAATACACGCGTTTGCAGTGTAATGATGATCATGAATATGTACCTACAAATTTATTTGGTTCAAGAAAAGCAAGCAAAAAATATCCAAGTTTATAAAGAAAAGAAATAGGTATTTATTACACGTTATTATTCCAATTTAAAATGTTGATTTCATGATTTCCGTTTTTGCTGTGGACTGACTCCTGTTTGGATGTTGTTGATGAGGCCGCGCAATTTCATGATTTGCATCACCGTCACAGAAGGCTCGCTGCGGCACTCGAGCCATTTTAGGAACTTTTCGCCGTGCTCAAGGGCTTCGCTCTGGGATTTACTATCGTCTTCTTTCCCGACCTGCTCCACGTCATGCTGTTTTGGGTTTGGCGTCTTCCAAGTTGTCGGTGGTGTCACGTAATAGTGCTATTTACTGGAGGTGGTGGTGTTGCCACCACCACGTTTTCTTTTTTAATTGTTGGTAGTGAAATAGTTTGTTGTCTGCTGGCGGTGATGCATGAATCGGTGGAGATGATAATTGTTGCTGCTTTTGCTGTGCCTGGGTGTGTTCCTTGTACCACTTCCAGAACCACGGGGAGATCTGGTAATGTGGAGGCAGGCAGTGAGATTCCTGCGAGCCCCAAATTCGTCTGGTTCTGCACCATATTGAGTATATTCAACCAATTAAATTGCTGCATAAGTAAATTATTCCACTGGGTCGACAAGTTGATGTTGCAGATGTCTGCGAGGGTGTTTCCCGTCATGGGGGTGTACATTTCGGGCCGGTTCAAACCGAATTCGATGCTCAACCTGGCCAATTCGGCGCGATTTCGTTCTCTCTCGGTTATTGCCCATTTATCAGCCGCTTTCAAGTTTAACTGTTTTTCGTCTTGGGTTTTGGAGTAGTCAACCACCGGGTATTTACCATCGTAGATTTTAGATTTTTTCTTCTTGGGAGGGTCGTAGTTGGTAGTACCACGCACGGAATAATCGGTTTCTGGGCTCGACTGGCGCGAAATGCAGCAAATTTTCTCTTCATTCTTACACCATCCTCGAAGGGTGGATTCTGGCACCCCGATGTATCGAGCCACGGACGCTTTGCGTTTCCCATCGTGCACCCGACGAATAGCCACCAATTTTTCGTGTGCCGTGCGGAAGCGTCGTTGGCCTGCTTTGACCGACATCATGTCAAAAAAGCAAAGCACGTGTTTTTCGTGTGGATTTTCCCTTCGGGAGACTTTAATGCTACCTTAAGTAGCCATTACTGAGGCAATATAGTGGGGGTATGGCGATTCATTTCTCTAAAATTTAGCCATGTAATCACAGCTACCTGCTACCTACTACAGAATCTCTAATTTGCAGAATCTTGTTAGCATCTTCTTTATTTAGGGAAAACATTTGGAGGATTAAAATTATAAATAAATTAATGAGATTGCGTTTTTGAAAAACCAAATATCTACCCAGAGCTGGGCATGTACTTAAATACTGTACGTAAAATTGTAATTAAATACTATTTTATTGAAATTGTACTTATACTTAAATCCTTTTGAAGATATGTACTTGGAATTATACTTAAGTTCATTTAAGGGTCGGTACTTTGTAATTTGTACTTGATATTCTACTTAATTACAAGTGAACCAAGTACAAATTATTTAACTACAATTAAAAATATTTAAGTACAAATAAAAGTATTTAAGTGCAATTAAAAGTATTTCAGTACCATTGATAGTATGTAATTAAGTACAATTAAAAGCTTTTAAGTACAATTGAAAGTATTTAAATATTAATACACTTGGCAACTTGTAAGTATATCGTTTACTACATACATATTTAATGCACCTAACAGACAAGTATTATCGAATACAAATTTAAAAAAAACTGATAATATTAAAATCGAACAAATGTACTGTTTAGTTATTACAATATAATACTGGGTGTCCCACGAGTCGAATGCATGGATCCTCGTAATTATTGCAGATAGAAAGTGGGTTAAATGGACAAAGTAGTAAAGATTTTTTCGTATATTAATAACTCGTTGACATTTGAATATATGGCATCGTTCCTGTACTATCTTAAAAAAAACAACAAATTGCGATTTTCAAAACTTATGGGTACAACTTCTTTATTTTCGGTGGTATTAAAAAAGTTTTTTGACAATATAAATGCACTTTTTGTGAACAACGCAGTATGAGAAATGAATATTTTTTTCGCCAACGTATTAATCGAAAATAACTCAAACTTAGTTTTTCTTATGGCGGCCATATTGGATATGCACATATTTGGAATCAGTGTTTTTTTCTCAGTAATTGGTATAGGTACCATATATGTCATACTTAAAAAAGATACAGTCCAACGTCAAATGGGACACCCTGTATGTGAATAAGTTTTAGTTAAACTATTATACTTGAAAAGTATTTAAAATGTACTTAAAAAGTACTTAAGTACAAAAGTATTTAAGTACATTTATAGATCAAAGTATTTGTACTTGGACTTATTTACAAAAAAATTAAAGTAATTGTACTTTGTACTTAAGTACTTTTATTTTGTACTTTGCCCAGCTCTGTATCTACCATCCTTTATATTTTTTTGCTCGAAAAGCAATTAAAACTAAATTTAAAATAAACATTTGACTTCAATATAATTTCTACATATAGATGAGTACTCGCAAAAATTCCACTAACTTTTTTATTATTAGGTTGATTAAATAATGTCTCGTGTATAAATGTTGTATGGTTTAAAAATTAACATTTATCTGCGACTTTGCTCTTGTTTTTTTCACGTCAGGGTTAGTTTAAAATCTTAAATGAAATAGAATGTTTTATTAACTTGTTGATGTGATACAGGTTTGTAGTCTTATTTAAATGTCAGCGTTTGTTTTTCTTAATTAGTCAACGAATTCATAAAATATTTATGAACGGAAAAAAGTCGGACTATTCAATTTGAGATTTCAAACTTTTTGTTAGTCATATTTCAGTCACGTTATTTAGAAAAATAAAAGTAATATCACAGAAAAATGTCAATTTTTATATGGAAAATTTTATTTCTTTTTCTTTATTAAATTGTTTGATATAGGTATTTGCTTAAATTATAATTTTATATTTATTGTAGGAATATTCATTTATTTCATTTATTACTTTAGGATAGGTCATTAGTTGTAAATTATTTGTAAATAGATTAGCCATAAAAGGTGGTCCAAGGTAATTGAATGTGAATTAAAGTATAATGGGTTACCAATCCCCACCTTCCAAAACCAAAAGAAATTTAAGAAGGACCCGAAAGGAAAAGAGGACAGATTTAGTGAACTTTTTAAATAGTTGCTGATATCTATCAAGAGGTGAGAATAATTAAAATTTTTTTTCAAATCAACTTTCTGCAGCAACTAACCAACATTTAACTCACAAAATCATAAAAAGGCGGTTTAAAACACTAATAGATGTTTTTGATTTTTATATCTTAAAAGTCATTTCTGTAAAAGTACAAAATCAATTGCATGTTGATTTAATGGTTCATTTTCATTTTACCTTTTGTCAAAGGTAATAATTATTATTTTCAAAAATTTTGGTTCTAACTAACTAACTGGTGCAATTCTGGGTAAATCTGTAATTCCTTACAGAAACAATCTGTAAGGTTAGTTAAATGGGTTGTAATGGACTGTTTCTTTGGTTACAGATATTTCCTGTAAGGGTTTACAGATTTGCTTAAAATTGCACCATATGTGTTGGCAACTTTATGAATTGAGCAATTTCAAAATACGAAATAAGAATACAATTGTTTGCAAAAAATCCTCCATTTTTGAAATGCAGGATGTTTACTCATTTTTTTAACTTAATATCTACATCTTATTGATAATTTACTTTTGATAAAACCTTACTCTTTTAGTAGTTTTTAATTTTTAAATACGAACGTAATTTTACATTGTTTTTAAATAACATAATGAATATTCAAATCACATTTTAAGATGAAGTTTATTCAGGGGCAGCATTCACCCACCCATTTTTTTGTCCTTGCTATTATTCAAATCAAAATTCACTATTTTTTGCTTTTATATTGGAAAATTGAATTCTCCTGAGCGACCCTCCTAGTAACTTATTAACGATAAATGACGCAGGTAGAAATTAACATTTTTGAATTGAACGGTTAGCAATATAATTGGAAAAACCCATTAAAAATGATTAAACAAAATTCCTTGAAGAAAGTTCCAAGGTAATTAAATGTTAATTAACCAATAATGGCTTACCAAACCCCACCTTCCAAAACCAAAAGATATTTAAGAAGGATCCGAAAGGAAAACAGGACAGTTTCAGTTAAATATTGGCCCTGACCAGTCGATTTTGTAGGAACGTAAATTTGTAAATTGAAATCTGAATTTTTAGGCGATTTAAACTTTAAAACTGTTAACATTTGTGTACTGTAAAACTATTTAGTGAACTTTTTAATTATAGTTGCTGATATTTCTATCAAGAGGTAAGGTTTATTTTAATTTTTTTTTAAATGAACTTTCTACAGAAACTAAACAACAATCAACTCACAAATCCATAAAAAGGTGGTTCTAAAAACTTAGATGTTTCTGATTTTTATATGCTATAACTCATTTCAGTCAAAGTACAAAACCAATTGCATCTTCATTTAATTCATCATTTTTGTTTTTCCTTAATTTTATATATATATCAATGAATTATGATTTTCAAAGTTTTTGAATAGGAACTTTTGGTTGGAGTCACCTTAACTTTTATTTCATTCTTTTAGCAAATCGAAATTTCCCTAAATGTTTTTACTTTTTACTACAACCTAAACCTAAATTTAACTCATCACTATCATAAATTAAGTTTAATACATCGAACAAATATTAAAAAAAGCAACTGTTTGTGTACTATTAAAAACTCATGTCGCTTATTAACCAAGGAAATCCTCGGTCTCAAAAATTTTACTGGGCCCCCGTATTTATACCAACAGTCAATTTAATTTAAATTATTTTTCCAAAATCTGGGTATTATACTGTGTATGTCTACAAATTAATTAAGTATTTCAGGAAGTATCATACAAAAATTTACTGTATTTAGTATTTTATTTGCTAATCTAATCCACTGAAGTTTAGTTTTATCTTTGTTTGCTTGATTTTTGAATGCAATTAATTAAATTGTAACTGTAGTTTTTGTTTTATTGTAAGTATTATTATAGTGTTTTTATATAATCAATTGAATTGTGATGTAATGTTATGAAATTTTTATTCGCAGATAAAGAATAACCATGCAGTTGCATATTCGCGGTTTGTCAACACATGTTATCGAGTGCCAAGGTACAGATACGATCGTTTCTCTTAAGGTATTGTCATGGGGGCGGCGAAAATGAAATTCAAAAGAACTTTTACAAATTTGTTTATTTAACCAACACCAAAATATGTGAGAATCGTTTAAAACAAAATTAACAAAATATTAAAACAATAAAAACTTACATAAATTGTACATAATACGCCATAGTAGCTCAGATGGTAGAAGGTACCCTCTCACAATACTGCGGTTTTCGACTTGTTATTGTTTTTCTGAGGCACACCTTTTCACTAGCACTGCCAGGACACTTCTCCCCGACTTTTGTTCACGGCAACAATTACTGCCGGATTTTCAAAATCAGCGAAAAATCAATACAGTTGCTCAATCAAATAAATGCCAAGGTAAATCGCATAATTGCAATGAACAATTATGTCGGCCCACTGTATTGATTTTTGCGATTTGCAAAAATCGAAGTGCAATGAAACTATATGCGAGTAAGTGATGAGCATGCCGATTTGTGACCGACTTTGATAGCGGAAATGATTGTGAAATATAAATGAAATTTTGATGGTTTCTCGAAATATAATTCTTTTAGGAAATCTAAATTAAATTGAAAAATCGGCTTCGTGACATCACCCCCTCGCATCTGAAATCGCTGCCCCAGCGATTGACATCAACATAGCGTATATTATTTCTACATTTAAAATTTGACATTTCGAACTCCTACTGTTTTTGAAGAGTTCGTCTCTACTCTACTTACAAAAATTACCATATAAAATCTATTTCATTTCAACATTATTTAACCCTAATTTTATTAATAACTAACAATTAATTAAATTCAATACACTAGGCGTTCGGGTTCACAATTTACCGCCCTCCGCAACTGGATTTCGACAAACACACGCAACCTTAAAATGTCTAACCAAAAATTCCTTTGTCGGGTGGTCAGTGGTACGTTTGGTCATTGTTGGTTTACCAGCACTAAGAATACACAGGTTATCCATTGGATTTACCGGCGGGGTTTCGGCTGAAAAAATGTCCATGAGCCCCGTTGTTGTGCCGGAATTCACCTTTGGTGCAGCTTTACTGTTCCAACTCCCAAGTACATGGCCATATCCTATGGTTGTCTGGTGTGGTTCGTGCTTTTAGATGTCCTTCCAGTCATGGAGTGCAGTCCAAAGTGAAACATCCGATTTTGGTTGGTCCATCATACCGAAAAAAAACAATAATTAGAAAATTTGGATCAAATAAGGTTGCGACTAATGAATATGATTAACAATAAACTTAAGGAGAGATTCGGCCTTTCGTAGCAACACTAAACTTTGATGCCCATAGTGATAATAATATCCTTTTATGACATTAAATAGTAAGTATAAATCTTTGACATGAAAATTTTGAGGTGCACCGCTGTCTTAAAATCGCCAAACATTGTAAACATGATTATCAAAAATTTTGTATTAGGCTATTTTGTTTTAAAATTTTGCACATGAGGGAGGGAGTAGGAACTGACTTCGCGCGCAGTCGTTCCTATTGCCTCTACATGTGTAGTAAAACGTCTTACCTAAAATCTTAGGTGCTAGTAACACCTTCCTCCGTAACTTCAGCACCGTTGTTGGGAGGGTTGGATGGAAGTACTCGTACCGCTAGGAGACGTCTCTCCGTTCTCAAAAACCACATGAAACTCTCTTCCATCCGACAGCGACAAGGTTCCCTTTGTAGCGGCATCCACTTTACGTCTTTCCTCTTCTACGGAAGTTTGAACACCTTTCTCCACCAAGCTTGTCCTAACTTTTCTTGAATTTTTCCGTTTTTCTTCAAAGCCACCTCTCCTTATAGCGCAGCTCCAAAACATTATAAGAATCATCAACACGATCATCGCCCCTCCTGTCATCCCAAGGAATCCAACAAAAATATCGTGTTCCATTTGACCCAATGCTGGTTGTATTGGTAATTTCTAACTACAGCGCAGTTCCATCTTCTATTCTTCTCAACTCAATATCTTCTTACTCTTCATCAACTCATATTAAATTCTTCATAACTCATAACGGTACGGACTCATAAATAACTTTATAATTACCATTTCTTTGGTTGCAAGTTTGGCTAGGACTTGCACCCCTTTATCTTTTCCATTCCAGCTTCAATTTCAAGATTGGCTAGGTCTTGAAATTTACTCCTCCTCTTCTCCTCCACCTGCACTATTACTACCTCCAGAAGATTGGCTATGTCTTGTTTTGGTGTACTATTCCCGTTTCCATATTCTATAACTACACTTCAAGGTTGGCTAGGTCTTGATAGTTAGTTTCCATTCCCATTAAATACTCATAAACCATAACTCAAAAACTCGCAATTCTCATAAAACTCATATTTCCCATAAACTCGTAATCCATAATCTCATAAATCTCATAAATCTCATAAAAACTCGTACCTCGTAAAACTCATAAAAAACCATAAAAAATCATAACTCTCGTAAAACTCATAGAAACCATAAAAATCATAGCTTTCGTAATATAAAACTCGTGGGCCCACAATACTCATAGTAAAACCATTTCTAATAATATTCATAAACCATAAAACTGCACCATTACTCTTCTGTTTTAATACTAATCTTCACTCTTCTCGCTTTTTAAAATTTTCGATTTGGACTTGTCTATTGTTTCTTAACTTCTTTGACCATTTTTACCATGTTTACTTAACCATTATACCAATTTACTCTTCATTAACTTGTCTTGAATTTTCTTGACCATTTCGACCATTTCATTTCCTTTTCTGAATCTTGACAATTTTCTAATCTTTTTAGCTACTTCTTTTTACCAATTATTTTTGTTAATTTCTTGACAAATTTGACCATTAGATCCATCTTCTTTTCATTAGCTTTTTTGAATCTTCTTAAATATTTTGACACTTTACTAATTTTTTTTATCCATTCAAACCAATTATTTTTATTAAATTTTTCCTAGTGTTCTTGACCATTTTGACCATGATACTCATCTTATCATATACACCATAACAATCACAGAAAGCACACAAACCATAAAACCCATGTAAATTATATAAACCGTAAAAATTCATATAAGCACTAAAAATCCATGGAACCCTTAAACCATTAATATATATATATTTTTTTTTTTAAATATTTTTTCATTTAATTTATCCCTTTTTTTTTTCATAATTGCTACTATACCCTAAAACAGAACAAAGCGCCGCGAGGCGTCTTATTAGCTTGCATTCCTATATCTAAAATCCCGAATAGCTCTAAAATGTGGGAATTTTTGCAATGTGGTTCTTGGGGAAAATACTCCATCGCCGTCTGATATATTGCTAGTGTGGAGGCTAGCAGCGGTAGGTTCTGCTAGATTTTCATGGGCTGATGTACTACGCCCTTCAGGGAAAAAATTATTCTCAAATTCGTCAGATTGTAATTTTGAATTTAAGCGGGTATTATAATTTCTTTTCATAACTTTTACTTGCAAGAATAGGGCGTAAGGGGCCTCATAACTAAAGTGTAAATTATTCTCTAACTAAAATTTGCCCTACTTCATTACTTATAACAATACTTTTAAAATTGTAATTACACATAAAATGAAGGTTAATATTTATGCTGTGGCCTAGGTCAGTATTGTTTGTAATTGTGCACTTCGTTTGTGAACGGGGCAACGGACTTCACTTCTCTAGGAATTTGTCTACGCTAGCAAATATCCTATTACACTTTTAAAATAAATTATAATTACTAGGTTATCTATTTTCATTATTTCGCAAAAAAATTAATTAAAAATTTAGAATAAAATCATCTTAAATGCTTACGGTTAACCAGATAAAGAAGAAGCAAAATGGTCCAAATCTAAGTAAATCATAAAGGTTGACCGCTTTCATTTTTATAATTATTACCTAAAGTTCTCATCAATTTAAAGTTCTCGTTAATAATTAAAGGAATAAAATATAAATTTAAGTCATTTAGGACGTACGGCGACATACAATTAATGCAGCGTTGGCTAAATAAATTATTAATAATTATTTGCTGGGGACATCGTGATAGTTTAATTTGATGCTCAGCTTTATTTTTTAATTTAAAGAAAATATAATAAATTACTTCTAAAAGTGTTATTGCAAAAAAATAAAATTAAAATTTTGGTTCTATGTGTTTTTTAATTTGGCGCCTCCACCATATGTCATGGGGGCGGCGAAAATGAAATTCAAAAGAACTTTTACAAATTTGTTTATTTAACCAACACCAAAATATGTGAGAATCGTTTAAAACAAAATTAACAAAATATTAAAACAATAAAAACTTACATAAATTGTACATAATACGCCATAGTAGCTCAGATGGTAGAAGGTACCCTCTCACAATACTGCGGTTTTCGACTTGTTATTGTTTTTCTGAGGCACACCTTTTCACTAGCACTGCCAGGACACTTCTCCCCGACTTTTGTTCACGGCAACAATTACTGCCGGATTTTCAAAATCAGCGAAAAATCAATACAGTTGCTCAATCAAATAAATGCCAAGGTAAATCGCATAATTGCAATGAACAATTATGTCGGCCCACTGTATTGATTTTTGCGATTTGCAAAAATCGAAGTGCAATGAAACTATATGCGAGTAAGTGATGAGCATGCCGATTTGTGACCGACTTTGATAGCGGAAATGATTGTGAAATATAAATGAAATTTTGATGGTTTCTCGAAATATAATTCTTTTAGGAAATCTAAATTAAATTGAAAAATCGGCTTCGTGACAGTATGATTCAAATTATTTATTATGTTCCTCAATTACTTAAGTACATTTTGATTCATTCATTTTAATAACTCGTATGAGATTTTTAGCGTAATGTGTGCTCTCTATTGTATCATTTATAATTTATAAGGCACCTTCATTAAAATCACTGTTTTACTGATTTTCGTATCGATCCAACTTACATATCACCCATTTTTAGTGGGCAATAGTTAAACAGTTCTTCACTGTATGAAATATTTTGTTTTTACTTATACGTTGCTTGGAGCAGTAGATTTTAAAATATTTAAGTAACGTTGTTTGTGCAATATACCCCAAATTTCAATTATTTACACTTATTTTTAGGACAGAATTGCAGCTTTGGAGGAATTACAAGCAGGTGATATCACGTTATATGCTTCAGGAGTTCCAGTTAATGATGATACCATAGTTTCTGCTTTTGAAAATAGTGACATTGAGTTGAATGTTGAATTACTTGGAGGCAAAGTCCATGGTTCTTTGGCCCGTGCTGGTAATTATTTTTCTATAAGAATGTTATGAGTATTTATTGATTGAAGTTACTTTAAGTTCTATAACATTCTGTATGCAAAAGTAAAGCATTTCCTTATACCAGAGAGAATCTGCATGGATCTGTTATTAGTTAATGTAATTTTTTGGGCTTCATTATTGTATAAAGAATCAATTGAGTTTTTTTTAAGAAATTAAGAATATAGTCGGCGAAGTGTTTGAAAAGCGTACTTTTCGCTAGTAAAAATTGATTTTTGTGCATTTGTAATCAAAAATTTAACAAAAACGATGCCTAGTGCCGTTCAAATTGAATTCAGTTTTCATATAGAATTTTTGTTTATCATGTAGAGTCTATGATAGGGGCGTACTTTTTGAATAAAAATAAAAACCCATTTTTTTATCCTCGTTCAAAAAGTACGCCACTATTATAGTCTCTACATGTAAAACAAAAATTCTTTATGAAAACTAAATTAAATTTGAATGGCACTACGCATCGTTTTTGTTAAAGTTTTGATTACAAATGCTCAAAAATCAATTTTTACTTACGAAAAGTACGCTTTTCAAACATTTCGCCGACTATCTTCTTAATAATTGGCTAAAAAACTAATATAATAATATTTTTCCAGCGAATCTTAGCTTTTTTAATAGCCCTGGCTTTCCTAGGAACTTGCTAAAATATTGTACGAACTGTTTGAGGTATCCTGGTGTAATTTTAGATTGCTAGGTTATTTTAGGAAGATTGTTGCAAATTATTAGAGAATTAAAAAAATATTTACAAAATAACAACAGCATAAATCAATTAAGGGAAAGTGGCAACTTAATATTCTTTGTAAAACATTTGGCGTCTGTTCGTAATTCACTAAGATGTATCCATTTGCTGGACACTGAAATTTTTGAGAAATGTTATACATGTTAAGCATTTCAAACATGGATACCCCAAATCACCCAGAAGTAAAAATCTTTGTTTGTGTGCTTGTCATAAATTTATAATTTCATAACGAATTATGTAATTTAAAGTTTTTAATCTGTTTAAAGGTAAAGTAAAAGGACAAACCCCAAAAGTTGACAAACAAGAAAAGAAAAAGAAGAAGACCGGTCGTGCTAAAAAACGTATGCTATACAACAGACGATTCGTTAATGTTGTAGCACAGTTTGGACATCGGCGAGGACCTAACTCCAATTCCAATTAAATTTTATCTTATAACATTAAAATATTAATATAATAAACAATTTTCTTTAAATCTAAACTCTAGTTTTATTAATTTATAATTAAGTTAAATCAAGCGGAACCTTTACAATTTATCTACAATACTAAAACCGTAAGAAACGGAGAAGGTGTTTTTTTTTCGTAGAGAGTTGAAATATGGTATATGTACGGAGGGATTGGAAAATCGAATTCATGCCCAAAGTGTCCGAAATTGACCTCGAATCGCATCAAATTTTAGTATGTTATGAAGGACCGAATTCTGAAGACGGTGGTTTTGACCCGCCCGGACCTATCTATTAAGGGGGCGGAGATATGACCTTTTTTTTATTTTTACCACGAAATCTGATGTTTTTTGCGCGGAGCCCCGAAAAGGGAAGGTGTTTTCGTGAGATTTTAAAAATTCCGGTCGCATCGTAAAAAGGGATGTAGATTCTAAGTGGGGTTCGAATTTTAAATTTTTCAAAGCACGCCTCTAAAATTCTAGAAAATAGTCGATTATTCTTGCTTTTTTTCCGTTTTCGTCGGCGTCAACTTTCAGAAATCGCACCCACGTCCAGTTTTAAAGGGAAGTTATTCTTACATCCTGGGGATGGACCGTGGCCGTTTTAAAGTCTCCTGGCGCGGCGTCTCGGTGCCGGCACGTGTGTATAAATTTAGCGTTTTCTCGGGCGGCAAAAGTGCTCAAACTGTGTGGCTTCAATAACAAAATCGCCAGGTGAAAAAAAATCAAGGTCTTTTGATATGCCATCTACATACTACGCTTCATCAGGAAACGAGCACTTCTTTTGATATCTCAATTATTTGTGTACTTTTGGTGTCCTCAAATTTGTGGTTTCAAATTAGTGCTTTTTCGACACCAACTTTGAAAATTCGTAACTTTTGATTTTGACCTCCTAGAGACGCTAAATATTATTTATTTGCCTCCCCACTTTACTCTTTATAAGATAAAAAATCAATTTTATCCCTAATCGTGAGTAAAAAGTTCAAAAAATGGGACTAAACGCGGTAGGTTGGTTGTACGACTGGGACACAAAGTTTTCAAATCCGAATAAATTTTTCTAAATTAACCTATAATGAAATAACTTCTACATCCGGTAGCGCGTATGGATTTTTATTTTCGAAGAGGTTCGGAAGTTATGCCTAAGTAAATTCGAAATTTTGAATTTAGGGGTTGGCGGCTACAGTCGGGCTATTTTTTAACCGATTGGCTATTTTAAAGGCTCAACGAATGCACATCTCGATCAGAAACCGCCCATGCGTAGGGTTTTTTGAATTTCGATAAAATAACGAAAAAATATTTTTTTTATGATCGCGTTTCCGTCTAATCAACCCCTCAAAATCTATTTCACCCCCACGTTATATACCTTCTCTGAAATGTCTCAATGTCCAATTTACGACAAGAAAAGCATCACTTCACTGTCTCTTTCCGTTTTCGAGTTATTACCGCAAAACTTCCGTTTGGAACCAAAATTGCGGTCTTTCACTTTTTACAAAATAATTAATATCTTTAAAACTATTAGCACCAACAAATCGCTTGATAGCTTAAAATTTGCACCCATGCCTCCCCCACCAAATTCCGTAAATATTTTAATTTTCGGCTGAAAATTGCACCGTCCAGGCCCGTATTTGTACCAAAATTTTGCTAAAATTTTGCGTCTTTTTTCCAAAAAAAAGTATTAAACCGATTTTAACCAAATATTTTTTTAAGCGCATCAATCCACGGTGTTTATACTTTTGGTAAAAATCTGAAACCGATAACATTTATAGTTTTCCAGAAAAAAAATAAAAACCGACTTCCTTTAAAATTTCAAACCCGTAGCCTTAAAACTATCTCAAAAATTTTTTTTTTACAATTTTTTCAAAAGCGACCTCGCAAATGAAAGATTATAAAAAATGGATGAAATTTAGGGGGTCTCTTGCTATTTACACCCCTCAAAACAAAAATTTATTCCCAGAAAAAACTTAAAAGAATCAACCTTAAAAAATAATTAAATTTAAAAAATTTTAATTTGTTAATATCGGTAATTTTAGAAACTTATCTGTACGAATTTTTGTTTCTCAATTTTAGTTATTAAGCGAAATTTGAATTTTTCAAAATACACATTTAAATTTTGAACGGATCTTAACAGGTTTTAAACTGTTTTTAACTGTTTTTAACTGTTTCTAACTGTTTTTAACTGTTTTTAACTGTTTTTAACTGTTTTTAACTGTTTTAACTGTTTTAACTGTTTTAACTGTTTTAACTGTTTTTAACTGTTTTTAACTGTTTTTAACTGTTTTTAACTGTTTTTAACTGTTTTTAACTGTTTTTAACTGTTTTTAACTGTTTTTAACTGTTTTTAACTGTTTTTAACTGTTTTTAACTGTTTTTAACTGTTTTTAACTGTTTTTAACTGTTTTTTTACTGTTTTTAACTGTTTTTAACTGTTTTTAACTGTTTTTAACTGTTTTTAACTGTTTTTAATTGTTTTTAACTGTTTTTACCTGTTTTTACCTGTTTTTAACTGTTTTTAACTGTTTTTAACTGTTGTTAACTGTTTTTAACTGTTTTTACCTGTTTTTACCTGTTTTTACCCGTTTTTAACTGTTTTTAACTGTTTTTAACTGTTTTTAACTGTTTTTAGCTGTTTTTAACTGTTTTTAGCTGTTTTTAACTGTTTTTAGCTGTTTTTAACTGTTTTTAACTGTTTTTAACTGTTTTTTACTGTTTTTAACTGTTTTTAACTGTTTTTAACTGTTTTTAACTCTTCTTAGCTGTTTTTACCTGTTTTTAACTGTTTTTAACTGTTTTTAACTGTTTTAATAATAATAATAATAATAACAATAATCACCACCCTACGGGTTAACCTCCCTAGGGTGAGCATACAGGGTTTCTAAGACTAGAGCCAAAGCCTCGGACTCCTCGGGTGTAGAGGCTTCACCTGAGGTGAATATGGTACAGCCTACCTCTGACTCTGAGGTGCTTCGCAGCCGTAGTCAGAGATACCAAATGCGAACGCGATCACAGGCAAAACATACAGCTATAGGAAATCAAACAGACATTTCCAACTCTGAAGTCGTTGCTGGAGCTAATATCCGGCCCGACCAAGAGCCACAGAAATTGAAACGAACTAAATGGTCAAAGGAGATTAATGAATTCATAGTTCGTAGCTATTTCCAAATTACTAAACTAGAAACTTTAAAGATTAAATACAGCACTAGACTCCATGAAACTGTAATTCATGCATTTCCAGAATTTCGTGATAAAACCGTACAAAATATTCTTGATCAGAGGCGATCGATAATGATTAGAATGAACCCCACAGAGTTAAATAATATCAAAAAAGAAATAGCAATTCAGTTAGGTATGGTAAAAGACAATAACATAGAAACAAATACCCAGACCGTGAAACCAGCCCAACCACACGACGCACACTATGTTAAGACCCTGGAAGAAGCTATCGTAAAATATTCAAATATAGACATAAATGAACGTCCAATTCTTCCAAAACTTAAATACACACCAGCAACTAACAACATTATAGCGAAACTTAATGCGATCCTCAAAGTAAAATGCGAAGAAGCTGACATGAAACAATTAAATGATCTAATTTACTCTGCTGCAATCACAGTGTTACATCTTCATGACCAAAAACCTATAAAGAAAAGAAATACAAAAGAAAATGATTCCAACAAACACACAATACCAAAATGGGAAATAAGACTAATTAAAAAAGTTGAAAAACTCCGGAAAGAAATATCCTGGCTTTCTGAATACATAAAAACCTCAACACCATCCATCAAACTACGAAGGTTAAGTCAACAGATTATCCAAAACCACCAGAACGCAGAAAACAATACAAATACTGAGATACTAGACATTATTAAGCAAAAACTTACAGTAACATCTAGTAAGCTCCGAAGATACCGAGAAAGTAACCAAAGGAAAAAAGATAATGCACTATTTTCTAAAAGTCAAAAAGCGTTCTACAGAAATCTAAATGATAATTTGAAGATCAACCCACAAAATGTAGAGCTCCTGGAACCTGAAGCAATTAAGACCTACTGGAGCAATATCTGGTCACTAGAAGGTAAATTCCGATCGAAAGCACAATGGCTCAAGGATGAAAGAAAAAGGCATGAAAAAACACCATTAATGCCCTCTGAACCGATAACAGACGACGAAATAAAATCAGCACTACGATATACACAGAACTGGAAATCACCAGGCAATGACCAAGTTCACAATTACTGGCTAAAAAAATTCATAGGTACTCACCACAGATTAGCTAAAATACTTACCGCAATCGTCGAAGATCCAACTACAGCTCCTAAATTCTTTACTGCAGGACAGACGTATCTTCTACCTAAAACAGAAACATACATTAATGATCCAGCTAAATACAGACCTATTACGTGCTTATCAACAACATATAAACTCTTAACTACCATCATAACAAATAGAATACAAACCCATCTCCAGGCAAACAATATAATCGCACAAGAACAAAAGGGCTGTTCAAAAGGAAGCCAAGGATGTAAAGAACAGCTGATAATTGATGGGGTCATATGCGAAGAAGCTAGAAAACAAAAGAAGCCATTGTATACAACTTACATCGACTACAGCAAAGCCTTTGATAGCATACCACATTCGTGGCTGCAGGAAATACTAAAGATTTATAAAGTGAACCCGGAAATCTGCAACCTACTTAACCACCTTTATGAGCAGATGGGAAACAGAGATATTCATCAAAGGTCCCGACGCAAACAACATACATGTTGGTAACATCAAGATCAAACGTGGCATCTTTCAGGGAGACTCGCTCAGCGCCCTTTGGTTCTGTTTAGCGATTAATCCACTATCAAGTATTCTTAATAAAAAATGTTCGGGCTACAAACTATCAGATAGCGAACAGAGAATAGTCCATCTGTTCTACATAGATGACCTCAAGATCTTTTCAGAGAATAAGGAGGAACTTACTAAATCCATAAAATATGTAAAAAACTTCAGCGATTATATTGGGATGACCCTGGGGCTTGATAAGTGTAGAGTTAATGCTATGGTGAGAGGAAAATGGGAGGAGCAAGCAGGGGTTAATATTAATACACTTGTAGACCCACATTTAATCCAAGGTATGTCAAAAGATGAAACCTATAAATATCTCGGCTATGAGCAGAATCAAGGGACAGATCATCGTAAAGCCAAACAGAAACTCAAAGAAGTTCTAACACGGAGAACAAAACAAATTCTAAAATCCAAATTGTCAGCCATCAATATGTCGAAAGCGATTACCACCTATGCTTTTCCAGCAATATCATACAGCTTCGGGATCGTCCGATGGACAAAAACTGAACTTGAAGAGCTTGACCGTTCCATGAGAGTACAGTTCACAAGGTACCGAGCTCACCATCCCAAATCCTGCATGGAACGATTCCATCTTCCTAGACATAAGGGTGGCAGAGGGATTACAAACCTGTACAATACCCACCAAAAATATGTAGAAAACCTTAGAAACTACTTCAAAAAGAAGAAACAATCTAGCCCACTACACCAGGCAATAGCCATGTCAGATAAAAATTATACACCACTTAAGCTCTCGGACGAAAACTTTAATCCGCTAGAAATGGTCGAAACCGATGAACATAAAATAACTAAGTGGAAAGGGAAAGCTATGCATGGAAGATATCCATCTCAACTGGAAAATGAATACATAGACCAATCAGCTTCGAACGAATGGCTTTGTACCGGCAACATTTTCGTAGAAACCGAAGGCTTCATGTTTTCCATTCAAGACCAGGTAGTACCAACTTTAAATTACAGAAAACACGTAATGAAGGATACCTCTGTAATATCAGACAAATGTAGATTATGTAAGCATGCCACAGAGAATATAGACTACATCATAAGTGCATGCAGCATACTCGCTCCAAAGGAATATACCGCAAGACATAACAATGTGGCAAAAATTATCCACCAGCAACAAGCGAACAGACTGAAAGACCCCGAAGAGCTCATACCATATTATAAATATGTCCCTGAATCAGTCATCGACACGCCACAAGGTAAACTATATGGGGACCGATCGATATTGACAGACCACACCATCCCAGCCAATAGACCGGACATCGTCTATCAGGATAAAACAACAAATAGTACTTACCTGATTGATATTGCAATACCAGCTGCAGCGAATATACTAAAAAAGAACGGAGAAAAAATAGAAAAATACTTACCACTAGCTCAAGAAATAAAACATCTATGGAATGTAGACTCGGTCACTGTAGTGCCAATTATTATAGGTGCAACTGGGGAAATTCCAAAAAATTTGGAATCTAATTTACGACTCCTCAATATAACTCCAAAAATGATCAAGAATTTACAAAAATCAACAATTCTGGACACTTGTAACCTGGTTCGTAAGACATTGAATCAGTAATAACATCTGCACAATATATATTTAAAGTTTACTTACCCAACATAGATTACGCTCAGCTCCATCATAAGCCGCGTGCATCTATTAATAAAACTAGATTCGATACTTACCAATCTATGAAAAAAAAAAAAAAAAAAAAAAATAATATTTATTTGAGAATAATACAGAGTATTTTAGAAATGTCTTGACAGGATATACAATAGAATTTTACTCTACAGACTAACCATTATTAATGTATAAAATTATTTTAACCTAACTTCATAGTTGCCTATACATTTAAAAAAATCATCGAATGAATAGCAAGCCTCCTTAACAAGCAATGATTTTAATTCTGTTTTGAAACATTTAATGTTTAAATTTTTAATCCATAGAGGTAGAGCATTGTGAAATTTGATGCCATGGTATCTAACACCAGTTTTGTTTTTACCTAAACGTGAGAATTGAGGTATAAGAAAGTCTTTTCCTCTAGTGTTGAATGAATGACAGATTTTTTTATCAAGATATTCATCTAGATGTGTAATAATATAATACAAACTTTCAAGGATATATAGACCAGGTAATGTTAGTATACCCAGGATTTTAAACGTCTCCTCACAGTTTTCTCTGTAACCAATTCCCGCAATAACGCGAACAGCACGACGTTGAAGAGCAAAGTGGCCCCATGCAATCAGGCCGTACATAATATGAGATTGAAAAAAGGCTATAATAAGCATTTTTTAGAACAGTGGTAGATACGTAGTTTTTTAAATTACGCAGGAGAAAAATTGAACTTTGGCTCTAAGTTTTCAACGTGTCTATTCCACACCATTTTGGGATCCAGATGAATCCCAAGAAATTTGGTGAAGGATACAGGTTCATCTACAGTATTTCGCAAAGTAAAAATTATATTAGACGTTTTATTTTCATTAAGAAGAAGGCTATTGCTATTAAACCAGTCGTTGGCCCTCGACCACGTCTCACGGCTATGTTCGGCTGTTTCATCAATTGTGTTCCCAATATTGGTAAACGTAGTATCATCTGCATAAAGAATTGCCTTTGAGTAGGCATGGGGACGGTTGAGACTGGGAAAATTTCATCGACCATGGGAAAATTTGATAAAGCGTGGGAAAATAAATAAAGAAAACCTTTAATTAGTGATAAGCTCGGGTAATTCCAGTCGCGTGCCGGGTATCATCGTCTCGTTGTTGGAAAAAAGTTCGTTTACTGCGGCTCGAACCGTCGATATTCGCTTACAAGTCCAGCGCCTAAGCCTAGCGGCTGTTGAGCTTACTTGCCAATGAGACATTTAAATGTGCTGAAATAAGACGCCTTCCGCTGCAGCACCTGGATCCCGCGCCGCTGGTACCATTTACCGGCCTCCAGACGCGGATACCACGAGCGACCCCCCGGGGCGGGTATCCCCCGCCGGCAGCTGTTATCAGTTATCGGACTCCTGGTGCAGATATGCGGTGTCCCCTTTCTTACGTGGATGCTTTTATTTAAACGCTTTGAATTGAAGAAAATGCGGCGTTCAAAATCTATTCCTTAAATCGTTTAATTTAAATACTGTAATTTAATAGGTAATTTAAATGCTAGATTTAAATTCAAAAAATTTGAAAATTAATTAAATTAATTTAGCTAGATTTAGTATTTATTATCGAGAAAAGACGCGTGCCCGTTTAAGTGAACTGCTTTAATTAGCGAAGCGTTTTTGCAAGCTCTGCGCATTTCTTGATAAGCATTCAAGGCGCCGCGCCGGCACATCACACACCATTTAAACGCTTTTGACCACATAATGGGTAACGATAATTTGGACTTGGGTTAAATCAATAAATTGGTCATAATTCAAACACCCGTAAAGCCGGAAGACCGTATTGGTGATTCTTAAGCCACCTTTTATCATAGTCGGGGTTTAATTTTGATTTTGATAATAAACGATTTAAAATATAATTTTGGTATCCCCCGTCGGCAGCGGCTATCGGACTCCCGGTGCAGATATGCTTTTATTTAAACGCTTTAAATTTAACAAAATGCAGCATTAGCTTACGAGAACTAAAAATTCACAATACGATTCAGCATACTGTCTGAGGAATCGCAATATTTATATAAAGACCTATTATAATATGAAGTATTTTCTTAAGAAACCATTTCAAGTAATCATTTTGTAGCAATGAGTTTAAAATATTCCCTTATTAACTTTAAAAGACGGGTTATTTGTAAAGTACCTAATAATTTATGGCTCTCTACAAGTACAAATATTTCAAATTTTTACCTACTTATAAAACGGGGAGAGAAGCAAACATATTGGGAGGTCTCAATTACGAATTAAATTTTTTTGGGTTTGCTAATGCCTTACACAAATATAAATTATTTAAATTCAAGCACCAACTTGTTTTTTAAAAAGATTTATTTAAGTTTCAAAATTACAATTTGAGATGAGTAATTAGACTGACTATTAATTCATTAAAACAAAGGTTAAATAGATTCTTAAAACAATAAGCGACTATCTTCTAAAAAGCCTGATTCAGCAAGTAGATGCATAAACTCCCATCTATCATGACGAATCTTTAATATAAATTATACAGGGTGGAACGGTAGGTAACTCCTCCCCTCTTAGATTTTTGCATCCCCTGGAAGGCAAAAAGGAGACTGGATTCCAGATGTGGCTGGAGCAGTGATGGACATCTTCTTCTTTTGAATCCATCGAAACACCAAATATCCCAAAATGAGAAGTAGAATCACGTACAAAGCAGTGGTCCAGAAGCTTGGTACCAAAAATGTTGTCTGATGAGTCAGAATTGGAAACTGCCGTGTTGTTGAAATATCTTGGAGATTTAGTTTTTGAAGTTCAATTGTAAAATTTGTAAAGTTTGTTTTTGGAATTTGGAGAGCTTTACTTGCAATAACCAATGGATTTCCAGTTGTTGAGTCCCGATAGGAAAGTAATTTATTCCGGAAAAATAATTGACATTTTTCTTGTTTAATCAGGTAAATCCCAAGGAGATTCTTCAATTCGGAGTCTTCTTTGCAGACAATTTTAATTTCTTCGTGTGATGGAAATACTGCCAGATATTGGTTTGACATCGGTAAAGGTTCCAAATGATTTTCCTTGATTTTTAAACGAGTGTACAGACATTGATTAGAATCTGCAGTTAGCAATATTTGTTTTTCACATTTTGCTTGAATCGTCGTCAACAGCGTATTCTGGCATTGGTAGTATTTAATACCTTGGGTACACAAGTGACTTAGAGGCCATATTTCATTTTTAAATTTTGACTTTAACAAATAATTTACAGTGGGAATGATTGTTACATATTCAGACTCATGTTTAGTGGGTATTGAATTTAAAGAATAAATTTCAAAATCTTCTTCATAATTGATCGGTATTGATAAGAAATAACTAATTTTAGTAGAATGAATTTTGCATTTAACATTAATGATAGATTCAAAATTCATAATATTTTCCATTTTTAGTTCGAAAGGTAATTGTTCATTATAATAACTTGATATTTTCTGAAGTTCTAAAAATAAATCATTCGGTTGAATGATATCTGGATATAAAATTCCCAATTTACAAAACAAAAGAGACTTTTCAATTTTTTCGAAATTTCGTAATATAGTATCATACAGAATATTTAATTGATTGAGAAGATCCTTAACGAATAAAATATTTTGGTTTTCAATTTGGCCCTTTAACACGACAGATATTTGCATTATCTTTGATTTTAATGTTAATTCATTATGCTCAATATTTCGTAAGGTGTCGTTAAATTTTTTAATAATATCAGTGGTTAAAGAATAACCCATTTTTAGCTGGCTCGCAATATTGTTTTCATTAGCTTCCAAATGACTTAAAATAGTGTTAATTCGGTCGCCGTGGTTTGCATCTAGATTTCCAGTAATAGCCTTAAAAACTGTTCCTAGCCCATTTATTAAACCTCTTTTCTGCCTTACTCGTTCATGAGTATGCAATTTAATATTATTAATTTTGTTATTAATTAACTCGCAAGTAAAGTTTAAAATTTTAATATAATTTTCGAAATCTTTTCCAAATTTTGAATTATTTAGCATCACTTTTAGAAAGTTATGTTGCCCATTTAATTTTTGAAATTCTTTGTATAATGAAGAAAAATTATAGAAGTGTACAAAAGTGTGTTCAGATTTTTGTAATTTTGCCAATCCCAAATTTATTGGAAGGATTCCTAAGTTTTCTGAAATATTCTTTATTTCGATGCACTGCACTACTGTGCCCAAGAGGGACCTGGAAGGGAATCATTACTATTAGGGCGTTTTAAATAAATTTGGATAAGTATTTCTAAGTCGTTGAAAATATAATCAATCATCAATTTTACCTTTTTATAATTTAATTGATCTAACCCACATCCTAATTTTGGTATTGCTAATTTTTTAATACCTACTGTCACACAGAACACCTTTAAATTTAATAATGTTTTGAAAAGATCTTCGTAACTCGGTTTCTCATAGTAATGAAGTTTAGTGATTAAATAAACTACATATCGACCTTGATCATTCAAGTAACAGAGTGAAAATAATTCTGGGTCCTGTGCTTTTAGTAATTCCACTTGACCAAACCTTTGTTTAAAATGTAAGGCAATTCCAGCGCCCATATGTAAGTCTTGACTTACGCAGTGTGCAAATGAAAAATCATGCGGTGCACTAAATAGACTATCTTCAATTTCAATTACATTAGGATTAGGGTTAATATTTCCAGTATTAATACATTTTTCAAAATTTTCAAAACTTAGTTCTTTATTAGTAATACCCTTAGTTTTAATCTTTTTCGAAAACCGGTGCTTTACTCTTGGTCTCTTAATATTTGATAAATGAATTTTCTCCACTGTATTATGATGTTTTGCATTTATTTTTGCAGTTTTTAAATTTGGACCAATAACTTTTAAAGATTCCTTTTTAAATTTGTTTTTAGTCTTTGATTGTTTTTGTTTATTTTTAACAAATATTTGAACTGGAATTTCGGGTAAAGTTTCCCGAGCTTCATTGCGTTTATTAATAATATGTTCTTTATTTTCTTGAATCCGTTCATTAATTTTACCGTATAAAAGTGTAACTTTATCTTTATGATTACTAACGTAATTGTTCACAAATTTAGATTCCAAGTCAATATCAAAAGGTGAGTCCACATCAATGTGACCTGAGATTATCTCGAAAGGTTTAAGCTTTGTTACAGAATGAATAGAATTATTATAAGCTAAGATTGCGTAATTTATTTTAATTTCGATAGGCTCTTCCTTAAATACGTCTTGATTATTTAATAAACGTATGTGTTCTATGATTGTTGAATGCACTCTTTCAACCATCCCGTTTGAATCGGGATGTTGTGAACTGATAAAATGTAATTTAATTTTATGCAATTCCAACAATTCTTTTATGACTGTATTTTTAAACTCTAAGTGATTGTCTGAAATTACATCAGTGGGTATACCATGATGAGTGAAGAATTTAATTAAAGGTATTCGCAACCTCGATCGCTTGATAAGAAATTAAGCGATACATTTGCACATATTTTGAAAAAGAATCTATTATGGTTAAAAATTTTGCGCCTTCCAAAGCAATACTATCAATATGAACTATTTCAAAGGGTTTAGCCGGAGTCGGCGTAATATTAAATTTCAACTTTAATGGTTGCCTTTCATACTTGCTTACTAGACAAACTTCACATTTATTAATATAATTTTGAATTGTTCGACGCATATTAATCCAATAAAACCTTCTTTTTAATTCCGCCTCGACTTCATCAATTCCGCGGTGATTCGTTTTCCCTTCATGGTACAATTGAATAGTTTCATTAATATCATCGTCCCTTTCGACATCAACTAATTTTTGCGTACATTTAATAAAATTAGATTTGGTAAAATATTTTTGAACGATATTAGAAAACTTTTCATAAATAGGACTTTCAAAATATAAATAGAATTTAAGTTGGGGAACAATATATGTTGTCATAAATTTAATTACATCTTCTTCAAAATTGGCTTTAGTTAAATTCGCAAAATTTTTAATAAATTTTCGATAATAACCTAAAAGTCCTAAAAATCCTTTAATCTGTTTTGTCGTCCTAGGAATAGGATAATTTTGAATAACTTTAATTTTTTCTGGATTAGGTTTGACACCTTCGGGAGTAACAACATGTCCCAAATAAGCAACTTCTTTACGCAAAAATTCTGACTTATCAATTTGTATTTTAATATTTGAATTTCGTAACCTTTTAAATACTTCCTTCAATCTTTCCACATGTTCCTGTAAACTAGTACTGAAAACGATAATATCATCCATGTAAACTAGACATTTCTCATTTTGAACACCTCGTAAACATTATCCATGACTCTTTGAAATGTCGCGGGGGCATTTTTGGAGCCGAATGGCATTCGTACAAATTCGTAATGACCATTTAGAGTGTTAAAAGCGGTTTTGCAAATATCTTCCTTCTGAATCTCGATTTGGTGGAACCCCGAGGCTAAATCTAAAGTTGTAAAATATTGGCAACGTCCTAACTTATCTAGTAAATCATTTATATTTGGCAGAGGATATCTATCTCCGATTGTTTTATCGTTTAATTTGCGGTAGTCTATAACTACTCGCCATTTACGTTTACCCGACGCATCTAATTTTTTTTGAACCACCCAAATTGGCGATGACCAAGGACTATACGAGGGGCGAATTATTTTTTGTTGAAGCATATCGTGAATTTGCTTTGCCACTTCAGTTTTATGAATTTCAGGGTAACGATATGATTTGGTATAAACAGGTAAATCGTCATTTGTAATAATGCGATGCTTGATGTGATTGGTAAATGTTAAATTAGTACCGTCAACATGGAATATATCAGCATATTCCTTTATTAAATTAGTAATTACAGATTTTTCCTCATCGTTCATATGCTCTGAACGAATTTTAGAAACATCAAATTTCGGTAGATTAATATTTTCGTTATTATTAAATCCATTATTTGTGACCTTAAACGTACCATTTTGATCGTCATGTTCATTGACTGATTCAAAATTATTTAAAGAATTAGAAATATCATATTGATCATCGATTGATTCCGCAATTAATGGCTATTATATGGTACATATTGCTTTATTGTTGGTTACTTTTGTAACACACTCCGGGATTTCTAGTTTACCCACTTTCATATATGGAATTATGATTTCTCCATTTTTTTTATTTAAAATAGGAATTTGAATAACCTTTTCAGACCTTGCAGGTACTACTATACAATTCATACTTGCGTCTTGAATTTTACGATAGTTAAGTTGAATTTGAATATTTGGAGCAATTAAAACATTTCGATCTAAATCAATAACAGCTTTTAAAATTCGTAAATTGTCTATCCCTAATAAAACATCAAAACTTGAATGGAAATCAAATAAATAAAACTTTAACTTTGCTGCGACTTGTGACTTAAATAATTCTTGTAACGGGATAATTGTACTTAAATGTCCATGAATGATACCATGTGCACTGGCTACATCGAAAGGATCATTTTTAATATATTTTGTAAATAACTTACTTGCTACTTCGGGATTCACAAAAGAGCGTGAACTTCCCGTATCAATTAAAATTTTAATATTAAATACATTATCGAATATAAATGGTATATTACTTGCGTTGTTCAGCAAACTCATCAATTCGATGGGTTTGTTGTGGGAGTATCCCCTAAAAAATCATTTGATTCCTCCTGCTCATCGATATTATAAAGTCTGCTGAAATTTTGACCTTGTGGTCGTGAAGTACTAACAGTACAAACTGACATCGGAGTCGGTGCAGGCAAGTTATTAGTTGAATTTTGATTATTATTATTATAAGGATTATTAAATCTTTGATAATTATTATTATTATTAGGATTAATAAATCTTTGATTATTATTGAATCTTGGAAATCTATTGAAATAGGTATTGTTACCATTATTATTATTTGCTCTTGGCTGAAACTGTGGGCCATTTCTATTGCTATTAAAAGGAAATCGAGGTGCGAAACCATGTGTTTGAAATCTCGGCTGAAAACTTGCCTGACGTTGATGAAATACGCGTGCATTAGTATTAATTTTTGGTTTGTTATCAAGTTTAGAAGCCGCGATTTCTAATTGAAAATCATTAGTTAGCATATTTAATGCATCATTAAGATCAGCTGGGTTTTTAATACGCATTTGTGACCCAATAGGATCCTTCAACCCACGCAATAATATGCGTAATGCAGTTCCTCGGAAGAAATTAGATAAGGCGTTACGTTCCGCCGGCGCCGCATCAGCAATATTGAGTGTAACGTAGGAAATCTGTAAATTTAGTAATTTTTGTAACCGATTGTAAAAATCAAAAGGCGATTCATTAAAATTTTGCCGCAAGTTAACAATTTCAATATTTAGACTAAAATAATCGCGCTTATCGCTATAACAATTTAAAAGTGCAGCCTTTAAATCGTCCCAACAAGTAATCACACTTGACGAAATATTAATTGCCGCTTCCCCTTTTATTTTAGCCAGAATACTTGACATCAAGTATTCATTTTGGAAGTCATTCACATCATTCCGATTATAAAATTTAGTTACTAATTTTTCAGAAATTTCTAAAAAATGGGAAACAAGCTCGCTTTCCCCACGAAATTCAGGGATCATATGCAAATATTCTGGTTTAAGCGCCATAATTTGATTTCTTGAAATTGGGGAACGAGAACAATCTCGGGGATTTAAATTATCTGAGTCTGAATTTGTTGCACAATCCCCAGCAGAAACCAAACTCATTGAATTAAAATTAAAAACCTCTAAAAAAACTTGGTACTTACAGTAAAAATATCTTGAATTCCATCAAGCTGGCCCGAAAGGCAGGAAGTAGTTTCTCGATGTCTGGAGAGCTGCCAAACCAATCTTCCGGTCCAATGTGGTTCCCAAATTAATCGTTGACACGAAAAAACAAAATTTTTAATATGCGCTAAAAATTTGTTTTTTGGGAATCCTACCGACTGCGCCAATTATTTAAATTCAAGCACCAACTTGTTTTTTAAAAAGATTTATTTAAGTTTAAAAATTACAATTTGAGATGAGTAATTAGACTGACTGTTAATTCATTAAAACAAAGGTTAAATAGATTCTTAAAACAATAAGCGACTATCTTCTAAAAAGCCTGATTCAGCAAGTAGATGCATAAACTCCCATCTATCATAACGAATCTTTTATATAAATTGTACAGGGTGGAACGGTAGGTAACTTGTATATATAATATGCAAGTAAAAATTTGAAAATACGAGGTTAAAATACAAAAATTAAAATACAATCAAATAAAAATATGCAAATTGAGATGCAATTACAAATACTTAAAATAGGAAGATTAAAAACAAAAATTAAAAATACAAGGATACAAATTCGAATGCAAAAATAAACACTAAAAACTTTCGCGCACTTTTACTTTCACTTCAGATTACCTTTTTCTAATTAGGTCTATTGAGTCTTTGTGCTGCTCTTTCTGATAACCTTCCTGATCTTCTGGGTTGGAAAACTGCTGGGGCTTCGATGCCGATGATGGGTTCATCTGGTGCTTCAAATGCTTGAAATGGTTCGGCTGCTTCATTGCGTGGTGCTTCATATACGACTACGCGTGCTACCGGTGTGTGTTGTAAGGCTCTTCGTTCCTCGGGTGCTGCAATTCCTTGGTTCCTCCGGCGTGCTGCTAATCTGCGGCATGAGTATGTGGGGAAACATTTCTGGAACACTTTGTATGCTATCCACGTCGTGAAGCCTATCACCAATGCATAGGGCCAAAATTCTGATGCGGTTTGAGTCCAGGAATTCTCCAGGTGCATCTGGTTGGTTAACTTTATGACGTCGTCGAGTTTGTGGCTTGCAATGTTTAAATCGTCTACGTGTGTAGAGATTTGCACATAGTTTTGGTTTAACTCCAGTGAAGAAATATTTATTTTAGTTTTAGACTTTAATTCGCTACGTATATCTTCGGAAATGTCCAATGCAGGTATGAATTGGCTAGGTAACATGCTGCCTTGAACCGTGTGGCGGGTATGTAAAATTACTGAGCCGCCAAAACCCTTACATCTACCATTTATTGTTAGCATGCCTGTGTCTTTTAATGTTATATCAATTGGGGTACTTTTATGAGTGCAACTAAGAGTAATTATTTCAATATTAGGTATAACAAACAGAAAAGTGTTGTGATTTTCCAATTGTAAAAATATAGAGTTCATTAACTTAACTAGATGTTTATCACAATTTTTTGGTATTTCATTTATATAATTCTGAAATAAATTTACTTCGCAAGTTTGTTCCCGGTGTGCGAACAAGATTGGTTTCGTTTGAATGCATATAAACTTAGCAAGATCTAACTTTTTACACTTTCCTAGTTCATTCTCTGAAAGTTGTAAATATTGTTGTTTATTTTCATCAACTACAAGAATTTTGTATTTAGGCATGATTAAAGCATAGTTATCGTTTTCGATTTTAGTAGGAAATGGGCTAATTTTAAATACAGAAAATAAATATGTTTCTATGAGAGGGATATTAATTATGAACATAATTCTTTCGTTTTGATAATAGACTTGTAACTCGACTAAATTTGTAAGAATGTTAGCGTTTTCTGAGTTTAATGGCAGTGGAAAGGTGACACTTTTAGGGATATGGGGCGTTGCTTTAATTCTATTAATTATAAATACTGATTGAGTTATTCTTGAAAAATTTTAAGTCGATTTGCATGAACCTTCATTAGCTTCCTATTAACTTTAATCGTGTAATTCACAGAAGAGTGTTTTTTTAAGATTTCATATGGTCCGTTCCACAGTGGTAAAAGTTTTTTGCTAAGGCCTCTTTTTATAGTTTCATTTTTTAATAAAACTTTGTCACCAACATCGAACGACACTTCGTTAGAATCCTTGTCATATTGTCTCTTGGATCTTTGTTTGGAGTTTGACAAATTTTCTCTAGCTAGGAGATGGGTTTGGTTCAGTCTATATTTTAAGTTTGATATAAAATCATCATAATTATAAAGAGTTTTCGGTGCTTGCGTTAACGCTGATGGTAAGGTTGCTGGTGTTCCATATATTAATTCAAAAGGCGTATATATATATTTTCAAAAATTTTTTCAAAAATTTTATAAACCTTAAGTTGATGGAAATTCCATTTAAAAAAATATAACTTTGGTTCAGTAGGCCATGATGGGACACCCTGTATATATCGAAAATATTTTTAATTTGTGGAGCATGCATGTATCTATATGTAGGTAAAAACCGCAAGTCGATATGTTTTATAGCAAAGAAGCTATAGACCGTGGGCAGATGACTGGGTAACCCTGTATATTCGAACATACTGTATCTGCAATAGACACATCCTATTTAAAATTGAATTTTCTCAATTTGAAATTGATTAGTTTCAATTTGAATCTGTAAAGTTTCAATTTGAAGTTGATTAGTCTCACACTACCATTAGTATTTAACCTAGAAATGTAGAAATCTTCCAAAGTTAGGTTGTTAAACATCTATTTAGATAAATTTTGTTTATTTGTTAATAACATGCATCCCTCTATTAAATTCACGTTAGAAATTGAAAAAGATCGGTCTCTAAAATTCTTAGATCACAATATCAAACTAATAATTTATTAAATATTTCATCAACAATTACGTATTCTTCTCTGTTTGATATTCTTTAATTTATTTACTTATATTTAGTTTTAATTTAAATTAATTAAATTAATTAATTAATTAAATTAATTAATATGTATAGTTAATAAGTACCTAGTCTTGTACCCTAAATAATTTTCATTTTTTCTTAAGACCAATCCTCCTTTCGTGACGTCATAGGAATCGCAGATAGCGAAAACTGATTATTTGCACTCAAATTTCAATATTTTGATGTTAAAAATCATTTATATGAAATTGGGACTGTGTTGGGCACTAATCCACCGAGGCACACCCCCACTCTCTGTGCAGGAGCACTTACAGCTTCCAGGCTTAAGCAAAATTTACCTTCAAAAAGTCCCCTGTAACTTTGTTATTAATAAACAAAAAAATTGAAATTTTGCACATACAAAGTTGAATATAAGCTCCTTCGAACGGACAGACTCCCTTTTAGATATTTTGATTTATAATGTCTTAATTCACTCTTTAATTGTGTGTAAAATTAACAACTTTTTGATGAAACATATCTAACATAATTTTAACTTATTTAAAAATTGTGTCGGTCCGTTCGAAAGGTTGATGAATGTACTTTACTATAAAAAATAAAATAAAAAAATATTAAGAAATAACGCGTCCAAGGGTCCCCAAGCAAACGTCTAAAAATGCACCGGAATGATTGCTCTTAAGAAGGATTTAACTCTATTGCTGGTCTACAGAAAACTCGCCTTTATGATTGGTTTTTAATGATTTTCTTGTAATTTTCCCCCACCAGTATTAAATGGTCATTTATTTTACTTTAAAAAGTTACCCTCTTGTTAGTTGTAACATTCACGATTATACATACTTTGTTTGCACATAGTTATTGCTGTCGTTTGAAGCGTTTTAAAATAGTTGTTGCTATTTTAGACTCTACTTCAAGTAAGTTTCTATTTTCTAATCAAACTTTATTTTACTACAATTCCAAGCAGCATTAAACCTATTAGGTCTTTTAAATAAACAAATAATATATGTTTTATCAGGATCGCAAAAATCCATTTTAAGCGTTGTCCATTGCTTACTTATATTTTTTTTAGGTAAAACTACAAAAAATGGATTCGGCCACTAATAGTTGTGACTTGAATTTTACCATGCGTGTATTAGAATGCGAAGAAATCTCGACCCCAGATGAGGTTATCATAAAAGAAGAACAGTTAGACATAAGCGATAATCCGGAGGAACTCAATGAAATTTCTTTTCTTGGCAAAGACGACGCTATTATAGAGAGAAGAGAAACTACCAACGAAGAAATTGGGGATGATGGTATGTTTACATTAATATTTTCTTTGAGTTAGTTTACTATGATTATCTTCCTTTATAAAAAAACTATATCATATGTCTAGAAATAGTCGTTGATGAAATGCACAAAGATGACTGTAATATAAGTGAAAACAATAATCATCATATTAAGAGGATAGTCGGCAAATTTGAGCGCTTGATTTTGAAATTCGCTTGATATTTGCGGTTTTGGACATACTTTTTTCCAGTGGAGCTTTTATAAAATTCCTTTTTTTTTGGTATATGGAAGAATCTTGTGGCTACCAATTTTGTACAGGGTGATAATTTCTTTTAAAAAGAAACAACTTTTACTAAAATATTTTTTTTAATAATTTGAATATTTAAAATTTTATACAGGGTGATGATTTTTTAAGAAAATCGCTCAGACAGATCAATTCCAATTTTTAAAATACCATCTTTTGGTATAAAGAATATTGATGATGTCATTGGTGATTTCAGAATGACGTCATCATCGATTTGTTTTAAATGAAAATTTACTTTATAACTTGTTTTTGATAGACATTCTTATTTCTTAAACAGTGACAAAAATTTTTAACGCAAATATTAAAAGTTAAATTTTCGTTTTTTTTATGTAAATAGTTATTTTTTAAATTTATTTTAACAAATGTATAATTTTTTATATCACCATTTAAGTAAAAATAAATGTTTTTCAAAAACGAGTAAAAAAGTAGAAGTTTTTATTTAAAAAAATCGATCGTGATGTCACCAGTGACTTCATCAGTCTGTTTTTTATATCAAGAGATGGCATTTTAAAAACTAAAATTGACATGACCGAGCGATTTTCTAAAAAAAAAGAATAATAAATACGACAGTTATGTATTTGTTTCGAAGTTTTATCATCGCCCTGTATAAAACTGTAAATATGCAAATTACTAAAGTATTTTAGTAAAAGTTGTTTCTTTTTAAAAGACGTATAAAAAATTTCAAACTCGACCTATTGTCATTTAAAAAATCAAAGGTACTTCCAGTTACGAATAGTTCCGGCTTGTTCCGGAAAAAAACTTCGGAATCACTTTGGTAATAATTTTTTATTTCTGTAATATACAATTACGCGTTCTCAAGATATACGGGTGGTCTGAATCACCCTGTAGTTGATAAATAATACCCAACGACGTCATCCCCTTTTAGGCGAGAAAACCATCCTTAAAATCATTATTGAACGTCGTTTGATTGGGTTTTTTTATTGTATTTTATTTAATCGATTATTTACGATATTTTCCAAAAAAATAAAGAAATTTAGAGCGCGTATTTTTGGTTCTTTCTTATATCAAATTTAAAGGGAAGTTTTCAGTTTTCGTGTTTGAATGTACCCACTTGAAAAGGGTTTAATCATCTTAATTTTTCATTTTAATAATTCGATCGATCTATAAAATAAAAATTATGGCTTTAATGATGGTTAGATGGTTTTCAGCCCGATAAGGAATATCGTTGATTTTCAGTTAATAATTATATTTTGTTAAATGAATTAAAGTTTAATATTTAATAGGATAGTCGGCAAATTTGAGTGCTTGATTTTGAAATTCGCTTGATATTTGCGGTTTTGCTCATCATTTTTTTTCTATTGAAGCTTTTTAAATTTTTTCTTTTGATACACAGAAGAGTCTTCTGGCTACCAATTTCTTCTGTATTGTTTGTTTAAGTTAAACCAAATACTCATACGGCAGCAGTAAAACGGGCACTTTTTAAAAAATGTTCGCTTAGCGGCGTTTTCCACAAAAATAAGAAACTAATTAAAATAATATTTTTTTCCAACGCTAGCAATAAGTTAAGGTATTAACGAAGAGCGACGTTGCGTTTTTTGTTTTAAGTATATTTTTCAACTTTTTGCACCATCCCAAAAATTAAGTAAAATTTTAAGAAATTTTTGGACAGCTGTAAAGAGTTTAAAAATATACTTAAAACAAAAAACTCCACGTCGAACTCTTCGTTTATACCTTAACTTATTGCAAACGTTGGAAAATAAATATTATTTCAAATAGTTTCTTATTTTTGGGGAAAACTCCGCTAAGGGAACGGTTTTTGAAAAGTACCCATTTACTGCTGCCGTATTGGTAGCCACAAAACAAAAAGAAATTTTAAAAAAGCTTCTCTGGAAAAAAACTTATGACCAAAACCGCAAATATCGAGAGAATTTCAAAATCAATCGCTCAAATTTGCCGGGTGACCCTCGGTAAGTCGAATTTCGTTGGTCGGTCGAAAAGTTACTGGATCGAAAAGTCGCTACATCTAAAATTGCTGGACCGAAAATCGTCTGGTCGAAATATTACTGGATCGAATCTCGCTGCATCGAAAGGTTGTCCGTTCGAAACGTTGCTGGTTCGAAATATTGCTGCATCAAAATATCGCTGGACCGAAACATTGCTGGATCGAATATCGCTGCATCGAAAAAGGGTGGGGGCACGCGGGAAGCGTCTCGCGGTAAATACGAAGCTCTACCTCACCTAAGAGCAATAAGAAGGACTACAGACTAGTGATATTGTGGTGTTGAAAATATAATTTAAATAATAAAATACTAAATTTTATGCAGAGACGCGGTACAAAAGTTGATGCGTGCAGCAGCTCTACTGTACCCCCTCTATTTTTCGATACACCCATATTCGATCAAGCAATATTTCGACGCAGCGATGTTTCGCTCCAGCGATATTTCGACGCAGCAATATTTCGAACCAGCAAAGTTTCGAACGGGCAATATTTCGACCGAGTAATATTTCGATCCAGCAATATTCGAAGCAGCAATTTTCGGCGTAGCAACTTTTCGATCCAGTAATATTTCGATGCAGAAAATTTCTATCCAGCAATGTGTTCCCAATTTGCCGACTATCGCCTTGCTATCTTCACTCAAGTTTTTAATTTACAATAATTTATAAATTTCATATTTATTTCGCTTCTTTCTGAAGGTGTTGAATATGAATTATTTACTTAAAATAAATTTATATGTATAATGTACGTTTTAGGGGATACAATGGAAGATATTGAAGAAGTTTCAAACTTGATACTTGGTCAATCATTTGATTATTACAATCATTTAGAAGAATATTTTCGTAAATTTTGCGACAATCACTTTCATCCATTTGTAATTCGAACCAAATCTAATAAACAAATTAGTCTGTAACTAAAAAAAATTGAAAGCAAGTTACTAGGAAAGATGTACAAAATTCTCGGACTAAATTGGTTCCAACAAATTCTGAAGAAAATAAGAAGAATCTAAAAGCGTTTCTATTAAATCTTGAAGATGCAGGAGGAACATACTCAATTGCTTATAACAATGAAGGATCCGTTAGCACATTATTCGTATCTTCTAAAATGATGATTTCGAATTTTAGAAAATCTCAACCATCGGTAATTCAAATTGGCGTTTCCTTCGGTTTTAATGTTGAGAACTATAAATTAGTTGGATTTTGTTACTATTCATCGATAACTGGAAATTCGGAGTTTGCTGCAATAGCATTTATATCAGAAGAAACTTCGTTAAATTTAAAAAAATGTATTGGTGAATTTAAAAATATTTGTGTAAATGTCCCAACGGTATTTCTAATTGACAAAGATTTTACAGAAATAACGCGAAATATTTTCTTCGTCAGTTATCTTGTTGTATAAATTTAATGTGATCAAATATGTACAGAAATTAATAGCGTCCGCATATAACTGTGAAATTAACTTAAAAAAAGAAATGTGGCAATTGTTTAAAAAGGTTTTATATTCAGATACACCTGAAGAATATACTTTAAGAAAAAGCGAGTTGGAAGATATTTCAAAAAATGTTAAAGTACATATCCAAAACAAAAATATCTTGTTTATGGATCAGTTTAAAAATAATTGGGATTCTTGTAAAGAAATGTGGGTTTACTGCTATCGCAAACATCTTCCATTGATGGGCGATTCCACAACAAATCGCATAGAAAAATCTTTTTGGACACTTAAAAATCATATACAAAATAAGTTTCACGTACTTCCATCTGTTAGTATATGCGTAGTGGAATTTATTAATTATATAACCTTCAAAATTATGGATCCTGATCCAGAAATTAGAAATAATCTTGATATACCATCAACCAAATTAACAACACTTGGTTTAAAATGAAGGAGATGACACAGGAAGTAATTCTACATGAAGAAATTGATATTTCTGACGACTTTATCGAAGAAGAGGAACCTAAGAGTGATGAAGCTCGTAAACGCATGACTGATAGGGAAAAATTTAATACGGCTTTTACTGCTGTAAAAAGTTTAGCAGATATTTTATCCCATCATGGTACGCCAACTTTTTTAAAAAATATGGAAGAATTAGAAATAATTAAAAATAAAGCAAGAAAAGGTACATCTCTTTTACAGAAAACTACCCCGGATAATACAAGAAGCCAAATAAAAACACGTTCTTTTAAAGAGTTGCGAAATAAAAACGAAAGCCAGGATAGTGTAGATTCTACAGATTTATTATTAGAACGTGAGAATGAAGATGTTAAAGATGCAGAGATGGCATTAAAATTTAGAAGAAAAATAAAAAATGAGGATAGACCTAAAAGTAAATCGAAACGGATAACATTTAATAAAAAATTAAAAATATAAAATATATGTATGTTTTAATTTTGTATTATTGTAAAAATACTGAATAAATTTTTTTTTATGAGAAGAAAAAGACTATGTTTTATTATAATTATGATTTGTAATATAAGAGTATCCTGAATTCACAATATTGCAATTATAGTGAATTTCAATATTTAAAGATTGTGTAAATATTGCATTTTTATTGTAACACATCTTATAAAGTTGACCTGAACAATATTCACAAAATAATGTGGCAATGTTGTGAAAATATTGCGAAAATATTGTGATCAATAGTAATATCTATCCATACACAATATTGTATTTTCCTATAATACTAACTCATACTATATCGTTAAAATATTGCAGTTATTTTGTGTTAGTTTAAGTGATTAAATTTAATAAATATAACAAACTTAGTCCAGTCAATTTAGACATGCAATGGTGCAAAAATTAGCGTAGAGCTAAAAATTGGTATGAATGTTCGGAACACCATTATATATGAATGCTTAAAAGTCCCAATCGATCCCGTACCTGGAAAAAATTTTATTCAAGGTCAAGGGTCTTAAAAATGGGTCTTTCGCGTTTTTCAGCAAAACGGTAAGTTTTATCATAAAAGACAAAAATTGTAGATCATATAATTATCCACAAAAATATGTCTTAATACTTTTTTTCCTAAGAGCCACCGTTTCTGAGATATAACGATTATAAAAGTTGTAATCTTCATAATATGCATATTATTCATAATCGCGATTCATATTCACGATAACAGGTACATTTTTTAACCAAATTTCAAAACACGGCCTCGAATTAAAGGGGAATGTTTGTTTTATAATCCTATCGGAATGGATTTTTTAAGCGACAGGAAAGCTTTTAGAAGCACTCCCGAAAAATTCAATTTTTACTTTTTCCAAAATTTCCGACCCTCCTAGGTTAATCCTGCGAGGGCGAATACGGCGAGGGCGAATTTTTCTTTGAAAACGTCAAAATATAGCGTTTTTTAGCGAAAAAAACAAAAAGGTAATATTGCTTAGCTTTTGACTGTAGCTGTAGGGTAAAGAGGAAACAGACTTACGTACCTATAGCGGAGCACTTTTTCGAAATTTTTGTTTGTATCTCATATTCTGACGTTTGAAAATCGGGGTAAAATTTTTTAATGAAATTTAAAAAATCCTACTTACCAAACGACTGGACCGATTTTAACAAAACGTAGCTTATATTGTGGCGAAAAGTACCGTTAATTTACAAAAAAATAATCGATTTTATCCAGCGCGTAGTGGAAATGGGGCCATAACGAGACCAATGAAAAATCGCTACACGTGACCTGCAAGAGAATTGATCGAACGAGTCTTGAAATATCTATCTTTTTATTTCACCTCACACCGACCAATTAAATTCAAAATTATGTTTTTTCAACCCCCAGCGACCAAAATAATCGCTGTAAGGTAATGACACATCCTATGGTTTAACTAAAATATGCGTTGGTATGAGATTTTTAAGTACTACTACGCGACGTGTTGACTTTTTTCAATTTCGAAAAAAATTCAAAATTTTAATCGCGGAAAAAACTTTGTAAGAAAATGCGATATTGACAATTTTTTTACCCCCCTACCCCTTTATCGATATTAACGAATTATTTATCGCAAAGGTATTTGCTTAGGCTTTCGCACAAAAAAAGATTCGTTTTGTTATCTTTATTCGTTTATAAGTTATGACCGAATTACCGTTGAAAATTTGAAAATTTTACTTTTGGACGAAGAAATTGCTATGAAATTTTTGAATAATCGGAAAATAATTAATCTTGACCGAACCACTTGGCCGATTATATCGATTTATGGCTTACATGGACCGATAGAAAAATATTTTTACTTGTATTACAGCTTCAGTAATGTGTATACGTGGCGTACTTATGCATATTATGAAGATTACAACTTTTTCAACTTTTATAAATTTCTTTTTATTTTTACTTTTTATTTATTTTCTCTGGATCGGCAATGAAAATACTTAACATTTTAGGGATGAGTACTTCTCATAGCTAGCCAGTGTTTCTGGGTTGTCCATTTATTTAGAACACCAACTAAGAGTCGTATTAAGAGTTATTAATTTAAATTTTGTTTATTTAATTTAAATTTGTTTAAAATTTTCAAAGTGAGTTTGATTTTAGTAACTTCACTGGACCATAAAATTGGAAATTTCAGAAAAACTACTAATCCTATCAAAATTTAACAAGTGTTCCTTTTTATGGTAAATTAAATGAAGATTTTTAAAATTCAAACAAAACTTTAAAATATTGCAGTGGCGTACCAAATAAATTCAAAAAAGGGGGCACCTTGACCTGTTTCTACACTACTGAATTGTTAAATTTAGACTAAAATAATTGCCAAAAGTGGCTACCCATGAGAGGTACTCACCCCTAAAATTTTATTAATTTTCATTTAGCCGGTCCAGAGAAAATAAATAAATGGTAAAAATAAAAAGAAATTTCAACACCCTGTATCTCGGTAATAGTTCAGTTTTCAAAAAATGTTTATATGGACTTTTTGCCCTATTTTTATTTCTAGTATAAGCACACGAAGCCGTGACCACTATTTTAGAAACACCTTGTATATCAATATTATACAGGGTGTCCAGAAATAAGGAGGTAAAATTTTAGGATTCGCTTCTAGATCTTAAATCTAATTTTAAGAAAAAACTTCCCACAAACATATGTCCGATTTCGCTTCCTAAGGGAGCTAGAGTCCAATAAAAATTATGTCAAAAAAGATGTTATTGCTTGTTTATCTAAACAATGTTTATTGTAGAGGTTTTAAATTTTGTACAAATCTTAGTACACTTCAGATATGACTTCATGATTTTTTTCAGATTTTTTGCAAGCTTTTAAAGGGTAGTTATGGGGATGTAGGAGTTAACATTTTTGTTAAGTTTTTTATGGTTAACTGTTTTTTTGTAACTTTTTTTATTAAAAATTAAAAATGGAACAATAATATGAGAAAAAAATTATTTTAAATTAACCATCAAAAAGTTAACCTCAACCCTCCTCATACTCGCAAAAAATCTGACAAAATCATGAATCATATCTAAAGTGTACTAAGATTTGTACCAAATTAAAAATCTCTATAATAAACCGTCTTTAAATAATCAAGCCAAAAGCTCTATTTGTCACCATACTTATCGGACATATGTTTATAGAAAGTTTTATCTTAAAATAATAGTTGTAGAATCACCTCCAAAAGTTTTGGCGCTTAATTTCTGGACATCCTGTATATACAGGGTGTCCCATTTGACGTTGCACTCTGTGGGTATCTTTGTTATTATTGGATAAAGAAATTCTGTTAAATGGACAAAGTAGTGCATATGTGTTTGCTCAATAATAATTCGTTGACAATACAGCTGAATTTTGCATCGTTTCGGCGCCACCTTGAAAAAAACTAAAAAGTGCTATTTTCAAAATATGACTGTAACTTCTTTATTCTGGACCATACCAAAAAACTATGTTAACAACATAGAGGCAGTTTTTTTATCTAAAATTCAATAAACCAATCAGATTTTTTCTTAAGTCACTGAATTGCCAGGAAATAATCCAAACTTTGTTTTTTCTTATAGCGGCCATATTTGTATTAAACATATTTGGAATCAGTCTGTTTTTCTGAGAATTTTGATGTACCACATGTCACATTTAATAAATATTTTACGGAAAATGGGACAGTTAATAAGATACATAAAAGATTTTATGGAGTGCTCGAAACTTATTAACATAGTAAAGCATAAAAAATGAACAGTTGTAACCTTTCAGTACATATTATGTATTTGTGACAATTTACATAATTTGTTTTATTTTCAAAATCCAAAATTATTAAACTCATACAAATGTCAACAATAACATAAACAAAAAGTACAAAGTTAATACCAAGTTATTCACAGTTTATAACTGTTAATAAGTTTCGAGCACTCCACGAAATCCTTAATGCGTCTTATCAATTGTCCCATTTTCTGTAAAATATTTATTAAACGTGACATGTGTTATATCAAAATTATCAGAAAAAACACTGATTCCAAATATGTGTAATTCCAATATGGCCGCCATAAGAAAAAAAAGTTTAGATTATTTCCTGGCAATCCCGTGACTAAAAATCTAAGTAGCTTATTGGATTTTAGACAAAAACCTGCCTCTATGTTCTTAACAAATTTTTTTGGTATGGCTTACAATAAAGAAGTTACAGTCATATTTTGAAAATGACACTTTTTGGTTTTTTCAAGATGGCGCCCAAACGATGCATAATTCAACTGAACAAACAAATATGCACTACTTTGTCCATTTAACCGACTTTCTATCTCCAATAATAACAAAGATACCCATAGAGTCCAACGTCAAATGGGACACCCTGTATAATATTGTCACAATGTTAGCACATAACAACCAAAATTTTAATTTCTACAGGGGAATATACCTAAGTTATTAGATACCGTTAATAAAATATTAGTAAAATTATAATTTCGACGTATTGCATGTGCTAATTGGAATGCTCACAGGGGCGCACTAGGGGGGGGGGGGTGCCTTGTCCCCCAAAGGAATGTATTTTATTAAGAAATTTTTAAAAAATGAGACAATTCTTACTTTAATAATTTAAAAATATTTAAATTATGAAACTTATTTTTTGAGATACAAAAGACTTCAAATGTTATCAATGCAGTGAAATATTTTTTCTTAAAAGTAGTCTTGACAAACACTTACTAGTTCATGAAAACAAAAAATCTATTGAATGCCCAGTATGTAGTAGAAAATTTACACGGAAATGTAATCTTTTGGCACATGCCAGCAAAGTTTTAAAATCACAGGAAAATGTTCAAGACATTCCAAAATCCAAAGCTAATCATCCCAAAAAGGTTTAAAAAAATATACTTTACAGGCACAGAATTCTAAATCTAGAAGTAAAACATTTGGGTATTCAGAGTGTGGTAAAAAGTTTTCAAGTAAGTCGAATCGAAATCGTCATACTCGCTGCAGTGTTAGACAGAATAAATCGATCTAAATCGTCATAATCTTACTCACTGCGGGGTAAAACCATTCGAATGTCATTACTGCAGTAATCTTCGGAAAGATTATCTTAGGCACCATATAAGAACACACACGGGTGAAAAACCATATAAATGCAAGCAATACAATGTTAAGTTCGTATTTCGTAGCAGTCTTTTAAAACATATCCACCGTTTTCACTTGAAAACATAACCTAAATGACATTTAATTGAATAGGATTTTTTGTTTTTTAAAGATTTTATTTAAATATTTTTGATAACTCGGGCATTTATAAATTAAACTGCAATTCTTGTAATGCAGTTTATATAGGTCAAACAATTCGTAATTTCAAAATTAGATACGGTGAAAATTTAAATGCTTTAAAAAAAGCTTACTTAAACAAGTCAAATTTTGCCAAACATATTTTTGAACAAAAACATAAAATTAATGATGATATTTCTCAAAATCTTAATGTTTTACATATTTCTAATAATAGATTTAAACTCAATTTTCTGGAACAATTGGAAATTCTTAAATGTCAAAAAGAAAATGTACCTTTAATGCACGAACAAATTGATATTTACCAATCGTGCTTTTTAGATATTCTTTTTGACCCAGACTGCTAGGTCTTAAATCGCGTATTAATAAATTCACCATTTATTTTTATAAAATGAAAATTACCTGTCATAACCACTTGTCATAATTTTCAATTTAAAAAAATAAATTGTGAAGTTATTAAAACTCAATTTAAGTTAAATTTATTACTAAAGGACTAAAGAGAAGCCAAACTTAAACATTTAAGCGTGTATTTAGCGACCGTGATGAAAAATTTAGAGACGTCTTTATCGTTAATCACGTGATTAAAAAATATTTCTTCATAAGAAATATTTTCTTAAAGACGTGATTAACTTTAACGACGTCTCTAAAATTTTCATCACGGTCGCTGAATATATGCTTTAAACTCTAACATTTAAAAATGCCTTAAATTTAGACCATTTCCAAAACCTAAAACAAATTTATCGATATATTAAATTCGTGGCTATGTTGTTTATTGTTTTGATTTACATAACCTAGAAATTTTACGTGATACGAAAATAATATTTAAGGCAAATAAAATTTGTAAAACAATACGAAATTGTTTAATAATTTATTTAATTATTTTTAGTATGTTTGAAATAAAGAAATAAGCAATATTTTCTTATTATTTATTTATTTTTTTGTGGTTGGCAACGCAGAGAGAGATGGGCATGTGAGACCATTCCCTCTCTGTTTTTTTAAGGCCTGTACAACCCCATTAAATATCAACGTAAGATATATTTATTTTATTTATTTTTAACAAGGTGCAAGGTCAAACATTTCGCATTTTGTTTTGTTCTTTGAATGATCAGTTCGAATTAATAATCTTTAAAGTGTAAAAAGGGCAAAAATATAGGTGATAAATGTAGGTGTCTTTTTTGATTGTACGACTAAATTCATCTGCTTAAATACCAATTAATGAATTACTTTCGAGCTTAAGATTTACACACTTATCACCGTTTGCAATCAGTTTACTTAACATAATGCACCAACCTTGAAATTCCTACAACAGGGAAACCGCGCTGCGGACGGTTCCATTATTTTGAACCTGCTCCGAAAATTCACCTCCGCCAATCAGCCAAGTTAAGCATAAACCATTCGTGGATAAAGCAAGCGGGTCATGCAACATTGAGTCAGGCATTAGTTCAAGACAACATTGAGAAACTTAATAGTACTCACCGGGGCCCTTTGGTCCCTTTTAGTTGTTGACAAAACTCCAGCCCTTGGGTTGCAGCTAGTGGCTCCTGAAAGACCGTAATCGCTAGCCAGGCCCCTGCTTGGGCCTGCTCAACTAGACATAACTATTAATTAACTAGCCAGGCCCCTCCTTGGGCCTGCACAACTGGTGACAACTGTTAATGAACTAGCCAGGCCCCTCCTTGGGCCTGCACAACTAGTTTCAACTATTAATGAACTAGCCAGGCCCCTACTTGGGCCTGCACAACTAGTTACAACTTTTAATCAACTAGCCAGGCCCCTACTTGGGCCTGCACAACTAGTTACAACTATTAATGAACTAGCCAGGCCCCTACTTGGGCCTGCGCAACTAGTTACAACTATTAATTAACTAGCCAGGCCCCTACTTGGGCCTGCACAACTAGTTACAATTATTAATGAACTAGCCAGGCCCCTACTTGGGCCTGCACAACTAGTTACAACTCAACCACCAACATTTGTAATGAGCCTATTAGCTCACCTTTTACATCATTTAATCTATTTACGCTTCTTTACACTTCATCAAATCACTCTAGCAACCCTTCACACCTTAGGGTTCAACCTAGCGCCCCTTCACTACCAACACTGGGTTATCCCTCGCAACCTATTTTTACTAACACTGGGTTCTCCCACGCAACCCATTTCTACTCACTTCACTGGGTTCACTCACGCAACCCAGTATAACTACTTATAGCTTAATAACTAATCTTAACCAAGCCTGGGTTATTACACAACCCTTAAATGAAAACCAAACCTCACGTTTTCCGCGTCAAACAAGAGTACAACCCACTCGTACTTAATTACAGCGCGGCGCCTCATCTCACACTGCCCGCAGTTGACAATGACCTCGATTCAATTAAATGAAAATTAAATACAACTCTACAAAAGGTAACATCAAACATCCGTTTATATAAGAAGTTAGTTTAAAGTGTCTGGTAATAATTGTGAATATTTTAATTGTGGTAAAACTAGAAGACAATATAAACATTTAAAAGTTTTCCGTATTCCCCTGGCCGAGGAAATTAAAAAATTGGATATTAAACTCCGGTATGTACCAATTTAAGAATTATAAGAACTAAAAATATAGAAACAGGACATTCCACTTTTTTGCTAAAAAATTTTTTTGATAGATGTCATTCCGAACAAAAAAATATTTTAAATTTTTTTTTCGACTCAGAAGATTTTATTTTCCTGAGAAAGTTGGCCACCCTGTATAATTTACTTTTAACATCATTTTTTAATTATGTTTAGTCTGCTTTTGATTTGATTTTCACTCAATTTCTATTCTTTTACCCTTTATCCAACGGCATATGTACCATTGTAAGTTTTGCTTTTTTAAATTGCGATAACAATTTTTTAAAAGGTGTAGAGACCAGAAATTTTATGACATCTATAAATTTTTGAGAATGTATGCCTAATTTTAGAAAAAATCTTAACTAGTTCTCGAGGGCTTAGGGCGTTTTTATACCCATAAGGGGCGGCATAGATATGTACAATAATAATTATTGTAATTCAAGTATTTTGAAGGGAGAAAGAAGAAAGAAGAAAAAAAGACAAAGTTTATTTTGAATGATAATATTTTTTTATTGTAAAAAAGAGTACTTACAAAATATGTTATCAACAACAACAACAAAAATAGGATTTTTTTTATTCATTTTCAAAAGTAATGACAGCTTTTCCTAGTCTTGCATAGTTTCCGCTTCTTATCTCGGCCAACGATCGGAGTGGCTCCACGGCTGACATGGGGTACTTTAGGGGTACCTTCCTCTTGTTCCTCGAAGGAAATTGAATTTATGTATGGTGTCATTTACATCTTTGGTTTTGTTGCAGTATTTGATTTTTGGTTTTTCGATTATCTTTGGGGTGGTTGATGGTGCTTTTACGACTTCCCTCGTCAGGTGCATGGAAGATACAAGCACAACTAATTGTATCTTTTTTGGCACATATGAACAAACCAGGGATTGTAACCGTTTAAAATTTCGAAACGGTTACGGTTTTTAACAATTTCCAAAATCGGTTTATATAAATAAATTAATAAATAATACAAGTTTTAATAAGATTCATACAAAAATACATAGCACATAGCACGAAAACAATAAGAATTGGTAACATTTCGCAGGGTCCTACATTAAATAATAAAGTCAAAAACCTAAAAATACATAAAGTTTTACAAATCTTATCCTAAATAACGTTTAGACACCAAATACTTTATGTACCTATGCCGCCTATTGCAAAATAAAATTTTGCACTACTCTATGAATAATTTATTATTTATATTTCTTTTAGATGGATTTTAGTTTTCTTATACTTATTTAATTTTGTAGGTAATGCTTCGCTAGCATCACTATCACCGAAGAGTTTAAACAAAAAATATATATGTGAAAATCACTTTAAATCTACAGACTTTGTTAATAATAAAAAACTTCATTTAAAAAAACTGCACTACCACAAAATTATACCTCCTTAATTGATTACTCTTCAAAAGCTATAGATTCTCCGGAAGTCTTAAAAGTTTTGACCCCAAAGAAAACGTATTCGATTAATCTTCCCAATTCGTCGACAACATCTTTTAATCTTTTTGATGTTACTCAACCCAGCTGTTCATATTCTAGTGTTCGTATATTAACTCCTAACAACTCCAATAGTCAGCGGGATAAAGTAACCACTGATGCAATTTCTTCATCCAAATCATCAGAATGGTTACAAGAATTGTCTAAATTACCGGAATTGCCTTAGAAAGACAAAGGTATAAAGAGAAAATCCGATATTGACCCGTCTGATAGTCCTACAGTTAAAACTCTTAAACTTGAACTTATTAAAAAATCAAATGAAATTCTTAAATTAAAAAGACAGTTAAGACAAAAACCCAAAATTTCAAAATCACAGTTATATGCCTTAATAAATAATATACCGTTCAGTTCAATAAATGCCAAGACCTTAGTTCAAATGCAAATTAAACATAAAAAGGGAACGCAATGGACAAATAAAGAAAAGGAAGTTGCAATTTCACTCTTCTATAAGTCTTAAACAACCTACAAATTTCTAAGAAAAAAAATATAATATTACCAGCTGTTTCAACCATAAAATTATGGATAGGATCATCAAAGTTTCAACCTGGAATATATCGAAATGGCTATTAAAGAATGTTTGGAATATTCAAAAGCTATGGACTTAATAGAAGGATTCGAGGATTTCGGACAAGGGGAAAGATCTAAGAATAAGGCAAAGCACGCACTTGTTTTAATCGCTCGTGGTATTTATTCCAACTGGAAGATTCCTCTTGTGATCAAGGATCAAATAATAGATCAGCTTACAACTATCTAGGAATGACCGAAGATAAACCATTTTTCGTTTTGGGAGAAAGAAAAATTTTTGGTATATATGACGTCCCTCATCTTATTAAAAGTATAAGGAATAATTTATTAGGAGGTGCTTTTGTCATTGGGGAAACTATTGTTGCTAATTTTAATGACATAAAAAATGTATACGATATTGATTCAATAGGAACAGCTAGAATGGGTTGTAAATTAAGTGAAAATCACTTATACCCCACAGCGTTTCAAAAAATGTCAGTGAAAGTAGCAACACAACTTTTGAGTGGCACTGTAGCAGCTGCATTAAGAACGAATGCAGGTTTAGGACAAAAAACAAGTGACACAACCCTGAAAACTGCGAAATTGATACAGCTTATGAATGACACCTTTGACATTTTAAACAGTCGTACTAGATTTTGCAGCAATCCCTATCGTTGCGCTTTGAGCAAAAGCAACAATTTAGCTCAAAATACTTTAGAAGAAGCTAAGCAGTTTATGACTGATTTGAAAAAACTGAATAAAAAAGGAAACAGCAAGAAAGTTCCCTGTTTTCTAGGATTTATATGGACAATTAACGCGATACTAGACCTTCGAGAGATTCGATTGGATATCCTTTTTTAATAACAAATCGCCTAAATCAAGATTGTTTAGAAATTTTTTTCTCGATTATTCGCCAAAGGGGAGGTTATAATAAAAACCTAACAGCTCGCACATTCCGAACTAGTTTTAGGCTTAATTTAATGATGAACCTAATGGATCCGCCTGATAATTCGAATTGTGAAGCTGATACTGATTGTATTATTTCCATGGATTTAAAAGAAAATGAAATTGTAGGAACTCAAATCAATGAAAATACCGAAAATATTAAATCACCGTCATCAGAATCTAGTGATAATTCTAATAAATCACAAGAAAAAAATACTAGGACTAATTCTGATTTGTCAAAAGTTGAAGACTGCGCTATCAGTTATTTTGCTCGTTATTTAGCAAAGAGGTGCTTAGAAAAATTTAATTGCGCTGATTGTGTTAATAAACTGGTACAGAAAAATGGTATATTAAGTGACAAAAAACACCTTTTTATTTTGAATAAACAATATTGCGTAAAATCCGATTCGGGTGGTCTAAAAGTGCCAAAAGATTATTTTTGTAATTTAATTAAAAAAGCCTTGACAATTTTCACAAAATTGTTTTTTAAAAATCCGCAAGTAATTAATATTAAACATAATATTTTAAAAATCATCACCAAAAAGATTTCTAAAGAAATAAAAAGTGATGAAATTTGTAAAAATCATTTACCTTTTATTTTGGAAAAACTGGTTATTGTTAAAATCTTAAAAGAATGTAAATGGAATAAAAATTTACAAAAAAGCAATATCCAACATAAACTAAAAATATTAACTAATCTTTAAAATTTGTTATCTTTGTATTACTAAATATGTATTTATGTTTATAGTAGTTTTTAGTTTTTGGGATGTAAATATAATGGGTACATTTTGTTAATATATAACAAAAATCAACAAATAATGATAATTTATAAACATTAATAAAAATAAAACTATTTCTTTTGATCTTATTTCTTTTTTAGATACGTATAAAAGTGTATAAAATTTTATGCGAATTCGTTTCTTTACACACATTCATTATAAACATGATTCGCAATATGAGTTCTACAATTTTCAAAATGATTTGAATTATTTACAAAATACCTCGGAATGTTTTTTACGTTCGTATATGTTTTTATACCCTCCGAGTTAAAATTCTTCCTTATAAACTCTTTATCACGCGACTAATTCCCTGAATATTCGGCGAATTTTTCTGATCTTGAAAAAACTCGTACAAGGTCGTCAGGATCAATATATTTATCACTTAGCTGATTTTTTTCCTTCAAAAACGTCTTCCCGGTTCGGCTGATCAGTCACTGTGGGCTTCTTGCTGGGACGTCCAAAAATTTGCCTTTAGACACTGGACTAGTAACTTAATACCAAAGCTACTTCGAAACTAGCAACACAACTTTTAAGTGGCACTGTAGCAGTTGCATTAAAAATAAATGCAGTTGCATTAAAAACAAATACGTACTAGATTTTGCAGCAATCCCTATCGTTGCGATTTGAGCAAAAGCAACAATTTAAAAGCAAAACTTAACACTCGACGTGGAGTCACAAATTTCGGTAATTTTACAACATGCTTTTGCAATTGAAAGCAATTGAATACTCAGAATTTGAATATTAACCGACCAGATGATAAAATTTTAATCAAAATTGCACTCGAGCAGCGATGAAAACATGATCGGCGCGTCGCGTCTGCAAAATTTGGTGACGCTATAGCGCGCTAAAATTTGAAATTACTTACGTACTAAAATTTTCTGAATTTAAAAAAAACATGATGTTTTTTAATAAAAGCAATTAAAACTACTCTTAAATAATTTAAATGCATAAAATAAATTGTAAATTAGGAAATTCATTCGGTCATTTTAAGAAATTAATTTTTATAATTTTTAAAATGAGTTTTTTGGAAATATCTTTTTTTTCTATAGTTAGCAATATAGATTAATTTTATTTGTTGTATATTTTGTGAATGCAATTCACTTTAAATATAATTAAATATTTTAAAAATATATATATATATTCTCAAGAAAAACCGTATTTATTGCACTGGTGGGCACTCAATGCGCTACACGTCTTGACGTCTTCTGGGAGGCGTTCAGGTTTGTCACACCGGGCTTCGGGCGCGCACTCTGACGTCATTTATTTACATCTCGTAGTGTGTCACACGAGCGTTGGTATTTATGAACGGCTTTGGGCGTCCACGGTGTGTCAACAAACAGAAACGTCAAATGACAGAATAATTAAACAATAATAAACCTTCTAATCTAATACAATTTTACGCAAATAAATTGGATTCCTATCCCAAATTATTTTATTCGTATTTATATTGATCTTAAAATAAATGTAATTAAAGTATTATTGAGATTGATAGTACGATTTGTTGTAATCATCCTCATTTAAAGATAAATTAAATTAAATTAAATTGGCCACTAAAATTTTTAACTCAAATCGTTTTTGAATAGAAATCGTGATAGAATATTTATATTTAATATGATAAAAATATTTTGTAGGAAGGTTTGATGCCTTCGTGAACCTATGTAATATGAAATCAAAATAATAACCTAACCCAAATCAACAATAAACAAAAGTTTGTTTTGGTTTTTGGTAGATTTTATCGATAATGCGCATGCGGGACGACTTCTCGCCGTCTCGAGAGCGCGGCGACTTGAGGGTGTTACAAGTAAATAAGGCTTATATACTTATAATGCGCATGTTCGAAACTTGAGGACGGAGTGACTTGGTGCGTCGCCCGTCGCAAATCTGAACGACTTGGGGCTGACGCACCGGGCGCGCCCTGGCGATTTCTGAACGACTTCGGGCGCGCGCTGGCATAACTCTCACACGCCGGGTGACAAACCTGAACGCCTCCCTGGTGTTATGATACATGACGCGCCCGCTGCTCGCTCGCTCGATGGTTAAATATGAGCACATAACCAAAATGAAACAGACGTGAATTTTAACTGCCTGAACAACGCAACCCGCCTCTCAAGTCAGATTTATCAGGTACTGATTGACCTGCTCGCGTCATCTGTGTGATATTTCAATAATTAAATTACCTTACCAATACGGTTGTCTCTCTATAACCTTTATACTCAAAGGTAATATTTATTAGTAATAAGCCATCATGGATTCTTTAACTTATAATAGAATTCATGTCACCAACAAATTTCATTCGACGAAATAAAGTTGGTAGCCGTGAACCAAAATCATCTTAATTACTGAGGTTGAGAAATAAGTAGTAAATTTTACGTCGGTATTAAGTAAATTTAACGTAATTAACTTATAAGTAATTTCCCTATAAGGTGACAATTAGGGAAATTTTACGCCGAAACCAAAGTTATTTTTTCCCAAACACGTAATTATTACGTAAAATTTACGTAATAATGACGTAATTCTTATAGGTCACGACTTCTTGACATACCGAAATTACGTAAATTTGGAGTAAATTCGACCAAAATTGTTACTTGGGAAATGGAAGCGTTGCCGAACTTTTTATATACCCTGTATATTTATTTTATCTTGCAGTCCTAAAACTTTTTGTTGCCTTAAATTTTTTGATATTTTTTAAGTTTATTTTTTTTATGTTTGTTAAGCCAAGTTATCGACTAATAAATAGTGTCTCTTTTTTAATATAATTTTCTTTTATATTATCATTTCTTTAATTTACATCAATTATGGTTTATACAGGGTATCCTATAAAAGTCATTAAAATTGCAGTAATATTTTAACAAGTTGAAACAAGGAACATATTTAAGATGAGAATTTGACGATGATTTGGGAGAGTGAAAGTGAAAAGTTGGGAGTTGAATCATTCACCTTTACCTTTAGTAGGAACATATTTGTTTAGAATGACATTTACATGTGTAAAATTTTCTTGTAGGATAAAAGTGGGACACCCTCTATATTTTTATTTTTTGTTGTGTAAAAAAATGAGAAAAATTAGAGTAAACTTCAATATCCTGTATTTGAAAGTTGGAAGAATAAAAATATCTACTTTATATCTTAAAATTGATTAAATAATCAATTCTTTGAAATTGATAAAAGGGGTTCTAATCAGGACTTTTCAGTTTTTATGATTTTTTTATTTTATTATTATTTGTTAGTTTTTCATACTTTTTCATTTATAAAAGACAAAAAATCATAAATGTTTGAGGTTTATAAAAATTTAAAAAATTACTTAATTCTCGGTAATTTATTAAATAGAAATCAAACATTTATTTAATTTAGGCAGTTTGTAATACTAAATTATTTCATTCCTACTTACGTCTTGTTATCAAATAAAAAATGAATAATGGTCGTTAAAATGAAAAGTGGTTATATTTTTTTTTATAAAAAATTATCATATATTTAAACGCAAGAATACACAATCTTAATTATACATTAATTACATTATAAAACGCCAGAAATTTGTACTTGGAATAACTTACACACAGGGTGTTCACTTTTATCCAAAATTAGATAATTAAAAACGAAAATGAGAAGAGAACGAAAATAAAACACGCGTTTGTAGTGTAATGATGATCATGAATATAGTCTATTTTCCCTGCTGAGTGATTTTCAGCAGGGATTCCGATTAAAACCAAGACATTTCTTTATTGCTCTGTTTCTTTCTTACTCCCATAAAAGGAGGACGGCAACAAGAAACATTTAGCCGAAGCAATACAGGCGTTACGCTCTGCGTTTTATCTCACACAAGTGCGGTGTTAGAACGAAATGGAAACTACGTTTGGTGCCTGCTTCCTTGCTGAGAAGCGAGCAGGACAGACACCACGCCCGTAAGGCGGACTCAATTCGCGTTCTCTCACTTTAATATTTAATATTTTGAGCGCCTCGCGTGTTCCTTTCTCGCATGATAAGAATAATACGGGAGGGGCGACTCGTATATTCGAGCGCAGCCGATCTCGTAAGCCAATAAGAAACATCGTGCGCTATGATGGGAAATATCAGCGAGCACTGCTTGGGTCAACGCCGATTCTGCTGAAAATTACTCAGCAGGAAAAAATAGACTATATGAACCTACAAATTTATTTGGTTCAAGAAAAGCAATAAAAAAATCTCCAAGTTTATAAAGAAAAGAAATAGGTATTTATTACACGTTATTATTCCAATTTAAAATTTCTACATTAATAGCTGACTTAGGTTTTTTGTTGATTTTCGTTTTTCCTGTGGATTGACTCCTGTTTTGATGTTGTTGATGAAACCGCGCAATTTCATGATTTGCATCACCGTCACCGAAGGCTCGCTGCAGCACTCGAGCCACTTTAGGAATTTTTCGCCGTGCTCAAGGGCTTCGCTCTGGGATTCACTCTCGTCTTCTTCCTCGCCCTCCGCCACGTCGTGCCCGCTGGCGATGGTGTTGCTGTTATTGTTGATCAGCAGGAGGTTATCGAGGATGGCGCGCACTTTATTACCATTTTGATGCTGCGTTTTGGGTTTGGCGTCTTCTAAGTTGTCGGTGGTGTCACGTAATAGTGCTACTGGAGGTGGTGGTGCTGACGCCACCACCGCGTTTTCTTTGTTTAATTGTTTGTAGAGAAATAGTTTGTTGTCTGCTGGTGGTGATGCATCAACCGGCGGAGAATTTAATTGTTGCTGCTGTTGCTGTGCCTGGGTGTATTCCTTGTACCACTTCCAGTACCACAAGGATATCTGGTCGTTGGGTAATGTGGAGGCAGGCAGGGAGGTTCCTGCGAGCCCCAAATTCGTCTGGTTCTGCATCAAATTAAGTATTTTCAACCAATTGAATTGCTGCATAAGTAAATTATTCCACTGGCTCGACAAGTTGATGTTGCAGATGTCTGCGAGGGTGTTTCCCGTCATGGGGGTGTACATTTCGGGCCGGTCCAAACCCAATTCTATGCTCAACCTGGCCAATTCGGCGCGATTGCGTTCTCTCTCGGTAATTGCCGATTTATCAGCCGCTTTTAAGTTTAACGGTTTTTCGTCTTGGCTTTTGGAGTAGTCAACCACCGGGTATTTACCATCGTCGATTTTAGGTTTTTTCTTCTTGGGAGGGTCGTAGTTGGTAGTACCGTGTACGGAATAATCGGTTTCTGGGCTCGACTGGCGCGAAATGCAGCAAATTTTCTCTTCATTCTTACACCATCCTCGAAGGGTGGATTCTGGCACGCCGATGTCACGAGCCACGGACGCTTTGCGTTCCCCGTCGTGCACCCGACGAATTGCCACCAATTTCTCGTGTGCCGTGCGGAAGCGTCGTTTGCCTGCTTTGGCCGACATCATGTCAAAAATGTGCACGTGTTTTTCGAGAGAATTTTCCGTTCGGGAGACGTTGATGCGACGACGACAACAACCGGACGCAAACTAAACACTAAAGCAAATTAGCGGACCTTAAGTAGCCATTACTGAGACAATATAGTGGGGGTATAACGATTCATTTCACTAAAATTTAGCAAAGTAATCACAGCTACCTGCTATCACAGAATCTCTAATTTTCAGAATCTTGTTAGCATCTACTTAATTTAGGGAAACAAATTGGAGGATTAAAATTATAAATAAATTAATGAAATTGCGTTTTTGGAAAACCAAATCTACCATCCTTTATATTTTTTAGCTAGAAAAACAATTAAAACAAAATTTGTAATTTCTACATATAGATGAGTACTCGCAAAAATTCCAGTAACTTTTTAATATTAGGTTGATCAAAAAATGTCTCTTATATAAATGTTGTATGGTTTGAAAATTGACATTTATTTGCGACTTTGCTCTTGTTTTTTTCACGTCACGCTTAGTTTAAAACCTTAAATGGAATATAGAACGTTTTATTAACTTGTTGATGTGACACAAGTTTGTCGTCTTATTTAAATGTCAGCGTTTGTTTTTATCAATTAGTCAATGAATTCATAAAACATTTATGAAAGGAACAAAGTCGGAATATTCAATTTGAGATTTCAAACATTTTGTTAGTCATATTTCAGTCACGTTATGTGGAAAAATAAAAGTAATATCACAGACAAATGTCAATTTTTTATGGAAAATTTTTTGATCAAACCGATATTGATAAATTTACAGCAAATGGCTGCAGTACTATTTCCGCAACCTTTATAAAATCTTACAAATTGTTTTAAAAAGGTTTCGGTAATTAAAAATTTCGGTTCTGGTTTTTAAAAATTGAAAAATAGGTATTTCGGTTTTGGTTAATTGAAAAACCCGGTTTTGTTTTAAAAACGGCGTTTTAGATTATTTTTTACTTTGATTGTAAAACCGGTTAGTAAAACAGTTAAAAACCGGTTCCGGTTAGTTCAAATAAAACAGTTTTAACCGAATTTCGGTTAATAAAACGGTTTGGTAGAATCCCTGTTAAATTCGGATATTAACATAAGTACCTGGGCATGCCCTGTAATTTGTCTCATTATTTTAATTCTTTTAATTAATTTATTGAGGTATGAAAATCTAAACACAAGAAGTAATTATCATTTTAGAGATTAAGCTTTTCATTGAAAATAATTAGAAGTTACAAATAAGTAATTCCTGGAAAAAATATTAAGTGATATTTTGTAAAATTATTAAATGTTTATAGGACAAATTTATGAAGTTTTTTTAGATTTGCCTTTATTAAAGGGCAGCCATTTTTAATTGAGACTTTTGACTAAAACTTTTTGTATTTTTGTTTTAATAAAAAGATATAGGTATATTTGTATAATGAACAATTAAGGCGTTTTTCAAAAATTAAAAATTTTCTCACACGTTCTTTCATTATAAACACCGATAAAATGTTATACTAAAAGTTTTTAATTTTAATTTTCCTTATTTAAAGTTAAATTGTTTAAAATTTTAATTAGTTTGATTATAACACAAGCAGATTACTGAAATACCATTAATTTTATCAAAATTTTATAAATGCACTTTTTTGTGGTAAATTGAATGAACATTTTAAAAATTTATACGAAACTGTAAAAACTTGCATTTCAAAAAAGGGGGCACCTTGACCCATTTCTACACCACTGGTTTTAAATTTTATTTAGCCGATCCAGAGCAAATAACTATAAAGTACAAAATTAAAAGAAATTTCAACACCCTGTATCTCGGTAACAGTTGAGTTACTTTCTTACTTGTAGTATAAGCACACGAAGCCGTCAGCACTATTCTAAAAACACCCTGTATAAAGAAAAAGATTAAATATTTTGCAAAGTACAAAAATCAGCATCTTTAGGTAAAATATCAGAAACACAATGGAAAATTTGATAAAAAATCAATGATTTCTTAGAATTTTTTGAACAACTTTTTTTTCGTATAAAATAAAAGGTGTTACAAATTTCAATCAATAAAATTTTACCAACCAAAAATAATAAAACAAGGTTTTAATACATAAAAGTACAATAATAGGTAAATAATCAGTTCCTTGCCAATCTTACGTAGGCATCGCTGCTTTGGATTAGTTGTAAATAGGTAATTAGGTTTGTCCTTTTCTAAGAAATTATTATTGTGATTATTTCCATGAATTTATGGAATCTACATTATAGGCCATACTGTAGCAAAAGTAATGTTGGTAAATAAAATAAGAAAATTTGATTTGGTTTTCGATAAAAAAATTAAAATACACCATTATTTTATTATTTAAAAAAAAAATAACTAAATATTTAATTTACATAATTTAAAAAAATATTTTTAATATACTATTAAAGTGTAATTAAATTAACAAATTTTTTTAATGATATTTTGATTTTATTAGGATATTATTTTATTGATTATGGTATAACTCATTGAAGTCTAAACCATTCAGAACGCTTCATTTTGATACGCAGCAAAGTTTTCAACTGACTAAATAACTAATATGTGATAGATCCATCCAAAAATTAATTAATTAATATTTAATATTAAAATAAAAAACTCACTCTATTCTAATAGTTATTTAAGCAACGAGTTGGTTAAAACAGGCGATTAATAATCGAGAAATTTTAAAGCACGAGCGGAACGCGAGTGCGTTAATTTTCGAGATTATTAATCGCATTTTATTCTACGAGTTGCTTACAATATTTTTTCGTTGATCGTGCATTTGATTAACTAGAAAAAACTATCATTGTTACAAGTCTTTTTCGAAATGTCTCCATTAAAAATACGAACCCAATCGATCATAACCGAAGTAGAATTAAACAGGGTTGTCTACTATCAGAGAGTTCTATAGTCAATTATTGATGACTTGATGTGTACATAACCTCACTTTTATAAAATAAATATAAAATGTATTGGCGTACGAATTATTTGAAGTGTATTTAAAATTACATGTACTTATTTTATTTATAATATTAATTGGGTTAAAATAAATTAAATTAACTTTATATTCACAATTGTCGTATACTTCGTAGTAAATTTCGTTAGAAACGACATCAACAGAAGGCACCTCCAAAATCATTCATTAAATAAAAATCATGAACCGGGACAACTCCAGATCCGATGTGGTTTTGACTTCAACCTCACCCCTTGGTAATCAAAATCAGTCACTGACAAACCCAGCTGAAATTAATAATTTACACATAAACAAAAACCTCCAACATGATCTCTTGTCAGCTTTCAAAAAACCGATTAAGAAGGAACAGTTTTTTCCTAAGGTTTTCAACTTGTCCGAGGTTCCTTTTTCCGACATAGAGTTGGAGATCCTAAATATGGGGTTGAAGTCGAGTCCACATCGGGTTTGTCATGATAGAGACATCGATCGTCAGGGTATTGAGGTCCTAAACGTGTTGGACCGTTTTAAACCACCAAACAGTGACATAATCAAAACAAAAATGATAGAAACAATTTTAAAAATTAAAGAACATAATACCCGTTCTAGATTTGATAATAATTACACAGAATTTAACGCACTTAAAGAAAAACTATTAGATAAAAACTTAGTTCTTACTAAAGCCGACAAAGGCAATACATTAGTCATTTTAGTCATTTTAAATAAACTGAATTACATTAACATCACAGAAAATTTTCTTACAGCCAATAATTTCATAAAACTAAATAAAATCCCAAATATACAATAAAACAAAAACTTTAAAACTACACTAAAAGACAATTTCGACAACTTCAACATCAATTCTTTACCAGTAAGACCGGTAGTTTCATTTTATGGGTCGCAGTCACATAAGTTGTCGGGTTTGTTGAACTCTAGGCTGAAGGCATCGACGGGTTTTTCCAACGAATACAGCGTAAAGAACTCGGCCGAGTTGACAAGACAGTTGAGAAACATAACCTTCGAAGAACCTTTCATTGTTGCTTCCTTCGACGTGGTGAAGCTTTTCACATCCATCCCGGTAGTTGAGTGCATACAACTCACAAACAACCTGTTGTTGGAGTCAGACTTGTCCGATGTGGAGGTGGACTCGCTCAGTTCCTTGTTGACGTTATCATTAAATCAAAATTTCTTTAAATTTAACAACACTTTCTATCAACAAAAAGATGGCTTAGCAATAGGGTATCCATTAAGCCCCCTTACGGCAGAGATATTCATGCACCATTTAGAAAAAATTTTTTTCAATATCAACAAGGACTGCGTGAAGGAAGTCAAGCTGTGGAGGAGGTATGTGGACGATGTGTTAGTAATATTTAATGGCCCGTTAGATAACTTGAATTCACTATTAGATACACTTAATAACTTACATCCGAAAATTAAGTTCACTTTGGAAAACGAGAAGGATGGGAGGCTCCCATTTTTGGATATCCACATCACAAATTTGGGAGGTTCCCTATCCTTCTCGATTTACAGAAAACCATCGTTCACAGATACCACCATTAGCTTCGGCTCCAACCACCCCATGTCGCATAGGTTGGCGGCCTTCAACAGTTTTTCGCATCGACTATTCACGATCTCAATGGACCTAGTAAATTTTGAGCGCGAAGTTAACACCATCCGGTTGATAGGAAGCAATAATGGGTTTCCAAATAATCTAGTTAAAAAAACATTATCAAAAGATCGCTTAAAACTACTTTACAAAGAAGCGTACATCGATGTCTCTCATTCTCGGCTAGAGGATCCCATAAACTACGCTGCAATTACGTTCCTTAATAATCTAAGTCTCCAATTCCTTCAGATTTTCAAAAACACAAATATTAAAATCTCATTTAGAACCACACCAGGACTTACCTGTTTGAAAAATAATAAAGATAAAGTTCAAAAATCAGAAACATAGGGCGTATATAAATTGCAGTGTGGGGGTTGTAACGCGGAGTATGTTGGACAAACTAGAAGATCCTTTGACACGCAGTTAAGGGAACACGAGGCGGCCATTAGGTTAAACAGACCGAACCTGTCACATTTCTCAGAACACATTTTGAACAGTAAACATATATTTGATAGAGATGATAACTTTCAAATGTTGCATTTCACAAATAGTAATAGTGAGAGGAACATCCTAGAAAATTTAGAAATTTTAAGATCTGAACTCAATGAGAAATGATAGAAAGAATTTATTTTTTACTCATACGTCATAAATGCTATAAAATTTTAAAAAATAGAACAAAATAGAAGTGCAAAAGCCCAAAAAACATTGTTGCCATGTCTCTTTAGTCGCTAAATGTTCAGTAGTTACCTGATAGATAAAAAAGAATGAATACCCAATTTTTTTAAAGGAGACCTGTAACTTTACTTGTTTTTCTGAAGATTAATGAATTTTTGGAATTTTTTGAATTATTGCCAGAAGATTGTAAATGGTATCCTAAAAAGAAAATTAAAAAAACGAAACAAATAACTTTTATCCAAAATATTTTTAACATTAATTAGGATCCAGAGCTGATATTTGAAATTTGTTTTTATTAGGGTTTCAGGATCAAAAATTTTTATAATTACAAGACAATTACAGAAATTTACACATTAAAAATACAACGAATTTTACACAAAATACATTGAGGAGCTTTTAGTGGACGTAGAGTATATTTTAGATCACTTTCCATTGGAAGAAAAAATCGAACTTGGAAACAAAGTTGTAAACTTAATTACCCATTTTCAAAATAAGGGTAATATACCAATGCATAATAATCATAATTTAATGAGATCAGGGCTTACAAATGACAACACGCAAGAAACCATAAAATTTTGTAAAGATAATGAAAGTAGAATAATAGTTCTTAAGTCTGATAAAACAAAATCTACTGTAATATTAAATAGAACGGATTATGATAGAAAAGTTAGGGAGGTGTTAGACAATACTGACATCTATCAAAAAATAAACAAAGACCCAACCAAAACCATTCAAAATTAAATGAATGTTATAATTTATAATTAATGAATTAAAAAAATCAAATATCCTAAGTAGAGAACAATCACAATATTTAAAATGTTACAATGGTATATACCCTAAGATGTATTTTCTATGCAAAACGCATAAGAAGGATATGCCATTGAGACCAATAGTAAGTTTTATAAATTCGCCAATATATAATTTATCTATACACCTAGCGGAACTACTCAAACATGCTTTTCATACTAATGAACACTATGTAAGGAACTCTTTTGATTTAGTTGATGAAATACAAGGATTGTATGTACCTAGTGATCATACAATGTTATCAATAGATGTAAAGTCACTTTTCACCAATGTTCCTGTAGATTTAGTAATAGAAATTATAAAAGATAGATGGATTTATATAGAAAGCCATACGAATCTTTTTTGTGAGGATTTTATTAGGCCATTTAAATTTGTTATAGAAAATAGTTATTTTGAATGCAGCAATGGTTTTTACAAACAGAAAAGTGGTCTAGGTATGGGTAATTGTTTATTACCTATATGCGCAGATCTAGTTATGCAAAAATTACAAAATGAATGTTTGTTAAAATAAGATTTTAAACCATTAATTTATAAGAGATACGTAGATGATATTTTCACCATAATACCTAGTGATAAGGTTGGAGGTTGGAGTTATGCTAGATATGTTTAATTCTTTTCATCAAAATCTGACTTTTACGCATGAAAAAGAGACTAATTCGTCTATTCCATTTTTAGATGTTAATGTAATAATTTACCAAAATAGAGAAATTAATACAAATTGGTACCGCAAACCAAATGTCATAGTTTCCAGCAAAAGATAAATGTTATAAAAAATCTAAAATATAGAGCTATAAAATTGGCACATGAACAACATTGGCCAAAAAACTTAAATATTATCAAACAAATATTAATAAGGAATGACTATCCGTCCAAGATACGATCTTAAACTCCACAAATGGGGATAAAAAAGAGTCAACAAGTAATATAAAATGGTTTAAGGTTCCTTATATTGAAGGGTTGTCAAATAGAATCCAAAAAGTTTTCCCAAAAGAAATGGATAATAGTATATATAGAATAATTATTAAAAATGAAAATAACTTAAAAATTGTTTTCAACAATAAATCAAAAACTCCAAAAAATTTACAAAATAATATCGTATACAAAATTAACTGCAAAACCTGTAAAAAAACTTATATAGGACAATCTGGGAGGAACTTAGAGGCTACCTCTCTTAATCACGCTTTTGACTTTGAAAACCACATTATTTTAGGAACACAACAAAATAGGAAAAAAAAAGAATTTCTAGAAATAATTAATATTCAGAAATATGAAAACACTTTTAATAAAAAACAAGATATAGAACACCTTAATAAATGCTATTATGGAATAATTAAGAAATTACCCAAAACAAAACATAAATGAATTCAAGCAATTTGTCATTTTAAAATAAGTTGATTATAATTTTATTTAGGTATGTAAGTTATTGTACCTTGATTTTGAACGCGATTGTAGAATTTGTTTGCTAAAATATAAAAGAAGTGAATATTTAAATAAAATAAAAAAAAATTTATTCGGTTTACAAAGTCCAGACGTAGTTTACAAAATTTGCAAATTAATATTAAATTAATTATAAAATTAATCATGTGCTTAATTCTTCTAACTATTCTGATCAAATAGTTTTGGTAAGTGTCGTAATAATTTTCATCCTTTTCGTTATTATTAGTTAATGTAAATGTGCCAAACACGTTGGATAAAAATAAGCTAATACTTGTTCTAGATAAATAAAAAGTAATTATTATAAATTACATAAAATAAATACCTAATGTAATTTTTCCTTTTTTTAAAAACAAATATTTGAGTATTTTATGTAAAATTCGTTGTATTTTTAATGTGTAAATTTCTGTAATTGTCTTGTAATTATAAAAATCTCATTGTAGTGCCCTGAGGATGAAACTAAAAATTTTCGAAGCGTTGGCTATAAAACGAATAAACAGATTTTTTCTTTGACCATTTTTGATCTTGAAACCCTAATAAAAACAAATTTAAAATATTTTTAATTTATCTAGTTAACGAAATAATCGACATTTTACGAAAATTAATTTTTCAGTTTTTTTCCGTTTATCTTCGGAATGGTTCAGAATTTTTGATAATTTTAAATGGCATCTGAATAAGTATAAAAACTGCAAAACATTGCCCATATAACCGAATATGTAACTTAATAAAAAGGTACCCATCTAATGCAACTTAAATTGGGACACGCTGTATAATAAAAATTCTACAAAAAAGCAAATATCTAGTTTTAGAGTTTTTTATAATTTAATAACAAATTACTAACATCTTTCATTAAATGAATTGATTTCGAAAAAAAATGGAATAATTAGGTGATTGAATAAACTACTTTTATTTAAATCTTAAATGGGATCTGATTTTTTCCGAAATTAAAATGGTAAAATTGGAAAAATTGGAAAAAAATGCACAAATCCCGTTTTATTAATGAAATGACAAAATTAAAGAAATTTTGAAGTTGGACAATTTTAATATAATAACTTTAAAATGCTTATATATTTTAAATTTATTTATTTAAAAAAAGAAAATATTTTCTAATAAAACTACTTTAAACCTCATAAAACTCGGTAGTCATTCTCGAAATTATATTTTTAACATCAATTTCTTAAAATTTACTAAAATTTTCTTGGAAACAAAACCAATTAAAATCAATATTAAACTACAATATGTGAATCTATAAAGATTTTTATTAAATACGCATCACCTGAACAAAGGTTAGAGATAATTCTCAGAATTCGAAGGTAAATAGTAAAGCCCTTCTTCAAATAAGCAATATAATTACTTTAGTATTGGAAGCAATTACCCCCACCCTTATACCCCTATTCACCTTATTTAACCAAAATTATTTCAACCAAGATCAGTCCACAAAATTGCTTCATCTAGTGAAGTCAAAAATTCTCAAAATACTTCATTGTCAGTGAGTCTTATATTAAAATTGTGAAATTTTTAGAGAAAATCAGCAGAAGTTAAACACCGTTTTATCTTTACAACTCGTTAAATATGAAGGTAAGTTTTTTTATTTTTCATAATATTTTGTTATGTAAATTTTTAATGCAAAGTTAAATTTTTTCTAAATTAACGTGTGATGTTTTTTTCTTTAAGCCGTGGATATTATATAGGAAGTAGAAGTATTAAAATTAATATTTTCTTATGTAATTTTATAGAAAACATAGAAAAAAGTCATAAATCATTTTCGATCAATAAATTTTTTCGCGTTGTTTTTGGAGATTTTTGGATGTTTCCATGAATTCCAATAAATTCCTACATCTTTAAGCTAAAACCGCAAAAATCGCATGAAAATGTTATAAAAATACTATAAAGCTTTTAATGAAAACATCATATGTTTATGAATGGTGCCGTGTAAATCGTTCGAACGTAATTTGTTAGAACGATAACATGTTAGAACCGTAAAATGTTCGAATCGAAAAGTGTTACAACCGAAATGTGTTAGAATCTAAAAGTATTCGAACGTAAAGTGTTAGAACGAAGAATAATAGAACGATCGCAGAGCGCTCTATCAATAGGAAACGCAAGCTTTCTTTTTAAAAATGTCTATACAGTTGCCTACACACGTCGTATGGTGATTTTTTTATAATAATAATTTTTTTATTAATAGTTACATTATTAATAATATTTTTAATAGACTTCTGTAAGCAAATCAATAAAATTTTGAAAAATGGTGTATTCGCATCAGGCGATAAACGATAAACTATTTAATATTGCATATTAAAAATGTTTTAAAAGTTTCACATGCAAAAACTGTATTAAACAGAATCATTACAAACCCTCAAAATCTTAATTTGTAGAAAATCTATATCGCAAAAATTTGATTAGCTAGATAATTTCGCTGGCTAGAGGTTTAAAAATTTCCGAACAAAAATTATCTATTAGCACCATCTGGCATTTGGTTTAAATTATTTAATAATTCGTGCTTATTTGTTGCAATATCTACCAATTCAAGGCGGTCACAAAAAAACTGTTCCAGCTGATTTATACCCCGATTCTGGTCAAATCATTTAAATTTAAAGGCCTTTAAATTTAAATTTGTTATTTGGGTTGTAATGGACAATTTCCATGGTTTAAATGCCTTTAATTTTGACCAGAATCTGCCTATTGTACAGGTTATAATTCAATAAATTCATTATTAATTGAACGGTACAATTATAAAAAAAACGCTCCGACAGGTTAACATACAAAATTAGAAGCCGTCGTTTTGAACTTTTTAAAAGTTTGGTGACATCATTACATAAGGCCCCATGACGTCATCGTTCTATTTTTTAAATACCAACCCCCATGTTTTATTTTTTTTAAATATCAACTGAAAATGAATACCTATGCATTATGTTAAGCCGCTTTGAAAAAAAAAATTACAAATATATCAAACATTTTATTGAACATTAAAATTAATTAAATTATTTGTAAATAAATTAAATATTTTATTGAATATTAAAGCAAATGTTCAAAATGCTGCTCATTGTATTCAGGGCGTTTAATTATAATTATAAATAATTGATGTCATATTGTAAGAGAATTGTGGGTAATAAAAAAAACTGATATCTAATACGCTTTCAGTACCCAAAAGTACATAGGATTTAGGTAAATTAGTTTAAACAGTTTTTACAATCATTTCTTTTGTTGGCCTGTATAATTAGAACCGTTATCAATTAAATCGTTTAACAAGTTTAATTATTTCAATCAATTCAATAAATTGTGTGCGGTAAGCGGTAGGTATCGAACTGTATTAGTAAAGCTCGTCAAATTAAATTTATTACGAGCTTATAATATGTTGAGTTTAGTTAAGTTCAATATAATTTTTTGGCCATCTATTGGAGTTTGTTAACGAAACAAAGTAATAAACTGTGTCAAATGTCAACTACAAACAAAATTCTACTATTTTTTTATTTAGACAAGAAACATAAGTAAATTTTATAAACTTAAATACCCCTTACGAATAGTAGGAAAACATGGGTGTTTTGTGAAGTCCGTACCAGCTATTTCTTTGTAATTTATAATTGACAGTCACAAAAAAAGCCCAGATAGAGAGATCTAACGAATCTCACGGTACAAGACTTCTACAAAAATTAATAAAGTGGAAACAGAAATTTGGAGAGAGTTTAGTTTTTTAATTGTTTTCTCTTTATTGTCAATAAATTATGAATATTACTAAGCTGAGAGATCCAATTGGACGCTTGCGCCTACCAATATATTCATTAAAGTTTTGTATTTTAGATGACTAGGGATGAGAAGGATGTGGATAGCATATGGGCCCATTTGAAGAATGCCATTCAGGAAATTCAAAAGAAAAACAACTCAGGGTTTAGTTTTGAGGAACTTTATCGTAATGCTTACATCATGGTACAGCACAAACACGGAGAAAGGCTTTACACTGGTCTTAAAGAAGTTGTTGCACAACATTTGGAAACTAAAGTAATTATTACACATAAAACTTTATTAACAATTATAATCATTAATCGTCTTTTAGGTTAAAGAAGATGTTTTAAAATCATTACATAATAATTTTTTAATGACATTAAATCAAGCTTGGACTGACCATCAAACGTCCATGGTTATGATTAGGGACATCTTATTGTACATGGATAAAGTTTACGTACAACATAACGAAGTTGATAATGTTTATGATCTGGGGGTGTTAATTTTTCGAGATCAGGTTGTAAGGTATGGTTGTATCAAAGATTATTTAAGATACACGCTTTTAAACATGGTGATGCGAGAGAGAAGAGGTGAAAAAGTTGATGGGATTTCCATAAAAAATGCCTGCCAAATGCTGATGGTTCTTGGAAATACCAAACGAACTATTTATGAGGAAGATTTTGAAAGGCCGTTCTTGCAACAATCAGTTGAATTTTATAAAGTGGAAAGTCAAAAACTTTTACAAGAAAATGGTGCATCTGAATATATTAAAAAGGTAGAAGCACGGATAAATGAGGAATCTGATCGTGCCAAGCATTGTTTAGATATTTCCACCGAATCTAGGATAGTTGAAGTTGTAAAAGAAGAATTAATTATAAAACATATGAAAACTATTGTAGAAGTAAGTTTATAAATTTCGAAACGAATTCATGAAGTTTTTATAATTGTTTTTTTTAGATGGAAAATTCTGGTGTTGTCCATATGCTAAAAAATCAAAAAACAGAAGATTTAGCCTGCATGTATAAATTGTTTGGTAGAGTTAATGATGGTTTAAAAACCATTGCCGATTGTGTTTCACATTATTTACGTGAACAGGGAAAGGCTTTGGTACAAGAGGAAGAGCATCAAGTATCCACAAATGCTATCACCTTTGTTCAATCATTACTAGATCTTAAAGATAGGTAAATAATTTTACTGTTTTTAATTAAAACATATTTTATAACTAATTTTTTTTCAGATTTGATCATTTCCTATTAAACTCTTTTTCAAATGATAAAATTTTCAAGCAGATGATTACTTCTGGCTTTGAGCACTTTTTGAATTTGAATCCCAAAATTCCTGAATATCTGTCTTTGTTCATTGATGACAAACTTAAAAAAGGAGTAAAAGGGGTAAGACATCCATTTTGATGTTTATGATTTAGGCTTATTTAATTCTATTTTAGATGTCTGAACAAGAAATCGAACAAGTATTGGATAAATCAATGGCGCTGTTCAGATTTTTACAAGAAAAAGATGTTTTTGAAAGATACTTCAAACAACATTTAGCAAAACGTCTTTTGCTTAATAAATCTGTTAGTGATGATGGGGATAAAATTATAATCTCTAAACTAAAAGTAAGATAAAATTTAAATCAAAAATTAATTTTTTAATAATTGTTTTTTTAGACGGAGTGCGGTTGTCAATTCACTTCCAAACTAGAAGGAATGTTCAAAGATATAACAGTATCAAACACGTTAATGGATGAATTCAAAGAATATTTTAATAAAAATGAAACGAATCTTGGTGGTGTCGATTTGTTTATGCGGGTCTTAACAACAGGTTTTTGGCCAATACAAAGTGCTATGCCCAAGTGCCACATCCCAGCCACACCATTGGCAGCCTTTGAATCCTTCCATAGGTAAGACAAAAAATAATATTCTTTATGTTTCAACAAGAATTTTTTTAAATTTCATTTGTAATACCAGAGAAAGTTTGCTATCATGTTTAAAACGTAAATCGTCATTTTAGGTTTTATTTAGGTAAACATAATGGTCGTAAATTAACCCTGCAACCACAGTTAGGCAATGCAGATCTTAATGCAGTTTTCTACGGGCCCAAGAAGGAAGATAGCGATAAAGATGGGGCTTGTTTGTCTTCTACTAGTGTAGTGTCAACACGTTCTGGCCCTCGAAAGCATATTATTCAGGTATCAACCTACCAGATGGTAGTCTTGATGCTCTTTAACAAACATGACAAGTTATCATACGAAGAAATTCAAAACGAAACAGATATTCCTGAGAGTGATCTAATTAGAGTACTACAATCGTTAGCAATGGGGAAAGCGACACAACGAATATTAAGAAAAAATACAAAAACTAAAGAAATTGAACCAACAGATGAATTTTTCGTTAACGATAGCTTCACGTCAAAACTGCACAGAGTTAAAATTCAGACTGTAGCAGCTAAAGCTGAAAGTGAACCTGACAGAAGAGATACAAGGAATAAAGTGGACGAAGATAGAAAGCACGAAATTGAAGCAGCTATTGTTCGCATTATGAAATCTAGGAAGCAAATGCCTAATAATATGTTGGTAGCTGAAGTTACAGAACAGTTAAAAAGCCGGTTTTTGCCATCACCTGTTTTTATTAAAAAGTGCATTGAGCGTTTAATTGAAAAAGAATATTTAGCACGTACTCCAGAAGATCGTAAAGTGTATACTTATATTGCGTAAGGTGAATTTATGTGTTTTTAATCTATTTTTTAAGAGTGCTTATTTGTAAAGTGTTTCAGTAAAGTGTTCATTAGCGTGACTGACAGGATTTTCATCTGTAAGTGTATATTCACCTGTCAGTAATAGCAACCTTTCAGTAAATTTAGGTTACTGGACACTTGAATTTACTGATCAGTTTAACCTCCCCGTAAGGAGATAATGAGAAGATTATAACCTCAAATTTAAACAAAATAGCGATTTTTTTTAAGTATTCTCTTTGTTTTTCAATTTATTAAATTAAAATAGATATTATTATTGATGCCATGTATATAATATAATCCTCGATGTCTTAGTTCAGTTGTTTTCAATAATGGGATAATTTAAATTTTATTGCGGTGATTTGGAGTTTTTCCTTCCAGGGTATACTTACTGGAACTTCTGCACCATCGGTTTTAAATTTTTCAGACTTTCCTCCGTGATATTTTTGTTTTTTTTTAAATCCATTATTTAATTTTTAGCATTACAAATTTTTAATTCCCCGAAATAAGCGCGCAAAATTTGATTAGTTTTTTAGAATCTTTCAAAAGTCATCTGCAACACTTCGGGAACTTTCGGACTCCTAATTTTTATTATGAGACTTTTTTGTATTACCAAAATATTTGAAACAAAAATTGAAAATCAAACCATGAATTTAACCATGTTCTATTAACGGCCTTTTTATACAGCTTGGTGACTTACTCATCGGAAGTGGGGCTAGAGGGGACCCCGTAAGACGTCCCACTTTTGTGGAGCTTCGCTAAAAATGATCGAGCCAATCACTGTAAGGCCGGGTGTGCCTACTCCTGAGACATTCGCAACTCGTGCCTCGCGCGAAGTCGTGCTTTACCGTGTCTTTGTCCTCGAGTGTGTAACAGCGGCGTAAGCCGCAAGCGAGAACTTGTCTGTATTTTAAAAAACACCTGCGCTATTTTACTTCCGAATTCGCCAGAAGTTTGCTACTATAAAATTATCATATAATGTAGTAACGCCAATTTTAAGCGAAGGTGAAACAATTACAAATAAATATATTTACAAAATTTATTCATTTCAGAATTGTACAATCATAAACAAAAATAAATTATATTTGGTACATAAAACATATATTACAAAAATAAAATATGAGAATAAATGAATAGGAACTATAAAATACATACAGTTGAAATAATTAGTAAAAAATATTATTGTATAAATTAAAATGATTTTATTAAATTTTTTACATGTTATGTTAATTCGAAACAAATACATATACGAATTTTATAGAGTATCTAAATGCAGCGACAATAAAATTTTACGTTCTAACGACGTAAAATAAATTTTTAAAAATAATTTTATTTTGTTTCAACGGAATTTATTAAACACTTTAAAACAATTAATTTATTTTAATTTTAATAAAGTACTAATACGGTTGGAGACAAGTTAAAATGGCAATTGCAAGATTACTCATAATTCTAATAAGCGCACAAGACATCGGCCACATAAAATTATTATCTAAACTATTTCTAAAATAGAAGTTATTTTAACCAAAATCAATTATTATGCAATATAAAACAATTAACAATGAGACTCCTTTACAATAGATGCTGTAACGAAGCGTTTTATGTTTGGTTCCTGTTCTGACTTTTTCTCCCAGAGGTAAGTCCGGTCGAATTTGCTCGGTTCCCGTCGGCCGTGACGTCAAGCGCGTTTTGGGAATTTTTGGGATTCGCGCAAGAGGAAGACACAAGTTATCCGGTCGTGTAATAGTACGGTTGTACCCGTCCAATTGTTGCCGTCAGCCATTAGCCGCGTGCTGCTAAATTGTAAGTACTGAGTTTTTATTTGAATTCCCGCTTGATCAAAGCTGTTTTTGCACTTTTTATATATAATGAGCTAGTTTAGTCCTTATTGATAGAGACTAAAACGTCACATTTCCTGTCTCTTGTCAAATTTTACTTTACTCCCTGTCTTGTCATTACTTTACTCCCGCCCACGTCATTTGTCATCACTTTACTCCCGCTCAGGTAACTTGTCATTAAAAATTAAAATTAATCATAATCTTGTAATTTGTGTGAATTTGCCGCGAAATCACAATCGTTGCAAACTTTAGTCTAGTCTAAACACCACCAATATATTGAGTGAATTCTAACCTCTAATAAATTTATTTGGTTTGATTTGGAACGGAACTTGATTTTTATTCTGGGGTCGGGGATTGTATTATGTACGGTTTATTATTTTATAGATTGATACTAAATTTTAAATTTAAAGGTGTTTTAAGTGTACACAGAATCGATTCAATCAATTAGTTAGATCTGTAAATATGGCAAAATCTTTTAAACTTGGTAAACTTTATTCCTGCATCATAACTTATCTACTTTATTTATTGTGAAGTTAATTAATATTTTTTTAAATTTATAAAATCAATTACAATAATTATAATATTAATCTACAATTATCTATATTTTATGAAAGTTGCTGTATAGATCATTACGACGGGCGAATAAAAATACCCGTCGCCGTCCGATGACAACTGATACTAGTCACAGCGATAGCCATATAATTAAATTATTGTGGAAACTTTTACCTATTAAAAAAGTGCAAAAATAACTATTTTGCACTTTCTATATATAATGAGCTAGTTTAGTCCTTATTGATAGAGACTAAAACGTCACATTTCCTGTCTCTTGTCAAATTTTACTTTACTCCCTGTCTTGTCATTACTTTACTCCCTCCCACGTCATTTGTCATCACTTTAATCCCGCTCACGTAACTTGTCATTAAAAATTAAAATTAGTCAAAATCTTGTAATTTGTCTGAATTTGCCGCGAAATCACAATCGTTGCAAACTTCAGTCTAGTCTAAACACCACCAATATACAGGGTGTCCAGAAAATGGCGCCCAAGCTCTCCAGTGCGTAGTTGGGGACCATTCTGGGATGTCCAGAAAAATAGTTTAAAAAATCCCCGTGACCAATTGACCGAGATATGGAGGGTCAAAATTTGGAATTCAAATTCTTTATTTTTATGAATTTTCAAAAACCGCCCATTGTCCTGTAAAGTTTGCCTTCTCTTTAGTCTTTTAGTAATAAATTTAATTTAAATTGAGTTTTAATAACTTCTCAATTTATTTTTTTAAATTGAAAATTATGACAAGTGGTTATGACAGGTAATTTTCAATTTATAAAAATAAATGGTGAAGTTATTAATACGCGATTTAAATTAAATTTATTACTAAGCGACTAAAGAGAAGCCAAACTTTACAGGACAATTGACGGTTTTTCAAAATTCACAAAAATAAAGAAGTTAAATTCCAAACTTTGACCCTCCATATCTCGGTCAATTGATCACGAGGATTTTTTTAACAATTTTTCTGGGGATCCCTGAAGGATCCCCAACAACGTACTGGAGAGCTTAGGCGCCATTTTCTGGACACCCTGTATTGAGTGAATTCTAACCTCTAATAAATTTATTTGGTTTGGTTTGGAAGGGAACTTGATTTTTATTCTGGGGTCGGGGATTGTATTATGTACGGTTTATTATTTTATAGATTGATACTAAATTTTAAATTTAAAGGTGTTTTAAGTGTACACAGAATCGATTCAATCAATTAGTTAGATCTGTAAATGTGGCAAAATCTTTTAAACTTGGTAAACTTTATTCCTGCATCAAAACTTACCTACTTTATTTATTGTGAAGTTAATTATTATTGTTTTAAATTTATAAAATCAATTACAATAATTATAATATTAATTTACAATTATCTATATTTTATGAAAATTGCTGTATAAATCATTATGACGGGCGAATAAAAATATCCGTCGCCGTCCGATGACAACCGATATTAGTCTCAGCGATAGCCATATAATTAAATTATTGTGGAAACTTTTACCTATTAAAAAAGTGCAAAAAATTCTATATGCACCGAGGTAGTAAAGTGAATTTAATCCCTCCTCTGATTGTTTCCCTCGGCTTTGCCTCGGGAAACAAAACATCGTCGGGATTAAAATCAGTCACTTTACTACCTAGGTGCATAAATAACTATTTTGCACTTTCTATATATAATGAGCTAGTTTAGTCCTTATTGATAGAGACTAAAACGTCACATTTCCTGTCTCTTGTCAAATTTTACTTTACTCCCTGTCTTGTCATTACTTTACTCCCGCCCACGTCATTTGTCATCACTTTACTCACGTAACTTGTCATTAAAAATTAAAATTAGTCATAATCTTGTAATTTGTCGCGAAATCACAATCGTTGCAAACTTCAGTCTAGTCTAAACACCAAAAATATATTGAGTGAACCTCTAATAAATTTATTTGGTTTGGTTTGGAACGCAACTTGATTTTTATTCTGGGGTCGGGGATTGTATTATGTACGGTTTATTATTTTATAGATTGATACTAAATTTTAAATTTAAAGGTGTTTTAAGTGTACACAGAATCGATTCAATCAATTAGTTAGATCTGTAAATGTGGCAAAATCTTTTAAACTTGGTAAACTTTATTCCTGCATCAAAACTTACCTACTTTATTTATTGTGAAGTTAATTATTATTTTTTTAAATTTATAAAATCAATTACAATAATTATAATATTAATCTACAATTATCTATATTTTATGAAAGTTGCTGTATGACGGGCGAATAAAAATACCCGTCGCCGTCCGATGACAACCGATATTAGTCACAGCGATAGCCATATAATTAAATTATTGTGGAAACTTTTACCTATTAAAAAAGTGCAAAAAATCCTATATGCACCGAGGTAGTAAAGTGAATTTAATCCCTCCTCTTATTGTTTCCCTCGGCTTTGCCTCGGGAAACAAAACATCGTCGGGATTAAAATCAGTCACTTTACTACCTAGGTGCATAAATAACTATTATATCGATGCTTGCCGTCCGATTATAGAATCATTTTGCCCGTAGCTTATTCGCGGCCCGCTCCCCGAAGTGTAAACGCGTCGTTTTGCTGTCTCTGGTTCAATTCACGCCCGCTAATCGGCCCCGTTATTTCTTTCGTTGCCCCTTCATTCAGCGTAGAGTTCTGCCTAATACTCGTCCCCGTTCTTTTGTTTCACGCTGCCCTTTAATTCGGCGTTCAATCGCACCCGTATTGTTCCGTCCGCGCATTAGCATAATAATTTGCATTTTCAAGTCCACCAGCTTTTCATACCGGGTGTTCCAGAATCGTTCTCCGTACCTTCAACACCAGGTGTCTCCGGTGTCGCGCTTGCTTTTATTTCCCGCTAAGTTAAAGTGGTTTGCTTCCCCCTGGCCCCGCATTAATTCCCTCTTTTTGAACCCCCGACCCTCCTCGCTTCGTCCCCTGCTGTTAATTTTTGGCATGATGTAAATTCTTATTACTTTTACAATTGTGTATTCATTTTGAATTGTTGATGCTGCGAGAATAAATATTTAATTTGTATTTTTGCCTTTTCTTGAGCTCGCGCTCGAGACCCGTTCCCTTTAAATAATTTCACTGTTGACCCCTGGACAATTCATCTCCACTGAGACCTGGTAAGTCACCTTATTCAAGGTAAGTGACTTTTGGGGTATTAACAACTTCAACCCCATAGTGCGGACGCACTTTAAAAGCCTGGCGCCCGAGTTACCCCCATCATTCCCCAAAAGAGCGTCACAATGCAACTAATGAACTAAGTATAATAATGCGTAATGTGTAGTGCGTAGGAGTAGGGTTTTACCTAACGCATAAATATAAAAACAAATAATAAAAAAAAGTGACAAATTCTTTTTAACTCGTAAAAAGAAAGAAAAGAAATATTCACCAATAATTTGATAAATTTATTTAAACCCCTACTTTTATTCTATATTCATTATACAACACCCACTTATAAAAAAATTAAGTTTTAATTAATTTATCTGAGTAATTTACTTTAGTTGTCACAAAAAGATTAGGTAAATGTATATTAAAATACATTTTGACAATAATTACAAAATCATTGCTACTATGAAAGTGCTATGATTTTGAGCAATATGTTTAAAAAGAATCAGACTATAATAGTTACGCTCTTCACTGATTGACTGACTAACTGACTCTGTAACCCTATATCGAAATATCGTAATATCGAAAAATCAAATAATCAAAAAATCACAATCAACGGGCGCCTTACAATACATAGAACACGATATTTATTATAGATGAAATTTTCAAAAATTAAAAAAATATATTTTTAAAGAAGCAAATTGTAAACCTACATATTATTTTATTAGTTGTGGGTTCCAATACAACTTAGCAGATAGGAATTATAAAAAAATACAAAATACAAACTCCCAAAATTGCATAAAATTGATGTTGAAATAATTTTAGTTATCCACTACTAATTTAAAATTATTTCATCGTTCTGTTACACGTTTATTCCTTTTCCACTCCTGTTGAGTAAGGGCTTCATTACTCAATCGATTTCAGTTGAGTAATGAACTATATTACCCACGTTCTTGATTTTAATGAAATAAATAAATAAATAAATAAATAAATAAATAACTTTATTACCAACAGCCTATTGGCCAAAACGGTAACATAATTCAATTACATATTAACTTAATAATACTTAAACAAAAATATGGAAAATATAAATATCATATAATATAATATATAAGAAAGCAACTAAATATAATATAAAAATAAATAATAGAAGAACAAATTCCTGCATGCAAGCAGTTTAGCTTACAGCATTATAAACACTGATCTTAAATGAATTAAATCCTAAACAAAATATATCAGCATTTCCAGCATATAAATTATAATAATTACATAAGTTATTAACAGGAGAATTAGCGTAGTGAAGAGTGTGAGCAGTAGAACATGAGAAGGTTACAGAATTCCTTGATGCCATTCTAGGTACTAAAATGTTTAAAAGTGAAAGAGTATCAGCGTCATCCACTAAATTATTGATAAGCTTATAAATATAACAAACTGATATAGCTTTATGGTTGTTTTTAATTGACATAAAATTAAATTCATTTAATAGCATCTCATAGGTAATAATAATAATAAATAATAATGAAGACATGACATATTGACAAGTTTGGCACAGTAGTTTGATAATTTTGTATAAAACCAAAGTACAATAATATATGAAGTAGTTATCCCTGCTTTCTCGAGATCAGAATTTATTCCACAATTTATTTCTCTGATTCACTGTAAGTTTTTCGATAAATTTCAGGACAATTTCTAAGCTCAAAATCGTTTAATCCAAAGTACAAGTAACGAATTTTCATGTTGTTATAGTTTGTCCTTTGCCTCATAAATGGATGTCGTTTGGGCTACCGAAAGAAAAGCAAACATTTTTGCTCACTTTCTTTTACATTTAAAAATCCGTAAACAAGGCAACTTTTGTGTGTACCGATGCTGATGCTGGGTTGAGGTCGCAGAAATTACCAATCCAGAGAGGTGACTATTACGTGACATGTTAGATTGGAAAAGAAATTTATTCGGCGTATGTACTATATCAACCCTCCAAATGATTAACATTTATAAAGGTGTCAAAATTCGTTTGAATTCAAAATAATGAGGCCGAATAGACGATTTCAAGAAAATGAATACGTTATTGAAAAGTAGAAGGCTGATCTCCACCAGGGATTTAATATAGTTCAGTAAAAAAATTAACCAATCATAAGACTAAACTTTCACATACTCTTAGAAATATAGTGATGGCTAAAAAAACATATTAGTTGTTTATTAGAAGCACAATAATTTTTAGTTGTAAGACCTGTGGCATCATCTACGATGTAGAAATATAATAAAGTAACAAAACAAATAAATTAAAATAGTGGATGCAAAAACAAGAAAAACATTGGTTTTGGCTACTCTCATTTGCAACAAAAGTTACATCAAATAGGAGATATATGTTTCAAGAAATTTACGACATCTGAGAAAAAAACATCAAGTAACTGATGAAAAAACCCGAAGAATTCATAGTAAATGCCTATCTTTTTGGTAAAATTTCTATATTAGGATATAACACCGGAAAAATAATTTAAATGTAAGAAACTAATGTCTAGAAATTTGCAAAAGTGCAGAAATCCGAATATCAAAGATAGAAATAACGATTGTAATATAATTTGCACATTTTACAGAAACTATATTCCTATTCTCGGCAAAAAGAAGCAAATTTCGAAAGAGCGTATTTGATAACAAATTTACAATAGATGGTCACAGTAGTATACCAGGCAAAATATTAGATGCCATCCGAATCGAGAACAATGGTCTTATTCGTAATTACGTTATGAATTTAGGGGAATCTATGACAGTTACAGCCAAAAATAGAATGTAAATAGTGGAAAAAATTAAAATCTTTGCTCAGAATTTTTATAATATGCTGCTGATATACATTTTAATAAACAAAGGAGTAGTTTTCTTAGAACTACGCAAAAAATATAACATCATTTTGCGCACACGTATAGATGTTACGAAATAGAAATTCAGAAAAATGGGAAGAAGCAACTTTAAAACTAAAAATAATATAAAATCAAAAGACAAAGTGAAGAATTCCAATCAACGTTTTTGAAAAACTCGACAAACGATTATAAATATTTTTGTTCTTCTGCATACGATAATAATAATATAAATAATATCGTTCAAATGAATGGTAGATACACCAGGTACTGTTTTGACGGATACAGCTGATCGAAATGAGAAAAAGTCTCAGTCGATAGACGAATATTGTATTTGAAAGTATTCATTAAATCATTCCAATAGTTTATCAAATGACAGTAAAATGAATATAGTTGCCCAATTTAATATCGCTTATTAAAAAATATTTTAATTATAAGAAGTTCAATCTTACAAGAAGAGGTGTATAGCTCCAAGTATCTAACATAATTAAAAAAAAATAAAAAAACAACCGACAGACAATTTCTGTTTCTTTTGAAAAACATTATAAAAATATTTCAAAAAGGTTATAAAAAGAACCATAAAATATTAAAAATACAAAAAAATTTAAATTTTTTTTACAAATTAAAGGCTCGTAATTAAAAAGATAAGTGCATGATTGCAGACGATGAAAGTAATAGCAAATGGTGAAAGCTATTTCAAAATCTTGTATGTCTTGTTGAGATTTTTTTAAACTTTCTAAAAAGGCAGCTTTGTTACTTTCAAAAATGTCTTCCTCCATGTCTGGTTTCATACACTTATCTCCATAATCGCGATCTCCTTTATGTTGTTTATTATATTTGTTAGATTTTCTTTGTTTTAAAATATTATTTCGGTTACTATTTACTCTTTTCAAGATATTTTGATATTTTTTTCGTATGAAACTAAGAATTCACCTGGCGGTTGTTTGGTTATTTTTTCAACCACAATACTCAAAGGTTGTTTTGTGTTATATGTTAGTACTGCAGCCAAACACCTAGTCCTGTAAGATTGAGATTTCGAAAAATTAATTCGTTTGCCACCGACATATTTAGTAATAATCGTATTAAATTGTTCAACCATATTACTATCTACATTTTGAATTAAACTATTAGAATGATTCGACAAATACTTTACAATGGTTGACATTTTAGAAAACAATACCGTATCTTTCATTTGACTAATAAAATTTGTACAGTCATTATCTTTAGAAGAGCAAAAATAGTCAGCACATTTGTCGTGCTGTCCAAAACCGTGATATGGGATATTTATAATGTCCTTTGTTAAATTGTTTATTTTTATTTCTAAAGATACATCTTCCGACTTTCTATATAAAATCGCCTTAGTAACATCTCTGCGCGTTCGTAAAATGTTATTTTTGAATTCTTTGCGTAATTGTAAAGAAGCTACCCGAGTATCTTTTAAAATATCACTAAGCTTATTGGCAAAATTCCTAAGCAAATGATTTTTACATTCGATTTTTTTGACACGAATATTATTATTACGATAAGGATTGGCTTCTAATATTTTTTTGTAACTACTACTGTCCCCATCGGCAATAAACTTATTATAAATTAGTCCCCTTTTAATTTGACTTTCTTTAAAACCTTGAACAAGAATCAGCTTCCATAGCAGATGAACTACCTGTCCAATTTGCATTACACTCGTGTTCCCTAGGTGTGATATTCTTATTCTGGGCCCTTTTACATATCTCACAATATTTATTTCTAACATCCATAAATAGTACTTTACCAGTTTTATGTCCTAATATAGAAGCTTTACCAGAAAGAGCATCGTACTTTTTCCGGTAGCTTCTCTTAGACCAAGTACCGTCACAAACGACAGTAACTTGGTTAGAGTTTTCAGCTTCCCGTTCAGCTACGGCGGCTTCTACCATAGATTCTTCTGCAGCCTCCTCCCAATTTTTTGATGCATTTTTCTCACATTCCTTGTATAAAACCGGAGACATACACCTCATATTTAAAGCAGCTGTAAGTTGTTGCAAATGAGAGTATCCAGAGCTAATGCTTACCATTCCCACAACCGCCAATTTATTTGTTGCATCATCTTTATCGGTTTCTACGCCCCTTGTAAAACCACACATATTACATTTAAACATTATAGTGATGCAAAAACCACGAATATGTGTTTCTCCAACCACCTCCATATTACTAAGAGTACACCCGCAAATAGAATTATAAAAGTGGTCGCAAATTTTTTTAAAGTCCTCAATAAATTCCCCGATGGATACCAACCTTCTACCCTTCAACGTAAAATTTTCTTTTTCGTCTGAAACAGAAAAAAACATATTTAGTAAAAAATAACTTGCTATTCGTACGTGTATGTATAAAAAACAATAATTGAAAATATCCTTATGTTTGTTTTTATTTTTTGAGAGAAGTCTTCTTTATTTTATTCTAGAAATTTAACTTATTGTTTTGTAAAAAGGCTCATTATTACATTCATATTTTTTTACTCGGAATCAAAAAAATGTAAGGGCTCAATTTTTTTATATTTTTTTACACATACATTCTTTAGTAAAACTGCATAAATTTTTTTTTGAAAATCAGACCAGGAGTCAAAAAATTTAAAAAGAAATTAAAAAATTCAGTCACTTTTACATATTTTATTCTTTTACTCGGAATCTAAAAAATGTAAGGGCTCCATTTTTTTATATTTTGTTACACATACTTTCCTTAGTAAGACTGCATAATTTTTTTTTGAAAATCAGACCAGGAGTCAAAAAATTTAAAAAATATTGAAAAAAATCAGTCTTTTTACATATTTTATTTTTTTACTCGGAATCAAAAAAATTGTAAGGGCTTAATTTTTTTATATTTTGTTACATATACATTCCTAAGTAAAACTGACTGGATATGTTTGATGTCGTATAGATATGTTTGATGTCGTACAGTGAGTAAGACGTGCTTCGCTCTGCTCCTCTTATTTATTATTATAAAATATTATTGCAAGGTATTAAAGTATCAATATCCAGTGAAAATCTAATTACCACTTTACCATGGTACTAACTAAAGCTACTGTCTTGGAAATTAATCAGTGTGTCAGAGATGCTATTATAAGCACACTAAATGATAGCGAAATGTTAGAACGCATAGTGGAATTAGTAGCAGCTAAATTAAATGAAGAATTCACTACTATTCAAAATAAGCAAAGTGATGACATTAAAAACCTATTAGATGAAAATAACAAGCTCAAAGGTGAGCTAGATTTATGTAAACAAAAAGTGGAAGTCCAAGAGATACAAATGAGAAGAAACACAGTGCGAATTTATGGTATCAAGGAGGATGCGAATGAAAATCTTGAAGATAAAATAGTTCAACTTTTAAAAAGTAAATTGGATGTAGATATTAGGGATGAAAGTTTTAATTTTTGCCGCCGCATTGGTCCCATAAATCAAAACAAGCGTGTAAATAAAGCAACATCTGCAATGACTACGAAGCCGAGGCCAGTAATTGTGAACTTCAACAATGAACGTAATAAATATTTATGTATCAAAAACAGAAGAAAACTAAAAGGAACTGAACTTGTCGTTAAGGAAGAATTAACACCTAATGTCATGCGAATGTTCAAGTATGCAGAAGAAAAACTGGGAAGAAGGAATGTGTGGACAGCAAACGGCAAAATTTACGCTAAGGTCGGTAACTCTGTACACAAAAACCTAAAAACAATTGAAGATGTTGACAGAATTCAAAACTAATTTTTTTTTCTTTTTTTTTGTTCTTCTCCCTCTTGTTTAAATTTATTTGTGATATAATTTAATTAAAACTGGAACCTCTCGGTTATTTTGATTTAATCTTGAATTTATTTTGAATTGGCTTTGTTAAGGTGTACACTCGCATTGTGATTCTTTAATTTAACATTCTTCGGATTCTTTCACTCTTTCTTCTTAAAGCTTAAGGCTTATACTATAATACGCCAATAATCCAGATATTATTTAATATGTTATATTTTACAAATTTTCTTTAAAAAAAAACGTTTCTTTATTTAATATGATTAACTTTGTCAATACCTTTAAACAAAATATGTAAATAGCATTGGAGGGGCGGGTAGCGAACTGTTCTTGATCGCCGCTTGAGCCAACCAAATTAATAAAATTAATATTTTTCCTTGTAATACAGGTATACTCAAAATAGAATATTTTTAATTTTCACTTTCCACACACAAAAATTATTTACGTTTATTCAACATTAAACTCTTAGTTGCTCATTCTTTATTTTCAATAAAAATATCTTTTTGTATTTGTTATTAAATATTTTGTACACAGGATAAATAAAATCATGACAATGAAAATAGGCATACTTTTCTGACGCACTCTACTTTACAAATTACATTTTATTTTGCTTTGTTCGTAGTAGCGATTGGGCTTTATCTATTTTTTATTTTTTTTATTTTTTTTTTGAACTACAATGTCAAACTTAAATATTGCGCATATAAATGTTAGATCTCTTTTCCCGTGTTTAAGTACGGTAAAGGAAATTATTCAATTATACAAGTTCGATATTCTCACATTAAGTGAGACATGGTTGCACTCAGATATACCGGATAATTACGTAAATATCGAGGACTTTAATTTAGTACGAGCTGATCGTGCTTTGGGCAGGGGAGGAGGAGTATGCATTTATGTATCCAAGGGATTAAAGTTTGAAGTCATTAATACTAACCATAATATTGAACAGTGTTGGATCTCTCTTAAAATAAATAAAATTTCTTATTCAGTCGGCGTTTGCTATAGGCCACCCAATTTAGATTATAAGTCTTTTATTGAAAACCTAGAGAACGCTATTGAGGATATAGCCACTACTCATGATAGAAATATAATCATGGGAGACTTTAATATTGACCTAAATAAATCAAATGACCCTGCGGTGGTCTCTTTGTATAACTCTATGAAAACTTTAAATTTTCACCAAATGATTGACGAAGTTACGCGCGTGGGGAAGCAAGGGGGTTCTCTATTGGATCATATTTTTGTCTCTAATATAGAATACGTCATTAAAGCAGGCATTTTACCGACTAATCTAAACACTGATCATGAACTAACACACATTTCCATTCTTGCTGACCAAATTATAAAGCAAAAATTCTGCGAATATAGAGACTTTAAACATCTCGATTATAAAATTTTCATAAATGATCTAGAACGCTTAGGTTTGGATGAGATTTTTTACGTCACGAATATAAACGATAAAGTCAACCTGTTTACGACTCTTTTAAACGGACTCTTTGATAATCATTTGCCAGTTGTACAACGTAGAATAACAAAACCACCAGCCCCGTGGCTAACGTATAATCTAAAACTTATGCTAACTAAGAGAAACAAAGCTCTACAAAAATACAAACGTACCAAAAAAGCTTCAGATTTAAGTTTCTATAGGCAAATGCGAAATATCGTAAACTCTGCTACAAAAAAAGAAAAACTTGTGTACATTCAGTTAAAAACTAGCAGCAGTAAAAATACAAAAGCGTTATGGTCCACCATGAAACATCTTAACATCAGCTCCAAAAGTAAGTTTAGCATTCCCCCTGTATTATGCAATCCGAATGACATCAATAACTTTTTTATATCTTCCATTCCTCAAGCTAAAGCTTCCACTCAGGATGCCTTTAATTTCTATGATACAATTTCTGTCAACACTAATACTTATAATTTCGCTTTCAATCCAGTTTCTGCAGACTATCTCGATAAGTTGATTACCTCTATAAAAACAAAGTCATCGGGAATTGATGGCATATCTATTCAACTGCTAAAACTGTGTTGTCCGTATATTTTAAAACACTTATTGCATATAATCAACTTTTGCTTATCTGAAGGGGTTTTTCCAGTTTTATGGAAAGAAGCCTTAGTTATTCCACTACCAAAAATCCAAAACCCTTCTTCCAATAAAGACCTGCGGCCCATTAGTCTTCTTCCCATTTTATCTAAAATTGTTGAAAGTCCCAACTCCGAGAGTTCCTAGATGAGCATGAAATTTTACCCAGCACTCAATCGGGCTTTAGAAAAGGCTATAGCTGCGAAACCGCTTTGACTTGTATCATTGACGAAATTGTTCGCAATACTTGTAACAAAATAAATTTTGTAACTTTTTTTTTTTTATATTATCAGCTCATTTCTTAATAACACTCTGTATATCGCTTGGTCTGTCAATTTAATTGATTGCTCAATTCGGCCGTGAAGATTTACGCTTGGCAACTGCGTTTGCTAAGTGGGGATTTTCGCGCTGAACGCGGAATTGCGGAGGATCTTGCTCGACGACCTGGGGACAAGACAGACTGTTGTGGTATTGGGTAATGTACTGTATCTTTAATTTCCATTAATTGCATGCATTGAATTACTTAAGCAGTGGTTTTTAATTTGGTTATTTGATAATCGTTAAACTAATCACAATTATTTGATATTCTTTTTAATTTGGTTATTGCCGGTGTGTGTTTTGACCTCCAACCTTATCGCGCCTCCGAGTTAAATCTCAAGGCATCGGCTTGATTTTGCCGTCTATCTCTTTCCTTTCATTTGAATTTGCCTTATCTTTTCCTTTAATGTAATCTAGTAATTGCATTTATCAGAATTACATTTTATCCTAGCAAATTCAGGTGATTTTGTCTTGGTTGGTGTTTGAGGTTAAAACCGCATGGGTTGAAGTTTAATCAGCCTTTGGTTTGATTCATTTGAATCAAACACTTAATTTCTTTTGTTGGCTAATTAAACGGGGTTTTCCTTTTATAATTTTGTGATTAATACCCTGCTTAAGTCTTTCATATTTGTGTGACTTGCTTTACCTTTCTCTATTGCTTTTTGTATCTAAGACGACGGACTTACAGTAAATATCTTCCCCAACTTTGCTTGTTGATTTTAACATTTACAGTTCACACATTTTCTTTTAGAGCTCCTTAATTTAATTTGCGCTTTATATAAGATACTTAATCACCTTTTCTTTGTATCAAGCTCCTTCTAAATTGGTGAAGAGGAATATAATCGTTTGGACGACCCTTGAGTGATACAGCCTGCTGCAACAGTAAATACATAATACATTGGAACGTTACCCTTGGGTGGACTGTCCTTGGTGCTGTTAATTAGTCCAGTTTGGTTCCACGCACCTGATTTGCTGCAGCTCATTAATTTGGTAACCAACATCAGCAGTTTAATATCTAGTGGTTGAGGCAGCATTGTTTTTGGAAGCCACACACCTTTGTTAAACGTCCATTGGTGTATCAGCAGTGCGCAGGGAGTCCAAACACCTGATTATTTGACGATCTGCGGAGTCCAATTTTAGAAGCTGAGTATTTCTCTTTCTTGTACAGTATCTTATATATCTTTGTATCTTGCTTTTGCTTATTTTTGCGCTTGATTTGTAGTTTTTCAATAACTCTTTCCAGCTTCACTGAATAGCAGTTTTTAGTTTTACATTCGATATTTACATTTTTGCATACATTTTTTACATTTACATTTGTACATTTTCAACACTTTCAATTTCATAACAATTTATTGCATAATATTTGTTTATTCTTAAATATACTTGTTAAACTTCATTTGTGTGTTTTCTTTATCAACGACTATCCTAGCTGGCGCCCAATTTACATCTTTTAAACTCACGACCCTACCGTGTCAGACTGAGCAGCCCAAAGGTAAAATAACACTATTGGTAAAACGCAGAAATTGTGTTACACAATTTTTGGCGCCCAACGTGGGGCCTTTTTTTTTTTTTGATTACTTTTGCTGCCGGGTGACTAGGTAGTCTCATCTACTGCTAGGAGTTGATAAAGAAACATACTTGACATATCTTTCACTTAAATTCTTTACTGATCTCTTGTGTGTCGTAGTAACACAGTTTGTTCTTGCAAGGGTACGTCGCGGTTACCTTCGTGTAGTAAAGTTTACCTTATTTTTCAATTTTATTTCCTTAATAATATATTTTTTTGTCATCATGAAGTTTGATCCAAATTACTTAAGGACCGATGAGTTGTCTTACGAGTTAAAATTAAGGGGAATTAAATTTCCTGCGGATAGTAAGGTTGATGACAAAAGGAAATTATTAAGAGGTGCACTTTTAATGCAAGCTAAAGACCGGAGCTTTATCACCTTCAATAATGTTTATGAATTCAAACAAGATCTTAAAGAAGTCACTGCTTCCCTTAATGATATTAAGAAGTCAGTTACAAATTTTAAAGGGGTTCAGAACGATAATGAATTTAAACGTATTGAGACTAGACTGCAACACCTGTCAAATAGAATTCAGCTATTAAATACAGATTCTGATGAAGATACCGCTTCTGTTGAAGCAGTATCTACTGAGGTTCTTTTGCTAGAGGCAGATTTTGCCGCAAAACTTCCTGAAGTTCCAACTTTCAGCCCTGAATCCGTCTCAACACCCACTACCGTTACGCCTAACCTTCCTTCTACTTCCACCACCCCAGCAGTTACCTACCAACCCATTTTTAAATGGAACATAACTTTTCCTAGTAAAAACCGAGATTTAAATCTGTTTTCATTTTTAGAGCAAGTTGAAAGGCTAAGAATTGCCCGAGGTGTTAGCGAACAACAACTCTTTAAATCTGCCAGTGATTTATTTAGTGATGAGGTCCAAATCTGGTTTCATAGGAACAAGGGGCGAGTTAATAGTTGGAGTGAGCTGGTAGCTCTGATGAAATTGAGGTTTTTGCCCAAGGATAATGACTCTGAGGTATGGAGGGAAATCAATTCTAAAAAACAGTGTCCTTCTGAAAATGTAAGTGTTTTTATGGCTTGTTTAGGGAATTTGTTTGATCGATTATCTGTAAAACCTTCAGAGGAGGTTATTGTCGAGCATATTCGTAAACGGTTATTACCTTACTTTGTTTCTCAAACTGCATTGTCAGATTTGCCCACTGTTCAAAGTCTTGATGACATTTGTACGCGTTTAGAGGAGTCTCGGGTTTGTGTAGAATCTTATAGTTCTAAATGTTTACCTCAAAGGGTCGCTTCTTTATCTTGTAGTTGCAACTCTAATGTTGCCATGGTTGATAACCCATCCATAAGATGTTGGAATTGTCGTAATACCGGTCATAGGTATCCACAGTGTAAGGAACCTTTGTCCAAATTTTGTTTCGGTTGTGGCGCGAGAGGTGTCATTAAAAGTCAGTGTAGGCGGTGTTCAAAAAACGAGCGCCGGCCCTTTGTTCGTACGGGAGACAAGGAAAAAGGCCAAAATATTCCGTCAACGTCAAAACAAAATTAAATACTACTTCTTTTAAGCCTTCTTCCGATGAGTGGTCAGCCTGGGTACTTAAGGTTAAGACCTTCTGTCAAAAACGTCAGATTTTACCGTTGTTCATTGCGAAACCAGGAGACAATCGTCCTTATCTTAATTTCTCAATCTTGAACCACACCTTTTCTGGTTTGCTTGATTCAGGAGCAAACGATTCCGTTATCGGTGGTCAAGGTATAAGTTTCCTGGATTCTCTTAAGGTAACCATTCAATTAATTCCTAATATCTCAGTCACTACCGCTGATGGCACATCTCAGAAAGTATTGGGTTCCGTTGACTTACCTGTTTGTATTAACAACCGGTGTTATTTTACAAAATTTTATGTCATACCTTCTATTAAACATGGTTTCATTTTAGGTACCAATTTTCTTAGGCAATTTTCCTTGTCCTTGGATTTTGGAAGGGCATCATGGAGCATGGATAATCAACTGGCATCTGTTAACGTTATTCAGAACCAATCTAACTTAAATAATGATCAATTAGAACAACTAACTGTAGTAGTTAATAATTTTAAATCTCTTTCCTCTGACCAGTTGGGCAGAACTAGTCTTGTTGAACATCATATCGATACTGGTGATGCCAAACCTGTTAAGCAACGACAATATCCACTTTCCCCTGCCATGCGGCAGCATTTAAACGCTGAGCTCGATAAAATGCTTAAAACAGGTGTGGTTCAACCATCGAATTCACCCTGGTCAAGTCCTGTTCTGCTGGTCAAAAAGCCAAGTGGCGAATATCGCGCTTGTTTTGATGGCCGGAAATTAAATTCTGTTACTGTTCGAGATTCATACCCTTTGCCTTATATTGATCATATTTTAAATAAGTTACGTGATGCCAGGTTTCTATCTTCTATTGATTTGAAGCACGCTTTTTGACAGGTTCCTCTTTCAAAGGAATCGTGTCCGAAAACTGCGTTCACTGTACCCGGAAGGGGACTTTTTGAATACCGTGTAATGCCTTTCGGTTTGTCCAATTCTCCTCAAACCATGCAGCGGTTGATGGATACTGTCTTCGGGCCTAGCTTGGAACCATTTGTTTTTGTATACCTTGATGACATAATAATCGCCACACCTTCCTTCGAACAACATCTTGAAATCATTAATGAAGTTTACCTCCGTTTGAGGAACGCGTCTCTTACCATCAATATCGATAAGTGCAAATTTTGCTTACCTTCTTTGTCCTTTTTGGGTTTTGTAGTAGATCAGGAGGGTTTACGAACTAACCCTGACAAGGTTTCTGCCATTGTCGATTTTCCAATTCCAAAAACAGCCACTCAGGTAAAACGTTTAATCGGTCTTGTTTCTTGGTACCGAAGGTTTATTAAGGATTTTTCTAGTATTGCTGCTCCTATTTTAGATCTTGTTAAAGGTAAACGAAAAACAAACCCTATTCAATGGACTGAGAGTGCTAATGATGCTTTCCTTGAAATCAAAAAGCGGTTAACCACTGCTCCTGTTTTGGCTTCACCTGATTTCAATAAGCCTTTCATCATTCAAACCGACAGTTCTGATTATGGTTTGGGTGCGGTTTTGTTTCAAGAGGAGGATGGATTAGAACATCCAATAGCATATGCTAGCAAACGCCTTAATAAAGCCCAGAGTAATTATACTGTTACCGAAAAAGAGTGTTTGGCTGTTATTTTTGGAATTGAGAAGTTTCGTCCTTATGTTGAGGGTACTTCCTTTAAAGTCATTACTGATCACTACTCTTTATTATGGCTTAATCGCTTAAAGGATCCAACCGGGAGACTTGCCCGTTGGGCTGTTAAGCTTTCTCAGTTCGATTTTACCTTGGAGCACCGAAAGGGTTCTGCGAATGTAGTACCTGATGTCTTATCTCGTGATATAGCGCTTATCGATATTGATGTTAATGATTTGGATGACTGGTACCTAAAGATGGTCGATAATGTGACTAAGTTCCCTGATAAATTCCCTCGTTTCGTTGTAGATAACAACTGTTTGTTTAAACATTTTCCAGTGAAGCATACCGTACCTTCTAATATTCGCTCTTGGAAAATCGTTGTACCTTTAAGTAAGAGACTTGATGTTCTTCGAGAGTGCCATGACAATCCTTTATCTGCCCATTTAGGGATTTCGAAAACTATTGCGCGCATTAACGAACTTTATTACTGGCCGCATTTAAGGCAAGACGTCGTTAAGTACGTTAGGAAATGTAACGTGTGTGGTGCTCACAAGAGTCCGAATCAGTCTCGTCCAGGTTTCATGGGGGCTTACAAGAACATCAATTTCCCCTTTCAGTTGATATCTACTGATCTACTGGGTCCATTGCCTAGATCTAAGTCCGGTAACCAATTTATTCTTGTTGTGGTGGATTGGTTTACGAAGTTCACGCTCTTACATCCTTTACCTCGAGCAACTTCGAAGAGTGTGGTAAAATTTATCGAGAACAATGTCTTCTTAGTTTATGGTGTTCCTCAAATTATCGTGTGTGACAATGGTAGTCAGTATGTCAGCAAGGACTTTCGGAAATTGGCAGATGATTACAATGTTCAGAAGATTTGGTTTAATGCCAAATATCATGCTCAAGTCAACCACAGTGAGCGAGTAAATCGCGTGATCGTTTCCGCTTTAAGTTCTTATGTCCACGAAAATCATCGGACTTGGGATGAACAGCTCTTTAAGGTAGCTCAAGCCATTCGGTTGGCTAAGCATGACGTCACCCAGTTTTCTCCTGCTTTTCTCAATTTTGGACGGAGTGTTCCTGTGTCAGGTGCCTTTTATGGTAAGATCAAGGATAACCCGGATAACATTCCTCTGGTGGAAGATCCTAATAATTATGTTCAGTCCTTGGAGGGACTGCCCGCAATTTTTGGAGTGGTTCGAAAACATTTGTTTGCTGCTTACCAGCGAAATTCTTCACAGTATAATCTTCGAAAACGGCATCTCACCTTTAGAGTGAATGACCGAGTGTGGAAGAAAAACTATGTTTTGTCAAATGCAGCTGACTATTTTTCGAAGAAATTAGCTCCAAAATTTATACCTTGTGTTGTTATAAAGGTTTGTTCTCCTTTGGTTTACAAGCTGCAGGATTTGGATGGACATGATCTAGGGGATTGGCACGTTAAAGATCTTAAGCCAAATTTGTCTTCATTCGACGATGACGTTCTAATTTCCGATTAATGACTTTTAACACCCAGCATCATCCTGGGTTCATTTTTTTTTACTATGTCATCTTTGATTGTGAGTTCTAAACTTTAGAAATTTTCTTCCTATTTTGACGTTTATTTCACATTTAGTAATTAATGTATCTTTACCTCCTATGCGTTTTATAATGTAGTGCCTAATTAATTATTGGATGTTGCTGTGATTATCTTTATCTCTTAATATCTTGTAATAGGACATAGTTATCAGAAGTTCGGTTTTAGTCGAGGGAACCAAGGAATTGGTTGAATCCCGAGCTTGATAGTCTTTTGGAACTTGAGTAACTTCTAGAGAGAACTGTTTTCTGTATCCTTGTTTAATGGGAGTCCTACTACTTTTGGAGGAGTCACATTGCTATCTTTTAGTACTGTTTTACAGTACTCTTTATATTTGTACTTCTATTACCTGGTTGGACTCCACAGGTAGTTGCGTGTTGGGGCAACTATCGAAACCTACCGATTTGGACGTTCTGCATCGCCTTCATTAACTGACTACTCCTTGAGAGTCCTTTCGTTTTGGTAAATTACCCTTACCTACTATCTTCAGTTAACGATTGGTTATGTACTTTTCTTACCTATCTTGACTTGTTTTTCAAGTGATTAATGTACCTTATCTTTTCTTTTGAGGTTAGCAACCTGCTAGCTCAAATCTTGATTAATCAATTGAATTACGATATCATTTTTGACTTTTCTTTTCCTGGTGTTGCTATTACTTGTCTGATCGTTTCTTACCTTATCTTTGTAAGTTGCTTTATAGTGGCTTATAGTAGTCAGTCAACTAATGGTAATATTTCTGGACTTTTTATGTTTAGAATACGTTTAAATAAGGTTCCACAAATTGTTTGTACTGTGTCTCTTCCTTCTTTTATTTCTACTTTCTTCTTACACACTGCTGGTTCCTTAGGGTCCACCGCTTGGCTCGGAGCAGTTGGAGTCTTATTTTCATCTGTCCTGTCACAGTCCTTTCAGTACCTTAATTCATCCGTTCATTCTTAAACTTTTCCCGATTATGTCTTTCTTTTGTATAACCTAGCTTCATTGTTTTTTTGATATACCTGCAAATTTTAGTTTGGTAGTACTATAACTTACTGGGTACCCTTCTGGTTCCCTTGGCTTGCCATAAAACTTTTCTTTTTATTACATTTTTTATTCAAAGTTCTGTTTTTAGGTTCTAACCTGTTATGGATCCAAAGTATGGAGCTTTAATCAATCCCCCGAAGCGATTATAAACTTTCATACGTAGTGCACCCGACGTTGGTGGGGCTGAAGGACCAGATTGATTAGGGTGAAGTACGGAGGTGGTGTCACAAGTAATGAACCAAAAATTCAGTTTGCACTCTAGTCACTTTGTAACTTTTGTTTTTAGAACTTAATAAATTTTGACCTTCAGTCAAAATTTTAGGACGTTGGGGTGGGGTGTAACAAAATAAATTTTGTAACTTTTTTTTTTTTTATATTATCAGCTCATTTCTTAATAACACTCTGTATATCGCTTGGTCTGTCAATTTAATTGATTGCTCAATTCGGCCGTGAAGATTTACGCTTGGCAACTGCGTTTGCTAAGTGGGGATTTTCGCGCTGAACGCGGAATTGCGGAGGATCTTGCTCGACGACCTGGGGACAAGACAGACTGTTGTGGTATTGGGTAATGTACTGTATCTTTAATTTCCATTAATTGCATGCATTGAATTACTTAAGCAGTGGTTTTTAATTTGGTTATTTGATAATCGTTAAACTAATCACAATTATTTGATATTCTTTTTAATTTGGTTATTGCCGGTGTGTGTTTTGACCTCCAACCTTATCGCGCCTCCGAGTTAAATCTCAAGGCATCGGCTTGATTTTGCCGTCTATCTCTTTCCTTTCATTTGAATTTGCCTTATCTTTTCCTTTAATGTAATCTAGTAATTGCATTTATCAGAATTACATTTTATCCTAGCAAATTCAGGTGATTTTGTCTTGGTTGGTGTTTGAGGTTAAAACCGCATGGGTTGAAGTTTAATCAGCCTTTGGTTTGATTCATTTGAATCAAACACTTAATTTCTTTTGTTGGCTAATTAAACGGGGTTTTCCTTTTATAATTTTGTGATTAATACCCTGCTTAAGTCTTTCATATTTGTGTGACTTGCTTTACCTTTCTCTATTGCTTTTTGTATCTAAGACGACGGACTTACAGTAAATATCTTCCCCAACTTTGCTTGTTGATTTTAACATTTACAGTTCACACATTTTCTTTTAGAGCTCCTTAATTTAATTTGCGCTTTATATAAGATACTTAATCACCTTTTCTTTGTATCAAGCTCCTTCTAAATTGGTAAAGAGGAATATAATCGTTTGGACGACCCTTGAGTGATACAGCCTGCTGCAACAGTAAATACATAATACATTGGAACGTTACCCTTGGGTGGACTGTCCTTGGTGCTGTTAATTAGTCCAGTTTGGTTCCACGCACCTGATTTGCTGCAGCTCATTAATTTGGTAACCAACATCAGCAGTTTAATATCTAGTGGTTGAGGCAGCATTGTTTTTGGAAGCCACACACCTTTGTTAAACGTCCATTGGTGTATCAGCAGTGCGCAGGGAGTCCAAACACCTGATTATTTGACGATCTGCGGAGTCCAATTTTAGAAGCTGAGTATTTCTCTTTCTTGTACAGTATCTTATATATCTTTGTATCTTGCTTTTGCTTATTTTTGCGCTTGATTTGTAGTTTTTCAATAACTCTTTCCAGCTTCACTGAATAGCAGTTTTTAGTTTTACATTCGATATTTACATTTTTGCATACATTTTTTACATTTACATTTGTACATTTTCAACACTTTCAATTTCATAACAATTTATTGCATAATATTTGTTTATTCTTAAATATACTTGTTAAACTTCATTTGTGTGTTTTCTTTATCAACGACTATCCTAGCTGGCGCCCAATTTACATCTTTTAAACTCACGACCCTACCGTGTCAGACTGAGCAGCCCAAAGGTAAAATAACACTATTGGTAAAACGCAGAAATTGTGTTACATACTGATCAAGGTAAACTTACCATTTTGGTACTAATTGATTTCAGCAAAGCATTCGATACGATAGACCATGCACTTCTTCTGAAAATTCTAGAATCCATCGGCGTGGGACATAAAGCTTTAGATTTTTTCTCAGCATACCTACTGCATAGGTGCCAACGGGTAAAAGTGGACGGCTCTTTATCCAATAGGTTATTCCTTAAAAGTGGTGTCCCGCAAGGGTCAATCCTGGGCCCATTATTATTCGCACTCTACTCAACTCATCTCAAGAACTCCCTAAAATTCTGCGAATATCACGCCTATGCGGACGATACACAAATATTCCTAGCTTTTGAAGAAAATAGTTTAGTAAACGCTGTTAATCAAATTAATATAGATCTTGAAAACCTAAAGAATTTTGCTGACACACACCAACTTATTATTAATCCAACTAAAACGGAGCTTATTATTTTTGGTCCAAAGAATAAACGTACCAGAGTGCTAAACTCAGAGAACTTAAAAATTGTTTTAGATGGAGTTACTCTTCAAAGTAAGAAAGAAGTAAAAAATTTAGGTGTAATAATTGATAGCAAGCTTAAGTTTACATCACATATTACTAAATGTCTTCAAAAATCATTCATGGCCTTAAAAGCAATATACTCCAGCAGGGTATATCTAACAAAAAAAGTAAAAATTACCCTTTGCGAATCCTTGGTTCTTTCTTGCATAAATTACTGTGATACTATTTTTCATAACTTTTTAGATCAATATAACTCTTACCGTATTCAAAAAATTCAAAATGCGTGTCTTAGATTGATTTTCGGCATTAGAAAATTTGATCATATATCTCATAAGCTGGTAGAGTTGTGTTGGCTAAATATGAGAAATAGAAGAACACTTCATTCTGCAACATTTTATCACAAAATCATTACTACAGAAAAGCCCACGTACTTATTCAAAAAACTAACCTTTCGTACAGATGTTCACAACTTAAATGTAAGATTTAAGGGATTGTTGACAGCTCCTCAACACAAAACTAGCTTAGCTCAATGCAGATTTTCTGTATCTATCACGGCATTATATAATATGATTCCGAACAACTTTAAAAAACTGTCTCTTAAGTCTTTCAGAAAAGAACTTAAAGCGTGGTTGCTACAAAGACAAAATTTGTCCTAAAGTGTGATGAAAAGTATGTTTAGCTGCGAACTCTCTTAATGACTCGAATCATTTTTTTGTTTTTTTGTGTGGAAAGATTCTATTGTATATTATTTCTAAGCTCTGATGTGGTATACTTATTTACTTCTTTTTTCGTTTTTAATTGCCGACTGGGTTAAGTGGAAGAACAGACAACAGTCTGAACTTCGCCCAGGGATTTCGAATTACAAATAATATTTGCTCTCTTTTAATTCATGCTCTATAATGTATTAATTTGTAAACTATTTACTTGTAATTATGAAATAAAGACGATTTATTATTATTATTATTATAAAAGGTTTTTTGAAAATCAGAACAGGAGTCAAAAAAGTAAAGAAAAATGAAAAAAATAAGACACTTTTTCATATTTTATTTTTTTAATCAATTTTTCGTAAAAAAATAAAATATGTAAAAGTGACTGATTTTTTTCATTTCTTTTTACATTTTTTGACTCCTGGTCTGATTTTCAAAAAAAAATTATGCAGTTTTACTAAGGAATGTATGTGTAACAAAATATAAAAAAATTGAGCCGTTACATTATTTTGATTTCTCGTAAAAAAATAAAATCTGAAAAAGAGACTGAATTTTTACATTTCTTTTTAAATTTTTTGACTCCTAGTCTGACTTAAAAAAAATATGCAGTTTTACTAAGGAATGTAATTGTAACAAAATATAAAAAAATGAGCCCTTACATTTTTTTGTTTTCGATTAAAAAAATAAAATATGAAAAAGTGTCTTATTTTTTTCATTTTTTTTTACTTTTTTGACTCCTGGTCTGATTTTCAAAAAACATTTTATGCAGTTTTACTAAGGAATGTAATTGTAACAAAATATAAAAAAATTGAGCCCTTACATTTTCTTGTTTCCGATTAAAAAAATATGAATGTAAAAATGAATGCATTTAAACGTAACTTCAGCCCGGTAAAGGCTTTCTGGATTTTATTAGATCATTTTGAGTATTATATTTTTGAGGTGGGAGAAAATTCATGATCTTGGAAATTTTTGTTTGTTTTTTATGATTTTAAATGAGTTGTGGCAGTTTTTATCAACTTTAGGTGCATTTTTTGTTCTTGTTTATTTTGAACTTTTATTCAAAAACTGTTTTTTAATTTAATTACCTGTAGTTCTCTCAATAATAAGCTCAGGGTAATCCTCAGAATCCCCTACTTATGGTATCTTCGGCGGACACTTCTGCTAAAGTGTCCGCAACAAGTCCGACTGGGGTGCCAAGTTCAACAGAAGTGTCCGCCGGCACCGTCTCCACATGATGAAGTTCAGGTTTCTAAAATAAAATTTGTGATTTATTAGTTATCTACACAATTGTACTGTTCATAATTGTATTAATCATTAAGGCACTCACTCGACAGTCTATTATTAATCGAGTGTTGAATCTGCGCATAAATTATATTATCATAAATAAATCAATAAAATTCTTTGTTGAATTAGGTTTGAGTGATCCATTATAAAGAGGTAGTATAGTAGAAATGGTGTTAATAATGTACTTGTCCTTATATAATCAAATTTATTATATCACGTTAACCAGTTTCGGCGTGAGCCATCTTCAGAACGTGAACTACAAGTTAAAAAATACAGAAATTACAAACGAGAAAAAATAACATGGAACAATTAAAAGTCAAGTGATAAAAATTTTTTTCCTTGTGAAAAGTTAGAATATATTAAATTTTTTTTTCTTACTATCTTGACTGTACACTTACAAAAAATTTTTTTTTAATATATTGTAACTTTTCACAAGGAAAAAAATTTACCGAACAAAACTTCTGTATTTTTGACAATAACACATACCAGATGAAAGATGGCTTGCCGATGGGCTCTCCAATATCAGGCCTACTTGCTGACATCTACTTAAATCACTTTGAGAAAAATATTTTAGAGAGTAGCACCTACCGGGATAACATAGTATTATGGAAACGATATGTGGATGACGTTTTCTGTCTGTGGAAAGGTACTATAGAAGAACTCAACAATTTTCATAACTATATCAATAATTATAACACAAAACTAAAATTCACTATAGAACTTGCCCAGAACAATACCTTAAACTTTTTAGATCTTACAATAAACAAAACAAATCACAATTTCAACTACAAAATTTACAGGAAACCTACACAGACAGACAACGTCATACATTATAATTCATACCATCCATTTAATCATAAAATAGCAGCCTTCAATAGTTACATACATCGAGCTTTTAACGTACCACAGTAGTTAAGCTTAACTACTTACCACTCAATACAATAGATTTCAACACAGAAATTAACATCATTAAACAAATTGCCAAAGATCATAATTTTCCACTTCAAATCATAAATCATATCATTAACAAAACTAGCAATAAATTCACCAACAACCTCATACTTCCCAATCATAACATCAACACAGACAAACCAATTTACAAAACTTTCCAACACAACGGTATTATAAACTTTAAAATCAATAAAACACTCAATAAATTTCACATCACACCGGCATACAAAGCACCTATCACCATCGGCAAAATGCTTACTTCCAATCATCAAGTTCCTCTGTTAGACAGAAACGGTATATATTCACTTACTTGTAATAATTGCAATGCTAAATACATAGGACAAACTGGTAGAGCCCTAAGACATAGAATAAAAGAACATACCAGATAAAATACTAACTCACATTTTGGCCAACACCTTCACCAAAACAACCATAAACTCATTGAACGTAATATCTCTTTACTCCACAACCAACACAAGGGTTTTAAAATGAATGTATTTGAGATTCTTGAAATAACTAAACTCAAAAAAGATAACAACTTCAACTGTTTGAATGAACAATTAAATCTTAATTTCAAACCACTGTTTAGTTATTTAAAAGATGAACAAGTCACTCCATCTATCCACAAAAATAACGTTCAATGAGTCTTAATTTTGTCAACAGAGGGCGACACCATCTTTCTTCAACCTCAAAATCACTTAACGTCATTTTCTTCATTCATCTATCATCCTTCACCATGAACAGTACATGAAGACTAAAATTCCTTCATTAATTTAGCTCCATTGTTTCTTTTACGTTTTTCAAATTTTCGCATGCATCGTCATTATTATTTAAAACTTCAAATAATTTATAAAGTTCGTCGAACTAGTAACAGTGGAAGAAGGTAGAATATTACATCTCTAGTCAAAATCTATGGTCGAAAAGCACATGGTTGATAACCTTTTGAAAATTATGACACCCGTTATTTCTATTTCTTGTAATTGACGGTAAGACTACACTTTTAATTTTTTTAATTAAAAATTTTTTTTCTTACTATCTTGACTGTACACTTACAAAAAAAATTTTTTTAACATATTGTAACTTTTCACAAGGAAAAAAATTTTTATCACTTGCCTTTTAATTGTTCCATGTTATTTTTTCTCGTTTGTAATTTTTGTATTTTTTAACTTGTAGTTCACGTTCTGAAGATGGCTCACGCCGAAACCGGTTAACGTGATATAATAAATTTGATTATATAAGGACAAGTACATTATTAACACCATTCCTACAATAAAAATCTTACCTTACAAAAATTTGTGCGTTTTTTTTTTCGCCCAAAAGCACTCACAACACGCCTAGAAGCACGTTTTCGTTCCATGCTTGATGCTTGAATGTTTCACTAAAAAATATCTCGAAGAAACACTATAAAAGATTGACAAAGACAAGAACACTTTTATGTTTATCATCGATGCGCGAACCGCATTTCGGATTATCTTGCGCTCCGCGCACCGCGCATTTTGGGGCGATACTTCGTTGGTTCGGCAATTTGTGAAATTAAAGGTGGCGCTACTTTGCGGAGTAATATTTTAAGTTTTGCCAGACAAGATAACTAATTTATTTTTTAATATTTTTCAATTTAATAAAATGAAATAGGTTTCTAAAATTATTTTGCAAAAAGTGAATAAGTTAAAAGTTTGATTTTTTTCTTTTATTTTCTATTTTTCCTTTCTTTTTGTCTGTAAGTTATTTGTTTTTTGAAATTTTTCCAAAAAAATTTATCCACTTTTTTTGGAATTTAATTAGCTTGGCTCTGCCCTTTATTGCATCCATTTCGGATGAATACTTTTTCTTCACTCCTGTCTGGCTACTTTTACTAGCATCAAAAATGACTCTTAATAGTGACTTTTACGAGCCGTTGAGTGTTCTTTTAACGTGGCGGTTAGGCAACACTACTTGCTCTCTCTTCACTCTCTCTATTCCCAATGATCAGCTGATTCCTGTCAACCTCAACAGCTGATATCTACTTGACGTTTAATTTTAAAAGTTTTAACTATTTATGTTTTTATCGACAGTTTTATATAATTTTAACAAATATTTTAATCAACAAGAATAATTTTATCCAACGTAACATTGCATCACTAAAGTTTTAACAAATGACAAACGATGCCCAATCAACTTAAAAATTGGCTCACAAAAGTTGATTTTAACAACTAAGTTTTACAAAATAAGTTTTAACAGTTTTACAATTTTATCGATTTTAACTACATAACATCTAGTCAGCAAAGTAAAAGATCTAGTCAAAAACCAATTAACAGCCGCAACACAAAGTAAGTCTAAATCAAAATTCAAGTTAACAAAAATTAAATAAATTAAAATTATAACCAAAATAAATAAATTAAAATCGAAAATTAAAAATAAAATTTGGGAACAATAAAACTTAAAACTAAAATATACTTATAAAATATACCACCCACAGAGTTTGCCATAAGTCTTGGATTTGCAGATTTTAGTAATATGTAACGTTTGACCAGTTAGTACATTGTAAGTCAAACTTCAATTGTAATATCTCACCTTTTAATTTATTAATTTATAGATTCTTGCCTGATGATGGGACAATGTCCCGAAATCGATTGCAAATTTTGGTAAATAACACTCAAGTTGGACCTGACAACCCTTTTTGATGGTTATTGTCATTAATAAAAGTTGAGTAAAGATACATCGAGATCTTGTGTTTTTTGATCTTTCTTATTCCAATTAACACTAACACAACACATCTGTGCTTCCGTTTTTACTCAATAAAATAATAGTCAAATTACTAAAGACTAATGCGTATCCTGTTAATCTCGTTAATAGAATATACAATACGGTAAGGAATGGCTTTAATAATCAGAATCGAGGAAAAGCAACATTGAGTGATAGCGTAATAGATCAAAATGGACAAAATATTAAGTATCTGCAATTTCCTTACATACCAGGACTAACTTTGAAAATGAAGAACAATTTCAAGAAATATGGAGTGAAACTAGAGTGATATAATACTAATAAGACCAATATATTTTTTACCAAGATGAAAGAAAAAACTCCGGACCTAGTGCAATATAATACAGAATCCCATGTACGAGCTGTAATGTGGTATACATAGGACAGACCTCTCAACACCTAAAATCCCGAATATATCAACACACATACGATTGTAAAGCTAAAAACAAAGACAAGAACAATAAATCGGGGTTGGCATTGCACCATTTCACAACAGGCCATATTATGGATTTTGAGAATGTGGAGATCATCGACAGAAAAGAGAATTTAGCTAAAAGATTAATCAGTGAAGCCATGCATATAAAGAAGCACAAAAACAATATTAATATTAATAATGAAGTGAATAGCTTAAGCCATATTTATGGTCATTTTATTAACATTTGTAAATTTAGAAAATAGGACGAAATAAGTAAGGCTTCCAGAAAATGTAATTGAGGTAGCTTTTTATACAGTTTTCTATAAACCTTAATAATTTTGTGAAGAGACGTCTCTGTACTGTCAACTTATCAAATTTATTGTAATAATAATTTTTTTTTAATTCTGCATAACATTGCACACAACGCACACAGCCGTAATACGACGTAATTCAAGTTAAAATAGTCTCGATTAATTTGACTTCAGTTAGGATAATATCTACGTAATTATTATAATATACCTAAACGTGTATTTGAGTCCGTCATTGTATTGCGAATTATGGTGAATTTGGTTCTAATTTATATGTATTTATAATTTGGTAAAAAACTTAATTATATTGTGACTGACACTCACTGCGTATTCGGAAAGGCATGATTGTTTTTATGTGTATGTGATAAATAATGTGTTACGGTTTTATTTTGTAAACAATTTTGTTTTTTGTTATTTATATTCTGTTTGAGCTAATTGTCAATGCTATTAGCCTAAAAACTGAACCGTCAAATACTATTTGCCTAGGTAAATACTATTAGCCTGGGAAAACAGAAATTAAAACTATTTGCCAAGGCAAATGGTATTTTCCTAGGAAAATGCTTTTTGCCTGAAATTACCATTTGCCTACGACATATTTAAATATATATACGACATATATATTACGATTTGCTTACGACATATATTTAAATATATATACGACATATATATGTCGTAGGCAAATGGTAATTTCGGGCAAATAGCATTTTCCTAGGAAAATAACATTTGCCTTGGCAAATAGTTTTAATTTCTATTTGCCTAGGCTTAAAGTATTTAACTCGGCAAATGGTATTTGACGGAGCAGTTTTTAGGCAAATAGCTTATGGTTTTCGATCATTATGATTTATAATCCTTGTTTATCGTGTACCTTCATGTATCATCCAAATAGGTTGTGGTTTGATGACAGAATCTCTTAAAACTCCTTTATTTCGCAACAAGTTTCGGTTTAGGTTTAAATTTTTATCACGCTTTGATAACCATGGAAGATAAATGTTGTTGTCAATTAAATATATATGTGGTTGCAGACGTAAGCTATAAAGTGGAATCGGGCAGACGAGCTTGAACGCATGCATAGCTCAGGTGGTAGAGCATTGGCGGCTAAAGCCAAATGTCGTGAGTTCGAGTCTCACTGCACGCATTCCTTATATAGTGGTTCTGCATACTAATACTGGTTAAGTGCAAATGATGATCATTTTCTCAATTAAATTTAAACCTAAACTGAAAGTTGTCGCGATTAAGGAATTTTAAGAGTCATGTTTTGTCCTCAAACCACAATCTATTTAGATGATATTATGATTTATGTTATCACTTTCTCTTTTTAACTCTTCTTCTGTTAATATATTATCAATTATTATGTCTGTAGGCAGATTTGTGAGTCTTAAACCTATTTTCGGCTCATTTACCATTAAATCAGCATGTTTTTGTTTTTTTTTCAGATTGCAAGTCGTACACAATTCCATATGTATAATAGTATATTTCTTTTTATGAAGTTATGAAGCACTATAATAGTCCTACCTTCATGTCTCGTTGCATTATGGTGTTCATCAATTTTATCAAAAAAACTCTTCAATAGGCGTAACATAAGTAAGATCGTCAATCGTCACCCGCAGATTTGATTTTTAAAATAGCTTTTGATATACTTGATATTTCCAAAATATCGTATTTTTTGCCATAATATTTTTCAGCAGAAGAAAGTTTGTGGAAATCATTTTTCTAGATTCTAAGGTATTTTATTCTCACGGCAAAAAAACCTATAACCGTCTAAGTTTATTATCAAATTAAGAGGAATTCCTAATAATACAAAATTAGGAGAAAATATGTATAAAATTTTATTTCCAATTATAGAAAAATTCGAGGACATTCTAGATATTAAAAATGCGATCTATAATTCCAGTATAACCTTCATTATTTTGAAATAAAATTAGTCAAGTAAAATTTTAAAAAAGCATGTATGTCGTTATAATACGAGAAAGGAAGAAAGTATGGGTAAAGGTTTCTAATATTTAAGTATTCCTATCTATTTAACTATTCTAATCAAGGTTATTGCATGATGAGAGAAGTTAACAGTTAAATTTTATGGAAAAAGGTACCAAAATTATTACCGATTCTTGAAGCGTAGGAAGCCCGCCTTAATAATAGGCAGGCAACTCATATTACAAATGACAATGTGCAGTAGTCTAATTGGTAATAAATAAATATTGTTATTATCAAGAATATTTTTCCCATAAGAAATTAAATTAATTAGATTTTTTAAATAATAAATCCAATACAAATACACAAGTTTCCTAATTTATTTATGAGTGAATTTGCAGAACGAATAATACAATCGCTTGAGCTAGTCAAACGCGAGGTCGAGCGAGGTTACGGAAAGCCGCAATTTTAAAGTTATGCGCAGGTTCTTCCCATACTGCGCGAGCTCTAGCTAATTTTGATAAATATTTTGTGAATAATTCGCCTATTTTTTGCTTTAAAAATTCGCTTGGTGTTGGTCATAATGCTATTTACAGTGAAGCTTTCCCAAAATTTATTTTTTTACAGTTCTCCAAATATTTACTAAAATTGTAATTAATTTTTAGGGCGCTGTAAAATGTTTAAAGATATATTTAAAACAAAAAACGAAATTGCGTACTCTTCGTTTATGCCATAATTTTTTGCTAGAGTTTGAAAAAATATTATTTCAATTAGTTTTATATAACTTTTATAAACTTCGCTAAGCGAAGTATTTTGTTTAAAATACAATATAAAGAAGTCGATAGCCACAAGAGTCTTTAGTGCACCAAAAATGGAAATTTTAGAAAAGCTATGTTGAAAAAATATTATGACCAAAACCGTAAATATCAAGCGAATTTCAAAATTAAATTTCTTATTGGTTGCATTTTTTTAAGTTTTTAAAAATTATTTATCATATTTTGTGTAGTTTTTATTTAAATAAACAACCGATATAAAAATTTTCTTATTTGAAAGAAGATCAAATTCAAAAATTTCATTTAAAAATGCAACTTTTGTGATTTTATAGCTTTAGCCGGTTCAGCGTTTAAAAAAGCGACTGATGAATTACATAAAAATTTGTCACTAACTAAAACCTAAAATTAGCTATTTTTCAAAAATTCATATATCGCGAAAAATTTGAACCGAAGGTAAAAATGTTGATGGCATAATTTTTAATGATCCTGCAGGTATATTATCCAGCTCCTCCAAAATGACAAAACCAGATCTAAAAGAAAAAACATATTATACAGAGTGGACAAACACTTTGGCAATAATTTTCAAACAAATAAAAGTTGTGATATTCTTAGGGCCGATTGCACCATTGCCACTTTAAATTTATGGAATACCAAAATTAAAAATTTGACAAAAATACAATGAAAAATCTCTCACTTAAAAATACTAAGTGTTAAATAGAAAAACTTGTTATTTATTTTCTTTTAGCCCAACTTTATTATTTATACTTTTTGTATAAACTAAATTAAAAACTATCGATTTCGGGATAATTATATCCCATCTTCAGGTTTTTAAAGAATCTTTATTGTGAAGATAATAGTGACGTGTACTAAGTGTTCCTTAAGGTTCCCTTCGAATGAACTTTCTCTCCGTTTGACCTCAAACTGTTTTGTCGACTTCTACCGCTTACTAGGTGGCGTACTTATCTGCAAATGCTTATTTTCAACGAAAACTGGTTTTGGCAAAGGATTATGAGGAGTGCAACGTAAATGTGCGTTTCGATTCATTTATTGACTCAGAAACATAAGCTCTCTCTCGGACTATTCTCCCGTCCTAAGGTAAAACACTATAGCCTTTATTCAGCGCCCTTGATGAAAATTTTAGACTCGTCGATCGTCGTTAACGTTAATCACGTCTTTAAAAAATATTTTTATAAAGACATATTTTTTAATCACGTGTTTATCGTTAACGATGTCTCTAAATTTTTCATCACGGTCGCTAAATACAGACTTATACCAGTAAATGAATTAAAGTCGTATTTACCGGCTATTATTTTAATTCGAAATGCTAACTAAGTGTCGGTAACTTTAGAAATTGACAAATTTTAAAATACAAAATAAGAATACACTCATTTGCTAAAAATATTCCATTCTTGAAATGCAGGATGTAAAATTTACTTATTTTTTCAATTTTTTAACATAATATCTACATTTTATTGATAATTTGCTCAAATTTTGATAAAACCTTACTCTTGCAGTAAGTTTTAATTTTTAAATAAAATTATGAATATTCAAAACAAATTTTAAGATCAAGTTTTTTTCATGGGCAACTTTTGCCACCCCATTTTTTTTTGGTCCGTGCCATTATTCTAAATAAAATTCAATATTTTTGCTTTTACATTGGAAAATAGGATTCCTAATCGACCCTCCTAGTAATCTTTTAACGAAAAATGACGCAGGTAATAATTAACATTTTTGAATCTTACGGGTAGCACTGGAGAACCCCATTAAAAAGGAATAAACAAAATTCGTCGAAAACCCGTGGGGTCTTAATTACACCTGCGTGTTTTGTCATTATTTGCTAATTAAGGACCGATTTTTATTTAAAATTTAAAATGCAATCAATCCTCAAAAAATAGTTTTGTAAATTATCCTATGTTGCAATATGCAAATGGTAATAAAAAATGATTCTATTAAGAATAAAAAAATTGGGAAGGTAAAGAGGGTTAATTTTATCTAAAAACGATGATAAAAAATTAAAAAAACTACAGGAAACTTCAACATTCTATATTTCTACAATGGAGTTTTTTAGCAAATAAATGTATTCTTATTTGTTATTTTAAACTTACCTGGTATAATTCTATTTCGAAATATATAGGGGGTTTCTAACAAAAAAGAATAATTTTATTTTTGAAAACATCTTTTCTTTTTCGATTGAAAAAAATCATTAACAAAAATAATCTAAGCCAATTATACCAATAACTTTTTTTTAATTTTTTTTTTCTTATTTTTTCTTATTTATAATTTTTTTTTAATTTAATTCAATTGTTTAAGTTATTGGACATCTCACACATAAACTTAAAAATTAACTTTTTTATTCGCGCTATGTGATCTAGTGTTGCATAGATGCGCGGGAAAATTGATATTTTCTAGTTGATGGTGTTAACCGAAATGCTGCGTGTTCAGCTTTACAATATTTCTTAATTTTTTGTTAAGAACGCCGAAGAGAGAAAAAAAAGGTATGTACTTACTTTTTCATGTAAACTAGCAATAAACATGTCAATTAGTAAAAAATAATGTGCAGATTGCTTGAAGTACTTATGTTTGATTGATTTTGCAAATTATAACCTAAAAATGAAGTGTCCAATCACCGTGTTACAATTTTGCTCGAATTTCTGTTATTGGACACCTGTCCAATAACTGAAAATTTTAAATAGATGAGATTTCTTCCTTTAGGAAATATGTAGGTGAAATATTATTTACTATTTTTTTATTATATGTTTTTGAGCATCTAAGCCAGTTATTGGACAGGTGTCCAATAACTGTGATTGTAGTGTCCAATCACTAATAATGATAATTTGTATGATGAATTAGTAATTCAACAATGCTAAAAACCCGAGAGTATGACAGAGGCAAACTGGATCAGGCCATCCGTGATGTTCAAAATAAAACTGAATCTTTCAGATGAGCTGAACGGAAATATGGGATACCTAAATCCACTATTGAATTTAAAATTATGCACCCGGTACATAAAAGCACTTTTGGCCCTTCACCTGTTCTTACTGAATAAGAAGAGGAATTATTAGTAAGGTAAGATTCACTTTCAATATGACTTGAAATAGATTTGTAAATACTTTGGGTTTGCTCTCTTAGGTGGGTGGAGGATACTGAACGTGCAGGGTTTCCTAGAATAGCCAATGATTTAGTATCAAGGGTTCAAATTTTTTTAAAACAAAATCCTCGTCCAAATCCGTTTAAAAATAATCGTCCTGGAAACGGATGGCTAAATGTAAGCATCAATACTTCTTATTTAACTAGGTAACTACGGCTCTGTTTATTTTTTTTTAGGCTTTTCTCAAGAGATACCCAGACATTTCAGAGAGGTCCAGTGAATCTGTTACTACTGCTAGTGCTTGTATTTCTGTAAAAGATATACGACACTGGTTCACAGAAATCGGAGACTATATTAATGAAAAAGGGCTAGAAAACGTAATCACCGATCCATCCAGAGTATTTAATAGGGACGAATCAGGATTCCAAGTTTGTCCAGCTACTGGAAAAGTGTTTGCTCAAAGAGGTACTAAAAATGATTATACCATCGACAAAGCTTCTTCTAAAGAAAGTATTACTGTTATGTTTACTTTTTCGGCCAATGGAGACCTTTGTGTACCAATGGTAATCGATCCCTACCAAAGAATACCCGAAAAAATTACAAAATCAAGAAATCCAAAATGGGGTGTTGGCCGTACCGATAATGGCTGAATGACATCCGAAACATTCTACGAATATGTAGCAAATGTATTTCATCCTCACCTCGTTGAAAATAATGTCAAGTTTCCAGTCATTCTTTTCTTAGACGGGCACAAGTCATATCTGAATTATTCTCTCAGTCGTCTTTGCAATGATTTGCAAATAGAAGTGATTGCTCTGTATCCCAATGCTATGCGAATTTTGCAACCTTGTGATGTTGCAGTTTTTAGACCACTTAAAGAAGCTTGGCGTCGCAAAGTAAGGGAATGGGACGAAGAGCACCCTGAAGAAGTGCTTAACAAATTTTCTTTTGCCCCTCTTTTGGAGAAAGCAATTCAATCAAGTGTAAAACCGGAAACACTCATAAATGGCTTTAAAACATGTGGACTATACAATTTTAATCCGAATGAGATCGACTTTTCTAAATGCCTGGGTGGCATAGATAAAGGTTTTGAAGATGATTTTCTAATGTCAAATGCTACAATGACGTACAGAACATTTGCTGATATTGTAGGACAAGACAAAATGGGACAATTCAAAAATTAAAGTCATCATCTTCCCGATAATGTAAATGATGACTTTCTAGATCTTTTTAAAATTTGGAAACATTATGATGACAAAAATAAGACGAAAAAGACCATCAATAAAAACATTGCAGCAAATAAAATTAAGTTTATTCTGAATATTGTGATACGTTATGTTTCTACACATGCTGAACCCCAAATAGTAGAAGAGGATGTTCCTGCACATGCTGAACCCCAAATAATAGATGAGGATGTTTCTGCACATGGTGAACAGCAAATAATAGAAGAGGAACCAGTCGCAGTTATAGCTGACCCAACAGAAAGTACAATACAATCAAGAGAACTTAGTGAAATAACTAATTCCACGAATCCATGCACCAGTAAATGTATTCAATCAAAATTCTTTGGAGATTTTTTAAGCATTCCTGAAACCCCAAAAAGGAAAGGGAAAAGAAATATTGAACGGTTTCCATTTGCCATTACATCAGAAAAACATCAAAAAATGTACGAGAAAAAACGTTTATTAAAAAAAACCAAGAAAAGGACAAAGAAGAAAGGAAACGAAAACGTGAAAATAAAAAAAAAAACCGAATAGAGAGAAGAAGAATAAGAAAAGCATATGTTTTGTTTGTAATAGTGGAATTGTTAAGGGAGAAAGGCAGTGTGATGATAAAAATATTTTCATCAAAATTGTGTCCCGAAAACACACAAACAGCATGTACATGATGATGAGGATGAACTATTTTTGTGTCACTTATGTTTCAAACTTCAAGACAGCGAAAATGATGTTTCAGACGAAAACATAATAGGCGATATGGTAAATGATGAAACTAAAGAACTTTTTGATTGGTACCAAAAACATAAAGATGTTTAGGTATTAATTGATTTTCTTGATAATACATATTTTTATTAGTTGGTTTCCGTTTCCATCTTGTAAAAATTTGATATTAAATAAATATATTTAAATCTCAAAGTTGTCCAATCACTGTTTGATTACTGTCCAATAGATATAAAAACTGTCCAATAACTGTACAATTTTACCTATCTTTGCTTTTGTTTAATTTTTTCCAAAATGATTTTGTATAATTAAAACCTAAAAAACACGGTGTTGTAGAATAGTTATGTAACTTTCATAAAAACAAAATATTTTTAAAATCGTTAAACAAATAAAAAAGTTGTGAATTTAAAAAAAAATATATTTTCCTAAGTGTCCAATAACTATACGTTTTACCCTATCACTTATTAAAATCGGATAAGAAATAACGAAGCTACATCATTGGCCGTTTTTTGTGCACCCCTCGGTATATTTTTTAAATTATAATATTCTGAAAATTAAAGGTCTTTAATTATAAGGGTGGGAGGCCGTGCAAGCCTACAAGAAGTGTGCGCGCCGGTTGTCCGAGCCGCGCGCGTCTTTCTCGCCCGGGCCCCGGCCAACAATATTTTATTATTGAATTTTTAGTATAAATTAATATATTCCTACTTTCATAATTTAAATAATACTAATCTTAAATTTTGAGATAATATTTTTAAAGAACCAAGGAAATGCTCGATCTCAAAAATTTTATTGGGACCCCGCACAGTCAACTTATTTTAAATTATTTACGAAAATCTAGATATGATACTGTTTATGCCCACAAATTAATTAAATTAAATAAAAATACTTTGATGATTTTTTTTCTTAATTTTAGAAAACTGTACTGAAAATCAATTTAAAATTTACATTGTAATTTGTAAATAAATAAACAAATCGAGAATGTCCTCCTATGTTAAGCAATAATGGAACTAAATTACTTATCGAATTTGATTGAAAAGCATCTGTTGACAAAGAGTGAAACTAACTTCATTACCGGTTTGGGCAGATGTCTGTTGAAAATATTGTCCAAGCTAAGCAAAGTTTGACAATTTTCGTGTTTTAATCATACTTTTCTACATTAATATTAACATTTTCGTTAAAAGTATGCATTCATCTAAATCTTAAAATCATATTACATATGATGACATAAACATAAAATCTTAAAAGTACTCCCTTTTCTTTTAAATTATGATTGATCAATGCGTGCTCACAATCGTCAGCTGTTCGAAGAGACCCTTATTGGTTTACATCATTGTGTCTTCAGGAATTAATTTCCAAGTAAATATTTATACAACATTATATACAATACATTATATACACTACAATATACATTGAAGAACGTGTACAAATATTTTCTTTTCCAAAAAATATAAAACTTGTCGAATTAAGCCGCTTTCCGCATTCCTATGATTTTTACGCATGGTTGGATAGTGTACATGATTTTTCGAAAACCAGTCGTATGAAACAAAAATAACAAGTATGCTTATACTGTATACTGTATTATATTGGCTTTAGGTTGACGGAGCATTTTATATTTTTTTTTAATTTTTGGCTACGAGAAAAAAATTCCTGACTTTTTGACGGCAATTTTTGGGCCCAAATTAATTGTTATTATGAATAATAATTATAGAACAAAATATAATATTCCCAAAATCGCCGTCAACTGAAAGACACTAGTCCTTCGAATAACTGTATCAAATTTCAAGTCGATTTGTTTATAGGATCTGGAGAAATCGTGTACACCGTTTTGAAAAACTTAGTTTTGAGAAAAATGCGTTTAAAGTTTTGGTAGTAGTTTATGAACTGATTACTGGTTTTTAATTTTGACCATATTAATACCATATTAATGGCATACTTTCTTATAAAAATGCTTCTAATTGAATATACAGTACTTCAAATTACACCTGTTGGTAGTTGGTATTTTAGAGAAACTCGAAATTGATAAGTCATTATGATTACCTACCGAGAAGGTAACGATTTATCGAAGCGCTAGTTTAGTTTCTATGACTTGGGTTTAGTTTTTAAAAAGAATTTTTTAAAAAGGCTAATGAAACAAAAAGTGCTTAGAGCACGGCAACTTTATTAATGCAATTTAATAAAACAATTAGCATTAAAGAAATTTTTAAAGTACAAAGATGCATTGTCTTGGTGTGACCGGTGTGTGGGTGTTGTTATCTCTGCTGAGACGATGATTCCCATATCATAACTCGCTCGAGTAAAAACATTTGTTGAGGATTTTTTTTCAAATTTTTCTAATATTTGTTTGTGTCTTTCTCTATTTTGCTTTTTTAATAATGCATCAATGGAACAAAAATTTAATTGCGATTACGGTGGTTTGTGATACTTTGCTTGTATCCATAATTAATTCGCTATCACCCAGTAATAACTTTTAGAACGCGAAATGTCCAGAGACAGCATTTTTAATTTGGCTAACGATGGTATTGGTCACTTTTCACTTTGCTTATCCGGGACAATTAAGTGAGTAATTAACGAAAAATACCATTTTTGCATGCAACCCCATTAATGGATTAGTTAATTTAAAAAAAAAAAATATAGTTTTATAATATTGTAATCGTAATAAATGCTTGTAACCTTGATGAAGTTTTAAATAATTTGTTTCCACGCGGTATGGAACGAAACGTTAGCAATTCTACAAAGGGAATTTTTTTAAAGTCCGATGAGAAATAAATTCATCATATTTGATAAAATTTAGGCTTTTAGTTTGTTTACAAACATATAGCATCCTATCGTAGGAAATTCGAAATAAAATTCGTTTCTGGAAGGAATATTTATCATCATTTTTAAAGGATTTTCTGATAAAATAGGTTTTTCTTCAAATTCGTTTAATTAGGTAGTTTTCTAGATGGCTGAGTAACGATTCCTAAGAATTTACAACCACAGTTGTAAGTATATTATAATTACCCAAGTCCTTTTGGGGTTTTTCCTCTCATTTCTTAATAAGCAGGTATAAATTAAAAGGATAGTCAGCAAATTTGAGCGCATGATTTTGAAATTCGCTTGATATTTGGGTTTTTGGTCATATTTTTTTACAGTGGAGTTTTTTAAAATTTCTTCGAAATAATCCTACGGCTCTTTACAAGAAATTTTTATTTAGCGGTGTTTTGAAAAATTCCAAACAATTAATTGAAATAATATGTTTTTCCTATGCTATCAATAAGTTAAGTTATAAATGAAGATGAGCGTAGTTTAGATTTTTGTTGTATGTTTTTAAACTTTTTACAGCGCTTCAAAAATTTCTTAAAATTTTGCTTAATTTTTGAAGCGCTGTTTTAAATATTAAAATTTTTTTAAAAGATACAGAGTTGGTAAAAATCAGGCTTTTTGTTTTGCCAAAAAAATTAACATCGATTCCGACAAAATCTGGACACAACTCCGATCCCGATGGCCCGCTACAGTAATAAATTTTGAAAGTATCGTTCTCATAAAAATTACAGTAGTCGATTAGTTTCTGGAAAATTGGAATCTTTGAATCTTTGAAGGGTTGTAGTTTAAAATCAAAAATAATACCAATGAAGGTATTTATTATATTCTTTCAAATACATTTTAAGGTAATAAATTTTGGCAAAAATGCTGAAAATAAAAAGTGATGCTCACGCGTTTCGAAATTATTTCTAATCGCGTTATAAATAATAAACAAAAAAATACTTATAATTTAATTTTTTAATATATTGTTCATAATCACATATATTTCATTTCGCAAAAATAAAGAATCGGTCAACTATCCAAAAAATTTGATTTTCGTTAATTTTACCCTGGATTTTTTAGGGGTGGTTGTTAATAAGGGTGAAGTATGTTTTTTTGTTTATATTTTGCATACATTCTGAAAAATAACCAATGGATGAAATCTATTGCTAACTTCAAACAAGTCGAATGTAAATTCGATTTTTGCACGAATTTTTTTAACCAGAGCTTTTTAATACATACTTTGAAGATTTTTTTAGACAAACTCAATATGGCTAGTGAATGCAAGAACAACATCACGTTAATTGTATCTGGCGAATAAAGCAATAATTTCAGAAAAAAGTATTTATTTCAAAGCCATATGTTTTCCAGCGAAATGCTGGAATCGAAAAGTAACCAAGTTAAAATTAACGGAATTTCCCCGAAAGGATTTGGGGATATTTTAAGGTACATGCATGCGTTTGTACTTGAAATTTCTTTGGAAAACATCTTGGACATCCTCGACATCGCCAATTACAATGAAATAAATGACGCGATTAAACTTTGTGAAGAATTTTTTATGTTCAATGTTAATACGGAAAATTGTAGTACTGTTGCGAATATCGCCGAGTGGTACTCGCTTGTTGGTCTTAAGGAACATGTCCTCAATTTTATTGATAAAAATTTTTGGGACATTTCTCAAACCGAATTTTTTTATAAATTGACTCCAGAGCAAATTCATCATGCCGTTACAGCTTATAAAATAGTTAGGTTTTCCAATTTGGATTTATTGGAGGCTATTTTAAAATGTGGACTTAAGCCCAGCAATCTTACGTGAGTATTTTTTTCGATAAAGAACAAGTTTCAAAAAATTTTAGAGGTATGGGAAGAGTCCTGAATAATGACTATAACTTTTTTATATTACTTTAATCAAAAAATGTTTCATATAAATGTTATAAGGTTTAAAAATTTACATTTCTCTGTAACAGAGACTGTCAAATTTAAAATTTTAAATGGAATAGTCCACCATTTTTTTTAAATAATTTGATTCGGTTGAAATTCACTATAGGGTGTGGGCGTGTCCACGCGCGCGTAACGTATCTTGGCGACAAATATTTTAAAAAATATTTAGTGTCAGCTGCTGTCACCAATTATCACCATTCATTCAGACTCAAATAGTCACATTAAATTATATATGTAAAATAATAATGGAAAATATTGAAATAACAGCCAAATCTTGGTATGGGCTAGACGAGTGTTAGTGTTTCTTTTGATGGCTAATAGCAGGCGATGGTTAGTTTTAGTTTATTTTTTATAATAAATAATAATCATAACTTCAACAGGGTTATTATTCCTTTCTCCTTCATTGTTTTGACATTTGACGATATGCTATACCTTGGTAACGACAAACTTTTTCGAATAAAATACGCCCACACCCTATATTGATTTTTTACCTTTGATTCTATACAATTTTCTGAATGCCCCATATCTCATATTTTTTCTCCAACTTAAGGTTTATAATACTTTGGAAAAAAAATTTTTGAGTATATTTTGGATTATGAAATTCATATTTCTGAGGTCACATGGCTCTCAAGTTTAATCCGTTATAATATCTTATAGTGTCATTTTGTCATGCCATTTAAATGTTGTAGGCGTTATTTATAAATTGCTTGTATTCAATCAATTATAAAGTAGATAAAAATAACTTTTAAAAAATAAAAACTTGAAAAAAAAAATTACACTTTGACAGTTATGTGATGTAGAAAAACAAAAGCATGATCACAGGTATATGTCAATTTATAAATCTTACCACATTTATATGAAATTTGTTTCCATTAAACAATATTAAAAACGTTATAGCCATTATGCAGGACTTTTCCAGCACCCTGTGTTTTTTCTTCGTAGTACCTAACGAACTTATTCCCTAAATCATTGAACTTGATTACCAAAATTTATAATATTTGTAATTTATACGTTTTAGAATTAAAGTGAAGTTAAAACACGTGGAAGATATGTGGGGTTATGTGCGATTTTATGAAATTTCCAAAAAGGAATTGAATGAAAATAATATTCTCAAAAATAGTGCAATCCATCTAAATCATGAAAATATCACTCAAATGTCAATGCTACCTTGCAATTCATTAAGGACGAAATTCAGTACTCGCGGTCTAAAAAGGGCGATATTAAGAGTTGGTGTATCTTCTGGAGAAAAAGTTCAATTTAATTTTATTAACGACACCAAGTGGATCAAATTAACCAAAGTCCCTAACCCTAATAATATTGCTAAATTATACCCGGACTATAGAAATGTAGTACTTAACAATGAATTGTATATGATTGTAAATTGTTATGATAGTAAAAGTGATTATTCATTTGTTTTGAAATTCTCACAGAAAACCAATAATTGGGAAACAATTGACCGTATGAATAACATGAAAATGAGGGTTAGTAAAATGAGGTTTAGTGTATGTGAAGTTGACGATAAAATCTATATGGCGGGAGGAACAATTAGAACTGGCCAGGAATCATCAACCAGGATTAAAGCCACTAACACCGCGGAAAGTTACGACCCAAGGATGAAAACCTGGGAGTTTATTGCAAGCCTACCACAACCGCGCTATGATCATGCTTCTGTAAATTTCACGAACATTCTATACATTTCAGATCGTTTTATGAATGACCACTCTACCGCTTCAATGATGAAATACAACCCATTATCCAATACATGGTTATCGTGTGCCTCACTTTCATCACCACGTATCGATCACACCATGATCACCTCCGGTGATAAAATATATGTCTGCGGAGGTTATTATATCAGAGAAGATTATTCTTTCGGGGGATACTCTAGGGATATTGAGGAGTATGATGTAGCTAAGGATTCATGGAGGATTGTTACTGTAGTAAAATATATATTTTATCAAATGTTTGTCATGATACTGAATTTTATGAAATTGATTGTTATGATGTTGAAACAAATGAGTGGTCTAAAGAGTTAAAGGAGAACAACAATTCTGAAGGTTTCAGGAACTATAATTGTCACACCATGTATCTTCCATCTTCCTAAACCACTCGCGGATGATCGATGATTTTCCTTAATTTTTCCCATTGTCTTTAGTAGGTATATCTTGTACATCGATTCCGACATTTGTTGGTATTTTATATTTTGGACAAGATACTAATTATCTTTTATTTAAATAATTTATGGACCAGAATAAGCAACAATAGTAATTTAAGGACTTTTAAATAAAATTTTTAAAAAGCAAACATTTCCTTAATTTCCCAGAGTTAAAGTGAGAGACTTTCCGCCTCTCAACACCGATATCTTGCAGGTGGCGCTAGTAGTATGATTTCGCAAATAAAATGTCAAAAGTAACGAAAGACTCTCATCTAGCAGCGAGTGCGTTGTAGACAAATAAAGTGCACGCCCCGCATTGAATAGGCTGGTTCAGGGGCGGACTGGCCATAAGACTAATCGGAGAAACCCCTGTGGGCCGCGGCCTTCGTGGGGCCGCAGGCCATTTTGTTGAAAAAATTTACAGTACATGAGGGAAATTTAGATTTTGTTTGTAAATTTCATTTATATATGTGTTTGTTTAATTCGCGCAAGTTAGGGCTGGCCATCCTGTGATCACGCATGAGGCGCCGATCTTTATGGGCGCCAAAATCCTAACGTAATATCGGATATTTTTAGTAAGTCAAGGCTCCATAACTAAGCTATAGGAGCGCCAAATGTAAACTGATTTTAATGGTAAAAAAATTAATTAAAAAAGTAATTAGGATGGACACGAAATAAATAAATAAATAAATGGTAAAAAACAAAAATACTTTTTGGTCTGTAAATAAAATGATATTTTTTACAAAACTTTGATTTTCTGTACGGTAAAAAGCCATTTAATACGAAGAAAGATCTTTCTACCTTCTACAGCCTCGCCTTGTAAAAATGCATGACCTTGAAAATTTAAAAATTTTCGCCTGCGGCGCTACTTTTATCAGATTAACGGTACAGTGCGCATATTTTTAACTAATTAAATATAGAAACCTGAGAATTCTGAGATAAAATCGATTTTTTTACATAAACGACAAAAATTATCTTTGCCTGCAAGAAATATTTTTTATCCCAGGGCGCCAAAAAGTCTTTAAACTGCGCTGAAAATGGATGACCTTGGAAACTTTAAAAAAATTCGCCTGAGGCGCTCTTTGGGCTTCAGTACACCCCCCCAGTCGAAAATAATAAAATTTCATGTTTGTGTAGTCGAAACAAAATTTACAATATAGTCTAACCTCGGGCGTCATCGAACCTAGATACGGCTCTGTGTGGGGCGTGGGGCCGCTGAAATTTTTCCGGCAACTTTTAAAGAGCCAGTCCGCCCCTGGGCTGGTTTGAGAGGGAAGCAGTTTGCAACAGTTTACAAAAATAAGATCAAGATCCTCCTAATTGCAGAGATTTCCAAGTAGATTGCAAATTTAACTATAATGAAATATAACCATAGTTAAATTTCAATAAATTTATTTAGAAAACTCTGTAATCGGCAATCTTATTATTATCTTACAAAATTTTTTATAAACTAACCATTTTTCATAGTTTCCCTGCGAAATAATAATACATGTATACAAATAAAAATACATATGACATTCTGATAAATGAGTAAAGGTGTATTTTGAAAATTTCATATTTGGCTTAATAACTAAAATATAAAAACAAAAATTTGTACAAATAAGTTTCTAAAAATAGTCGATATTATCTTATTAAATTATTAAAAATTTAATTATCTTTTACTTAAAAAACTTTGATTTATTTTGAGTTTTTAAGGTGTAAACATTTTTGCTTCAGAGGTGTAGACGGCAACTGACTCCCTACATTTCATCCATTTTCTATTGTATTTCATTTGCGGGGTCGGTGTTGAAAAAAAATCTTGAGATATTTTTAAGGTTTTTATTTTATTTCTCGAAAACTATAAAAGTTGGCGATTTTTATCGATGGTAAACACCGTAAATAAACATACTTAAAAAAATATTTGTTCAAAATCGGTTGATTAGATTTTTCTATAATAAAAAAATAGCAAAGTTTTGGCAATATTCTGGTACAATTTGGAACCGAAAATTTTGTGTTTTTGCAAATATTTGTGGAGGGGGCGACGGTGAAAATTTTAAGCTATTAAACACCCTGGTGGTGCTAATAGTTTAGACGATATTAATTAATTTGTGAAAAGTAAATATTTCGGACCGCAATTTTGACTCGAAACGCAGATTTTTCTTATCTTAGCTACATTTTCAGTCAAAACTCGAAAATTAAAAGAGGTTACAAAGTGATTCCTCTTTGATAATAAAGTGATATACAATTTAAGGTGTTTAAAGCTACATTCACAACCTCCAAATTAGTACGTAAATTAATACATAAATTTTAACTTAACTTTTAGCGTAAATTATCGATTTTACATCATTCACAAGTTCCAAATTAATACGTAAATTAATGGATATATTTATTAGCTCCGACTATTGCTTTTCTTATAAAGCTATTAAAACCATAGAAAAATACGAGATATGTGTTCTATTCCAAGTTATTTCTGTGCAATCTTAACTTACGATTCATTTTATTATTTCAAAATATTTGTATTGACGTTGTTTACAAACATTACAGGTTATATTCTATAAATTAGTGCAAAATTAACGTAAGAGCTTGGACCTTGCAAGGTCTTGCGTTAAGTACCAAGTGGAAAACCTAATTGTAAACGCGCATGCGCAAACTGTTAATTTACGCTTACGTACTAATTTACGGACTAATTTGGAGGTTGTGAATGCAGCTTTAAACGTCAAAAATGCGACTTTTCTTAACAAAGATCTTAAAAATATATTTTTTCGTTTTTTTTTTTAAATTCCAAAAGACTACATTCGACAGAGCTTTTAAAATTGAAAGTCAGTTAAAAATAGCTCGATGGAGGCCGCTGTGGTCCCTAAAATCAAAGTTTTAATTTTTTTTACAAATAACTTTCCAACCCCTTCCATTTGAAAATAAAAAATAGCCTATCCATGTAGAAATTATCCCTTTTAAGAGAAATGAAGTAAAATTTAAAATTTTTGCAAACTTTATGGGCGCCAGTTGCCCCACTCTAATTTTAGTGGACAACGGCCATTTTCCTAATTAGGGCCCCACCCCAAGTACACTGATTGGTTACCTACTTAAGTAAGTGCCCTCTAGGAATCAGTATCTTAAATTACTAATGCCATCTGAAGTTTGGCGGAAAATCGTCAAAGCTCAAAAAACACTAGGCACCGTGAATTGAAGCCACAGTCTTTGTTTCGCGTTTTTTTATTTCCAACGACTTAGCGGTTTTGACCACCAATCAGTTATTATTAGTAAATTTATATATGCAAAATATGTAATTCTTGATAAAATACACATGTACAAATTAATATAAAAATCGCCATGGTGACGTCATGACAACTGAGAAAAAAATATAGTTTGGTTCAAAATAAAGATTTTCAAAAACAATGCGACTTTTTTAAAAATTCCAAAAGATAACGTAGTTATGATTTTTATTCCTTACTTTAAACTCACATTGTATACTGTTATTCATTCATATATAAAAGTCTTTATCGGATTCATTCTAGTATTTAAATGAATATATTTTTTAAGCCAATTACTTTGTTTAAATGACAAGATCCAATGTGTTTTTTTTAATTTTTATACCATGTTCTAAAGCTAGTTTTAAATTTTATAATTAATTATATATTTTTCTTTATTATTAATTAACATTAATTTACTAGTCAAAGCAATTTAACAATTATATATTATGCCGACTTGTAAAATAAACAGGGAGTACTACTAATTCATACGATATGGTGAATAAATGAATAAACCTAGTGTGTAAATTTAGCATTTTTCCGACGAAAAAAGTACCAAATTGGTACCGCTTTTATCTCAAGATCGACCAGTGCAAAAGAATCGCGCTTTTTTGATTTACATAGAACATACCCGTTATTATGGCCATCCGAGCTCTTTTTTTGATTTTTTATATTAATAATAAATTCATAGAAAAACACTGTGAAATAGCAGGTATATATTCAAATGATACAAATTGTATAATAATCAGTCTCTATCGTTCTCCAAGTGGAGACCTAAATGTGTTCTTAAATGTATTATATAATGTCTTACAAGATATAAATATGTTAAACAAATATATTAATCATAATAATAATAATAATAATGATTTATTAACTCAACAGCCATGAGGCCAATTACAGAGGTAATACATATATGTACTATAGATTAATAAGAATACGTTTAATACACAAAATGACTAAAAATAAGATGAAATAGAGATTAAAGTGAAAAATATTATAAACAGAGTATGCCAGGATATTGATACGCAATTCAAGAACAAGTTAATTACATTCAGTAATAATTACATTAAACATTCAATACATTTTATCTTAAACGAGTTCAAACTAGACATAAAAATATCAGCATTATACTGGAAATCCTTATAGTTGTGTAACATAGAATAAAGAGGTGAGTTGTTGTAGTTGTTAGTATTTGGCGTAGCGTAAGAGAAACTATCACAGTATCTTGCGGCTGAGCGAGGAACATGGTAGTTGATAAGATTAACTGCAGGTATATCATTAACAATATTTAAAAAGATAACAAGATGAGATCACTTTATGCCGATTATGAATTGACAGGAAGTCAAACTCAGATAATAAATCACTGTATGACACACTCCAGTCAGGATAGTTTATATGCTTAAAAAAATAACAAAACTTTAGGAACTTTTTTTGGACACGCTCCAATACATTTATATATTTTAAGTAACTTGGAGACCATATAACACAGCAGTAGTTGAGTTTACTTAAAACATAAGAGTTAAACAGAGTGTAGAGTGTAGATAGCGATCGAAAGTTCTTACTATTCCGTATGATAAATCCCAGCATCTTATAGCAATCTCTAGAGGTTTGGTATATATGATTATTAAAAGTAAGTTTGTGATCAAATAAGACACCAAGATCCTTAAATTCCACTACCCTGTTCAACTGCTGACCTGCAATATTATAATTAAAATGAATTGGAGTATTGCTACGTGAGTACGATAAGACACAGCATTTTTTAACATTAAGACTTAGTTCATTCACGCGACACCAATCTTCAAGTTTAACAATATCATCCTGTAGCTCCAGACAGTCACTTAAATCTTGAATTCTCTTGAACATTTTCAAGTCATCGGCAAAGAGTAGTTTCCGTGTTTTTAGGACAGAGCAGACCCCATTAATAAATAACAGAAACAAAAGAGGACCCAACGTGGAGCCCTGGGGAACCCCACTACAAGCCATATAGATCTTGGAGAAGTGTCCATTGTATAGAACCCTTTGTGGTCGGTCCAGCAGGTATGATGAAATTACATGAATAATATTTTGTTTGAGGCCAAACCGACGTAAACTTTCCAGTAGTTTCGAATGACTAATGCGATCGAAGGCTTTTGATAGATCAGTATATACGACGTCTACTTGTGATCTTGCATCCAGGTTCATAGAAATATATTATGTAACATTAAACAGATTAGAATCAGTAGATCGGTTCTTAATAAAACCATGTTGGAAAATAGACAATTCACTTTGGACAACAGAATACATATGTTCCGATAAAATTGCTTCAAACACCTTCGAGAAGTTGCTTAATAGAGATATTGGTCTATAATTCTCAACACACTTTTTATTTCCACTTTTAAAGACAGGACAGATCTTAACTTGCTTCCAAATCTTTGGAAAGTGACCAGTTTTCAACACAAGATTAAATATGATGGATATTGGTTTGCTTAGTACTGTAGAACAGTCTTTTAAAATAAATGCGGGGACATTATCCAAGCCCATGGTTAGTTTACACTTTAATTTCTTCAGATGTTCTTTTATAGAATTTTCTGACATAATAAAATCACCAAAATGGTTTTTAAAATTTTCCTGACCTATGCCATCCATATTGGTGGATATGTATACACTAGAGAAGTAGTCATCGAAACCATTAACAATTTCAGATGGGGTAGAGACTTCTTCATCATTAAGAGACATAACGCCAGGAATGCGAGTAAAGTTTTTATTTGTTAATAAATGACCAAAATGTTTTGGGGTCGTTATTAATACCGCTTTCAGCATCTTGGATGAAGTTTATTTTCGCTTGTTTGATGGATTTTTTTACATCATGTCGAGCGTTTAAAAATTTAGCTCTATCCCCGAATAGTAGTGTTGACTTATACTTCTTCAAGCATTTATTCTTATGTTTAATCTTTTAAAATTTCGTAGGTAAACCAAGGGGGATTATTTTGCTCAGATTTCCAGGTAGATTTGGTTTTCGGTACATACAGATCAAAAAGTTCATAGATTTTTTTGTAGAGTATATCACAGGCAGCATCAGAATTATCTGTGGAATAGAGGTTCTCCCAATCAATCGTAGAGATATCTTGATACAAGCCAATAAAATTAGCACGTTTAAAATTAAACGAGGAAGTAGTGTCAAGTACATTAAATTTGGGTATTATGTCTCTAATATTTAAGTTAATGTTTAGTGCAGGGTGATATGCATCTTCAGTAACTATGGGATCCAAATCACGAACAACATTACAAATCACGTTACTAGAAGTTATAATGAGATCAAGTAGACGTTTGTTGCAGTTACGTACAGAGTTGTGTTGACAAAGGTCACCGAAACTTATGAAAGTGTCTAGGATATCAGTCAAATTGTTTCTTGTTGATGAGGTACCATGTTCAGCGAAGTTTGGAATATTAAAATCACCAGCAATTATTACATTTTCTTCACTGTGGAAGTTCTCCTCCAGCCATTCAAAAAGTTTAACGTAATGATCAGCAGTTCCATTAGGTGGTATATATATACAAATAAACGTCACATTGATATTATTCAGGGTTACCTTAACAGCAGCCACTTCAGCAGTAGATTCAGGTAGTTTAAGTTCAATAAGTTCAGAATTGAGGCTGGTATTGACTCCTCTTAATACACCGCCACCCCTTTTTCCTTTCCTATCGTTTCTGTAGATGATAAATGTGTCCGGAAAGATCTCATTGTTATAAACTCCGTCATGTAGCCAAGATTCTGTAATTAGGTAGATATCAATTGTTGATGAGGACGCGTTATCAAAAAATTCCTGAAGTTTCGTATTAAGACCTCTGACGTTTTGGTAATAGATAGAAAAATTAGGTTGTTGAGTTAAATTTAGTTTTTTGTATTGGCAGGTGAACTTTTAATAGCAATTTTTGGAATACCACTAAAGTAACGAATACAAAGATTGTCTTCTCCTTTATCAAATCTACTTCTTATTTCGTTTTGCAGTTGTTTATAGTATTGTCGCTGGTTGGGAGTTTGATCTGAATTAACTAAGATGGGTTTTGGAAAATTGTGCTTTAATTTCAGAATGGACTTAACATCATCTTTCGAATCAAGAACGACTTTAATCGGACGAGGTTTGTTGTTTATCATTCTTCCAAGTCTAATAACCTTGATAACTTTTGTGTTAGGCACCACTGAGTTAATGATTTGTGATACATTGTCGGATTCATCATAATGCTCTGGTTTATTATAGAGTATGATATTCTTCTCTCTGTTTATCCGATCAATCATTTCTTCCATGATGTTATTTACAGGCTCCATGATAGTTTGGGGTTGACTGTTAGATGGCATTACGCCTTCTTCAAATTTTTTGGATCCTGTTCTCCAGATTTATCAAATTAGTTTTTAGGTCCACAACTTCGAACCTCAATGCAAGGTTTTCAGATGTCAAAAAATCAATTGATTTTAAAGCAACTTTAATTTCATTTATAGATTCACTTTGCATTTTTAAGTCATTCGCCAAAGTGAGAACAGTGGCGTGAATTGAACCTAATGTGTTATTTAAATCAATACTAGTAGTAACACTTTTGTCAAAATTAAATTGACCAGTTGTTGCTCCAGATGTTGTAGGTTGAGGACTACGTATATTAAGAACAATGTTACAACACACATATTCATCCTCACTCAAAAATTTACCTGTTTTTCAAGCATTTGCACAGCTAGCGTGATAGTTTAGTGCACATTTTGTACAGTCAACACGAGCTTTTGACACCGTTTTCTTGCACTTATTGCAGTAAACTTTATCATTTTAACTATTAATGAGACTAGTAAATTATTTAAATGTAGAAAATGGGAATAGAAATAGGAATCAGACAATTTTCACACCAGCTCAGCCAGTAGCGGTGACTTAAAACACAAGTACAAGACCACGGAAAGGAACAGGTATATGAAGACACACAGGAAAATACTAGGTTAGCGTTATTCTATTATTGCAGAGAACGCATTAATTTTGGGTAAAATATAAAAATTTATAAAAATTTATACCAATTCCCACGCGCGCGCCTATGGATAAGAAGCACGCGTAGAATTTAAATGCAGCACAATGCAAATATGTAAATGACTTGAACACCGGTTGGGACTGTTAAGACACTCACGCATTAGATAACTTATCAATTATTATTACAAATTGTCTAAAAGGCAACTTTAACACTGTGTGTAACAAAAATTCACAATTATTTCGCAATTAACGCACATTTTGAAGCGATCAACACAGAACACATTAAGCAAGTTCACATGGGCGTACTATATATTGTTATAACAGGAGATTTTAATATTCACTTTATATTTAAATGTTAATTTTGCCACTAAAAATAATAGTTGTCTGGACAATGTATTTAGAAATCACACAATTGATTCTTCAAATGTTAGCCCGTTCAATACTGGATCATCTGATCATATAGGAATAAGTTGTAAAATATGGTATACCTCTGTAAAAACCAAGTCAACAAAAAGATTAACAAGAAAATTTACAACAAATGGAAACAATATCTTCTATAATTTAATGAGTGAAATAAATTGGGAACAAGAGTTTAACCAATGAATATAAAATGAAAATATTTATTGATTTAATAGTAGAAAGAATTAATATTACTTTTCCAGAAACATATGTTAGGTTAGGTTAATAACAAGAAATTATGTTCATTGGTTCAATGATGAAATAAAACAAATGGAAGATACTTTTAATTTTATAAAAGATGTATGGTACAGTTGCTCCCAGCTGGAAGTAGGACAAAAGTAATCACGATCGCGTATTCTTTGTCCTACTTCCAGCTGGGAGCAACTTTACAATAATGATGATCCAGAGTTGAAAGACGTTTATAAATCTTATAGAAAAGAATATAAAGCTTCAATAAAAAAAGCAAAATTAAGGTCAAACGATGATTATATTATACACTCCAATAACTCACCGAAAGCAATGTGGGATATTATAAATAACAAAAGAGGAAAAATAATAAATAAAGATAACTCAAATATATGTGATTTGAATGCGGATGACTTTAATAAGTTTTTTATAAATATTGCCTATGATTTGTACAGTAAATTGGCAGAATCAGTATTGAATCCCACATATCTTGCCTGTTCATTTGTTAAAATTGTTGATGTATATTTTAGTTTTACAAATGTATCCAGTGCACACTTTAGAGAAATAATATGTACCCTGTACCCCAAATAACAAAAAAAACAGAGATATCTATGGAATGAATGTGGAGTTAATTAAATATGCCAGGGAACTTATAGTAGAGCCTCTTACTTCCTTGATCAATGGCTGTTTGGATGACAATGTTTTTCCCAGCGCACTAAAGCAAACAAAAGTAATTCCATTGCATAATAAAGGCAATTAAAATGAGCTAAATAACTTTAGACCCATATCTTTGCTGCCAATATTATCAAAGATTTTTGAAAAAATTATAAGTAATTAAATTTTGAACTTCATAAACGCAAACAACTTAATTAATAAAAATCAATTCAGATTTAGAAAAGATCTGTCAACAATTGATGCAGTGATCGAATTGATTGATAAAGTCAATGAAACATTTGAAGAAGGAAATCTCTCTGACGTCACTTTCCTAGACTTGAGTAAGGCGTTTGATTGTGTACCCCATGATCTACTCCTAAAGAAACTTTATGCCTACAATTTCCACCCAAGTAGTATCAAATTGATTCAATCTTATCTATCAAACAGACAACAGAGTGTTTTAATAATACTTATTCATATTTTGCAAAAATACATTATGGTGTACCTCAAGCATCAATCCTTGGTCCCTTGTTATTATTCATTTTTATAAATGACTTTCCTAAATTTATAGAGGAACACGCAAATATAATTTTATATGCCGATGATACAACGTTAGTAAGTAGCTCTCATAATAAAAATGATCTACAACAACTAAACAAAACATCAATTTTAAATGCAACACAATGGTTCACCTCAAATCGCCTTACTCTAAACTCGGAAAAGACAGTCACAATATGTTTTAATCTTAAAAAAGTAGTTGAAAATGAAGTTAAATCAGCAAAATTCCTGGGTTTGCATTTAGATTCCAAATTGCTTTGGCATGATCAAGGAAACATACTTGGAAAAAAACTGTGTTCAAATATTTTTCTTTTAAGAAACTTACAATTTTCAGTAAACCAAGACTTTCTAATATCAGCATTTTTTGGGCTAGTTCAGTCAAATTTATCTTATGGTATTACAGTATGGGGTCATTCCAGCATTAGACACAGAATTTTTGGTTTGCAAAGAAAGGCTTTAAGGATAGTAGCAAATATACCTTATCAAGGAGAGTGTAAAACTGCTTTTGTAAATCTAAAAGTACTAACTCTGCCCAGCATATTTATCTTAGAAAGCTTACTATAACTAAAAAAAAATATGAAAAATTTTCAACTCATGAAATGAACCATATAGGTACGACACGCGTTATAAAGAAAATATATACCCGGATTTTCATAGATTAAAAAGGTCCTGCAATTCTTCCAATTACTATTGTGTTAAATTTTTCAATATTTTGCCAATAAATATTAGAGAATTACCCATCAATAATTTTAAAAAAACTAGTAAGAGGATAGAGAGTCAAATTAAATTGCAGCAAATTTAGCGGTTTATTTTGCAAGGATTGTATCAATATGGGTACAGATACAAAAAAAAGAAAAACTGAATGTGAAAGTAGAATTATTTCTTAAGGGCCATAGAAAGCGATATTTTTTGTATTTTAACTTTAAACACCCCAAAATAAAATCTCTAATAATGAAAAATAATTGAGTTTTTAACGTTTCATTTTTACAGCTAAAACGTTATAATTTAAAAATTTTCTTCTTCGAGGGCCCTGGAATATACTATTATTTAACTAAAGCAAAAAGAAAACTTAAAAAAAATGTCAAAGATGGGGTTGTAATTTGTGTAAAATGATACCCATTTTTACAGTAAAATTTACTGATATTCGCTTCAACGTTTAAAGAATTTGCTTATTAATGATACATTCTTTTTTCCATTGTTTGGGACATCATTTTGGGAGTAAATAAAGTCTGCTAACTTGCGGGAATTAGAAACTAATATTTCTCGTCACATTTGACTCTCTACCGCCTTAAGGATTTTTTAATAAAGAAGGCTTTCTTTGGCTGGGAAGAATTTGCAAATTGTGATACTGACGAACTTTAAATTAGTTTACATTATGTGTAATATTTTATATTGTATGTACTATTTTATCTCATGTATTTTATTTCATACTATAAGTGTTTTTTGTCTGTAATTAGTTTTAAGATTTATCCTTCTGTGACTGGTGTAAGTTTTATTTGAAAATGTTTTATCACCAATAAAAATTATCTTATCTTATCTAATTTGGAGCCTTTAAATTTGCATTTCCTTTTTTTACTTTTTCGACGCCGACTTTGTAAAATCATAACTTTTGACGAGGTCTTCTATTGTAGCATTCCAATTTTACCCCTCAATAGATTTCTAAAAGCGAATTAAATTAATGTTAACATCTTGTTTGGCCTGAGTAATGTTATTAAGGAGTTAGAGGTGAATACCTGCTTGAGGCGATGATTGTTCGCCTTTAACTAAGAATATTGGATATGCCGAAACCAAGATGAGCTTTCACCACCTTAGCACTAACAACTTAAGGATGTATCTATCGTTAAAGAACGTTTTAAGGACTTTTGTGGAGTTCCAGTTCCTATTTTGTTCAATCAGCTGTGATCAGCTGCTGCAATGTTTTGATTATGCCTTTTTTAGGTTATCCTTCGCATGGCATAAGTATATCAGGCATGCTCTTCCGAGATCGTTTTTTCGATCATTTCTGTGCATGACGTCACACGAGGTTGGGGCACATGGTTTGTACATCGTTCTGCCAACAGGTGTCCTTGTTTGTCAATTGTATTGTGGCTAGTGGCTAGGGTTATTCTTCAATACAATACAAATACAAATATTTATGTAAATGAAAATTTATTAAACAGTAATTTATATTCAATATAATGATTTTTATTTTCTTCTTCCAAATTTATGGAATTCTGTACCTTCGGGTACTTATCTTCCAGTTATATTATTTTTCTTTTGAGCGTTTAAATTAATAATACTTTTTTATTTACTTGATTCGTACGTATCTCAGTACTCTGTCTAATTCATTAGTTAGAGCTGCTCTAGGTACAGTCCGATTCAATCGGGCGATTTCAGGTCGTTTCGTTACCAACCGTGTTGTGTAATTGGCTTCTGCTTGAATAACTATTGTGTTTTTCTAATGCACTTATAAGCACTAACGAAGCAGTAATGAAATTCGGAAGAAAATTTAAAAACAATTGATATTTAAAAAAAAATTGTCGCTAGGTCAAAAAAAATATAAAATATTCGTAACATTCTTATTATTCCAAAATACTATGTTTTTTTGATGCTCTAACAAGCACTAACGAAGCACTAAGGAAATACAAAAGAAATTAAAAAAAAAATAATAAATGAAAAAAATTGTCGCTAGGTCGAAAAAAATAAAAGATCTGTAACTTTCATATTTTTTCAAAAATAGTATTTTTTTTTTGCACTAACAAGCACTAACGAAGCACTAAAGAAATACAAAAAAAAAATTATAAAAAAGTAGTAAATAAAAAAAATTGTCGCTGGGCGTGAAGATCGCGACCAAATTTACATAAACATTTACTCGCTTAATACTAAGCCGCTAATTTTACTAATTGTTGCACTAAAGAGCACTAACGAATGTATTGACAAAAAACGTTAGCCTTTCAAGTCTGTCGCTAACTTCGCGCACCTCTATTAAGGTACTATTTAATATAAAAACGTAAGTCAGGTTAAGTTTGTTTTCATAATTATAAGCATGTAAACACATTCTTTCGTGTCTTGAAGTATATTATGTTTACTTAAAATGTAAATAATACAGGGTGTCCCAGCGCTGTGAGGAAGTAACATTACTATAAAATGAAAGAATATATCGACATGTGGTTTTCAATAGCGCACATTTTAAAAATATTTTAGTAATATACCGGGTTGCCATTCCAAAATGGCGGACCAAAGTTATGTTTTTTTTAAATGAAACACCCAGTATATTATGACATTTTTGGATTCCTAAGCAAAAAATAATTATACTTTGTAAAAACTTTTATGGGTCTATCACCACTAGTTTTGCTGATATTTGCCATTTAAGCTAAAAAAATTCCATTTTTGAAAAATCGCTGCTCTGAAACAGATGAACATTTTGGGTTGAAATATTCTCAAACATTTTTCAACATCGACTACTCTACAACTATCATGTCAAATTAAAGTTTTTGATAATTTTTTATCAGAATTAAACGAAATTTTCAAATGGAACACTCTGTATATTTTAATATCAATCGATTGCATTTTTTACAAGCTTTCTATTGATATAATGTTTCTATGATCGCTTATCAATGGTTTAGGAGATATTAATATCCAAATTGAGAAACAGTGAAAATTAGACAAAATAACACTCTTGATAAAAATAAAGTAAGTATCTGGATGAAATTTAAAGACAAAATCCAAAGCATACTTGTCCCTAATAAGAATATTGATAATAAAAAAAATTAAACAGGACACCCAAAAGATCATTAAAATATTGAACTTTTAAAATAGCTGTAATTTATTCGGATTTGAAAAAAAAATTAGTTTATAGGAATTTTTTTCCTGAATGATACTTATTTACTATTAAAAAAAGTGGTGAAAAAAGTAGGACACTGTATAAGTATCCATGCCCCCCCCCCCCCCCTAGAATTTAACTCTACATTCCTCTGACAGATTTTCAATTTTTTTCAGATTTATAAACTAAGTGGATATTTTCCTTCTGCAACCTGCGCTGATTTTATTAAAGGGGTTCAAATTTAAAGTACTTTTAGCTAAAAGCTCATATTTTTTTTGTACATTCTTGATTTTGTTTTTCGTCCGTTTAAGAAAAAAATATATATGAAAATGTTGTTTACACTAGGGAATATATTGGTGCCCGTAAACCACTATATTTGCCGGAAGGTTAACATTCTTAACCCTTAAGGACTTGGAATTTTTAAGTCAGAGATTTTCTGTTGTGTTTTTGTCAAATTTTGAAGTTAGATATATTCCATAAATTTAAAGTGGCTATGGTGCAATCGGCCCTAAAAATCGTTAAACTTTTATTTGAAATATTTTTCTCAAAAACTCTTCGTTTTGAAAATAATTGCCAAAGTGTTTTTCCACTCTGTATAATATGGTTTGTCTTTTAGATCTGGTTTTGTGGTTTTGGAGCTGAATATAATATACCTGCAGGATCATTAAAAATTATGCCAAATCAAGAAGAACCATTTATAATGACCATTAAATCATCTACTGCTGTTCATATTTCTTGCGAAAAATGAATTTTTGGAAAATAGCTAATTTTGGACTTTTAATTGTGATAAATTTTTATGTAATTCATCAGTCGCTTATTTTAAACGCTGAACCGGGTAAAGCATAAAAAACCACAAAAGTTGTATTTTTAAATAAAATTTTTGAATTTGATCTGGTTTCAAATATGAAAATCTTAATAACAGTTGTTTATTTAAATAAAAACTACACAAAATATGATAAATAATTTTGAAAAACTTAAAAAAAATCGCTTGATATTTACGGTTTTGGTCATAATTTCTAAAATTTCTATATTTGGTGCACTAAAGACTCTAGTGGCTATCGACTTTTCCATATTGTATTTTAAACAAAATACTTATACGGCAGCAGTAAAACGGGCACTTTACAAAAACAGTTCGCCTAGCGAAGTTTATAAAAGTAATGTATAAAACTAAACAAAAATACTTAATAAAATAAAAAAATCAGAAAAACTGAAAAGTAGAACCCCTTTTATCAAATTGAAAGAATTAATTATTTAGTCTTTCGAAAGCTCACTACTCTAGCTGCACACTGTCCACTTGACCTTATATAGAACTTCGCCCATCACTCTATTGATATTACCCAATAATCCTGAAGAACGTTGAACCAATATTTAACGATTTGTTAATATATTCTGCCGAAGTAACATCTTCTTTCGTTTGATTCTTAACAGCTAACTTATTAATTTATTTTTCATCGTAATATCTAAGTCTAGTAACTTGCTTAGAAATTGGGCTACTAAGTTGTCAGTAAAATCCAATACAGTTTAGAAGAAAGCGAGAATTTGCGACTGCTGAGTCTTCTAGATTAACCGACCACAAAACTCCAAGGGCTTTACCAGGTTTAAAGCAAAACAATGTCTTCTTTTTTTCCCTTAATGATATAACTGCTCCGGAAACTTCATACAACCCATCGAAGATTAAAGTAATTTGTACACTTCTATGAACTCAGATGTTCCTACATATTTCTAGTCTAGATGACGTTGCTTAATACCTCCACTTGCTACCTCGTTCCCAGTGATCCGCAATTGTAGTGGACACTTCAGTCGTTCTGTAATGACACCAGGACCTAAATGTTAAGTATAACCGACCGGATTAGTCCGTTTGTTCACACAGAATAGCGCCACCAAAAACACATATTCCCGAAAAAGTCTACCTCCTGCTACCGTACAATATTGCGAATGCATACCACAAAGCTGAACTAATTACAGTCTCCTGTATCCACTGTGTTTGACTTCTGGAAGATTTTCCAAAATCTAAGCGAGGCTTCGTATCCCCTAGTAAGATTTTTGGACACCTTTGTTTGAGAATCGCTGCAATCGTACGCTACTATCTCAGCAGCTTGGACACATCTAATGGAGAACATCCTGAACAATTACCGTCTCAACATCATACTAGTAGAACACTGTAATAATATGCAGTTCAGATTCTTACAATTTAATATTACAATTAAATTAAATTTCAAATATCTATACATAAAGTTGATAACAATCACCAGATGCTTTGATATCTATACATAAAGTTGATAACAATCACCAGATGCTTTGATGTTATTACTCCAAGCTAAAAGTATGATGAACGTATACAAAAAACATGACAAAAATTCTGAACAAGTATATCTTTACAATCTTCTATAAATTTATTACATGTTTTGTTATCAGACTTATTTCTATATTCGACTACCTTATTACTTACACCTTGAGGTAATTCACCTCTCATTGTAATCGAAACTACTGAACTCGAGAGTTCCTGATTTATTACGTGAAAATTATGACCGAAATGCTCACCATAGATTAATCTATGTCTCTATTATCTTCTATTGAAGCCAAGAGTTCCTGACTAATTACTTGAAAATTATGGCTGAAATGCTCAACATAGATATCGCTATCTCCATAATCTTCTATTGAACCCGAAAGTTCCTGAGTTATTAGGTAAAAATTATGACTCCAAATTATTTCTGATACATACTTTTCTTACTGAACTACCGGATTGAACTTGGACTGGGAGTAGTCCGACATTAATTGTACTTGGTTCCTGGAAAAATTTTAGAGATGCTTGGAACAAAAACCGAATTTAACTTACTAATATAACTATATTCTAATTGTTGTATTTCTAACATTTTTCTCTGACTACTGGCCAATTAATTTACCTCTGCAAATTAACCTTACGCATGACCAGGTATTGAAAGATTCTCAACCAAGTGTATCATATTGGCCTGAGTCAATCAGGTATCTGATAAAGGTGTAGCTATCACCTTATGTTTAACATCGCTTAACTCGCTCAATCTAACAACACATTGTAGACAATAAGTCTCTACAAATTTCGGACGTCCTATTATAGGCGATAATTTGGATCTCCCTATCATAAATTTTCAAAAAGACATCTTTAAAATCTGTACGAATAGTATAAATTTTAAAGAAATCTAACTTATTATTCCATTTTCGGAATACTGACTAAATCTTACTTATAAATAACAGCACAAAAAAACTGTCCAGCTTCAGTAGTAATTAAACTATTCCCAAACAATCATTTTACTTACATCAAACATACAACTGAAAACTAAAATTTCTTAAAATGAATAAACCGAGTTGTGAAACAATGCTTACTTTAAGTATAGAAATAGCGGCTACTGTATCAAATAAAATTTAATTAATCTGTCTCTGTCGGGACCCTTGACGAGACAGTTTTCGAGTTTAAAGGACATTTTTGAATAACATGTCCAGGTTCTAGACATTGAAAACATAAGATTTGTCTACCTTTAGGACAGTTAAAACTCCTATGGTCTTTATCATCATTCTGACATATGAGGGTACTTCTCTTTAATAAGCTGACCAGGTGTTTTTTTAACAAAAGTATTAATTGACTTATTTGCTGATTTAGTTTTTACTGAAAGCTGATTAATATGAGCTTTTCTGAACATGTCCGCTCTTGTCTCTTTTACCATACGACTAAACATTGTTTCACATTCCTCAGCATAAGGAAGAGCCTCCTGAACACTAAAAAATTGATTTCGTTTCTTCATTATTTCATTGCAAAGACGAGTATCTATATCGTCAAGAAGCTGTTTAAAAACTACATGATTTCTAAAAACTTTAATGTGTACAACAAACTGTCCTGCTACAATTGTTGGATAAATCTTAGAAGAAACTGAGTCTAATCTCATAATAAATTCAGAAAGCTTTTCATCTTTCTTCCTAAACATTTTATCTAAATCTTTATCGGAATTACTTTATATTTTAGTTCCAAAATTATCTAATAACCACTGTTTAATTTCTGTATAATTTTTGGGTTTCCTATCTGGGGCTGGATTCCTGAAATCTCACACAGTGAATGTTAAATTCACCTTCCTCGAAGCGCATGCGTCAAAATCTCATCGGCGAATCCAAATTCACTTGGTCTGAACCAGGCGAATCAAGATTCATGAGTGAAAGTTTGCGCATGCGCTCGAGGAAGGTGAATTTAACATTCACTGTGTGTGATTTCAGGAATCCATGTCCTGACGGAGTTTCATAAAAATAAGTACGAACCTTTCCCTTCAATTTCATTCTAACTATGTTAAAGGCTTGTGCTTGATTCCAACAAGCACCATCAATAAACATTTGAACTTCCTCAAGAAATATTTCAACTTTAGAATTACCTGAAAATTCTTCTATCATATCGGGATTAAATACAGTATGATCTGCGGCTACATGTGAAGAATTTAATCTATATGGGTTATAAGTGGGCCTAGTATTCATTAAATTATCAAAATAATGTTTAATTTCTTGCATTTGAGCGTCTGGAGTAGAAAAGATTTGTTCGCCTTTTTCAGAGGGTGCTAATGAAATCGGTGGTTCATTAATATTTCGCGGTAAAGTACCAGTTGCTGTACTAACTGGTGTATTACCAATATTTAAATTGAAATTTGCCGCGGCTCCCGCTTGAGAGTCAGAAGGATCTAAATTCATCTTTTAATATTTAATTTAAAAAAATGAATAAAACTAAAGGTGGGGCGAGATTAAGGGACGTTCCTAGCAGCACGAAAGCATCTGCGTATTGGCTGCCTTAGCATTCCTTTTGTGTACCAGTTTTCGGTGAAGCATGTTGTACTTTTACAACTGTGGACATGCTTGAGAACGGGGAAGTTAATGTTTATAGCCCGCTGCACAATTGAGTGAGTGAGTGAGCTTGCAATTTGTGAATACTACGTTAACCCCTCAGCTAACCCTGGGTCTAGATGATTAAAAAAAGAAATTACGAAACGATAAGGCAGCGAATAAAATTATTAAATTTTAATGGGTTCTTTTTAAAATGGTTGGGTTAAAGTCTCAAATAACTAAAAATTTTAATAAATACAATTTTAAAGACCCTTTGGAATTTAAACTACAAAAACAATATATTAAACGACCAATGCTGAGAATTGTAGTTTTCTTGCTTTCATTTAGAAGATTAAAAAAAATGATCTTCTCCTACCTTATTCCCTTGTTGTTAAGTTGATGGGGTCACTTATTTAAAATTAACTGTTCTAAGGTAATTTGTTTCTTATAATTACAAAAGAAAAATTAGAATATGAAATTCGAAGCTTGAAAATAAAATAAAATAAATTGAACAATAAAAATTATTTATTCAATTAAATATATAAAAAAAAATATATATATAATTAAAATAAAAAGTAAAATAAAAAAAAAACTACACAGAAAAAAAAGAATTGAAAATAAAAAAAAATATATGAACTTAAAAAAAACGGTCAGAAATCGATATATAAGTCAAAAGACTTAAGACGCCCTCTACACACGAGCATACCACATTTACCCGGGAACTAAACTAGAAAAGGGGGTTGCCTATGATCTAACCCTACGCGTGAATTTACTTAAGTTCTTTGTAATAATGTATTTCTGACTTTTGAGCTTTAACTTAAATTACTAAAACATCTACACAAACAAAATAAACCAATATGACTATTTAGTCTGCTGACATTTCAAATATAATTAATTGTATTACAAATTACAATTGTAAAACCTTCCAAAAGCGGTGTTAACCAATATATAGTAATAAATTTAAGTAAATTAAAAATAAAATTACAATATTATTAAGTCGTTTTGTTTAAATTTTAATTCATATTTTAACTAAACAAAATAATTTTAAATCATTGTATAAACAACGCGTGAGAACCAGTGCAGGAAAACCGAACCGAAACCGAACCCTGGAACCTCAAGAACCCTGTCAAAAATTTAAAACCGGAATCCTAACCCTTAATCTAAAATTTTCGGAACCCGAACCCGAACCGGAACCCTAACCCTTAATCTAAAATTTTCGGTACCTGAACCGGAACCGGATCCTTTTAAAAAATATTGGGTTTTGGGGTTCCCATTGTCACATCATATCTCCTTTATTTTCGGTCTAAAATTTTATTTTGATTCAGCTCGCACGTGCGCGTTTTCTTTTTATTGTGCTAGCAGATGCCCGATGTTTTTATTTTTCTTATAGTGTACAATTTTCGAGTACGTCTCAGTCTCAACCTCAACTCAAAACCAAAACCATAAAGAATAAGTTAGATTGTTTATAATTTATAAGCTTGGAAGTTAAGAACATAAACACCTATATTAAAATCTGGAAGCGATATTTTGTGGAACCGATCTCCGGAATCGGGGTTTCAATTTTATTTCGGAACCGGTACCGAACCCTGGAACCCCGGTTCCAAACTTTTTTTTTGGAACCCAACCCGGAACCGAAACCTTTCATTTTTTTTAATAGAACCTAACACGGAACCGAACCCTTTCATTTTTTTTAATGGAACCGAACCTAGAACCGAACTCTTCGAAAATTTTCAGGGTTTTCCAGCACTGCTGAGAACATCCCTTATAACGCGTACAAGGACACCCCCTCAACCGATGTCTAGACTCAATAAAATACAAATATTATAGTTAACAAATGTGGATTTTAGAACAACAAATCCCTTAACTTAATTTTTCTAAAAGTAATAAAAACGCGTTCTCACCCTGGGAGCGTGAGAAATATTCTGAAATGATTTAAACAAAACGACCCCTTATATTTCTTAAATTAAATAAAATTGGGAATGCTAAATTCACAAATTTGTACTTTTCATGCTCACTCACAGGGAACTCGGATGTTCTATCTCCCATTTTGTAATCGTATTGTATCCGTTCCGTCAATTGTGCAGCAGGGTTTAGACTACGTTTATCTCGCTTAGCTCAAGCTGGCCGGAATTCGAGCCCAAGCTGCTAATTTTGCGGAATTAACATGACGGCTCGGCCGCATCAAGCAGCTTTAATAGTCCAAGCCTAATAAATTGCAGGTTTGGGCTCCCTGAGCGCGCTCCAAAGAAAATATAAAAGCGTATAAACGACATAAACGCAATTGACTTTAAATGAAAGTGAAAGATTAACGTAACAATCTTGCGATTAAGACACTGATTGATAGCTAATATGTACTAGTGAGGTATATGAGAAAATGATCATCATTTGCACTTAACCAGTACTAGTGCATTAAATGAAAGTAACCAGAAGTATCGACTGCCTATATTGCCGATAGGGCTTTATTGAGTTATAACTAATATAATTAAAAGTAAATTATATTTTATTACACCACCTCTTCAGCATTAGTTTTCTTGCAACTTCCCTTTCATATTATTTAAAATTATAAATAATAGAAAACACTCGAGAAAACATAAATATGAGTACCAACATACCAACCACTTTTAGTAAGTTTTTATCTCTTTCCAAAATATTTGTGTTTGTCTTTTGTTTATAACAAGTGTGTAGCGTTTCAAATTAAAAATTTGAAAGAGAATAACTTTGGGTTGTAGTATAAAGAAATAATAAAAAAAAATAAAAAAAATTCAAATCTCTATGACTTTTTCTTCAAAAGTTATGAATTTTTATATAAAATATGGCATTTTGATAAATGACTAAATGTGTATTGTTAAAAATGCATATATTGCTTAATAACTAATATAATTCGTACAGATAAGTTTCTAAAAATTATCGACATTATCTTAATAAATTTTTCAAAATTTAATTATTTTTAAGGTAAATTTTTTTTTGGGGGGTGTAGAGGGCAAGTGATCCCATACATTTTATCCATTGTCTATTATCTATTATCATTCATTTTATTGTATTTCATTTCATTTTCATTCCATTTTTCCTTAAATACAAAGGATATCAAGTGATCTCATATTTTCCCTAAAACACTAAACATGTCATTTGTTTGTGCAACCTGCAACATTAAAATAACTCCAACGTTTTACTCCATTCAGTACAATGGAGATTGTAGTAGCTGGTTTCATTCATGCGTGGGATTTTCCAAGACGAAACTTACAACATTCCTAAAAGAGTCTAAAAAGAAAAATGGTGACAAATGGATTTGTAATCACTGCACCCCCGGGGATGTGGATGAAGATCTGAATCTAACATTAGATGGTCAAGATCTAGGCAATAATTCAAACATCGAGAACATTTTCCGTAAGCATTTTAATGCATTCAAGACTGAAATACAGGGCTACTTAAAAACTTATGAAGATAAGGTGGCCACTATTGTAATGAGGCTTGATAAGGTGGAAAATGAAAATGAACTCCTTCGTAAACAAATTAGTGTTATGAACCAAAACCAAGCAGGTGCCAGTGATGAAGTTATAAATGAGATTTTAGATCGACAGAGAAGGGAATCAAACATAATCATATTTAACATACCAGAACCAACAATAGAGGATAAGGATGATGCAAACAATATGGACAAGGCGACCGTTACATAAAGTATTGTGAAGATTACACCTGATGCATTACCTAAAGCTGTTTTTAGACTGGGGAAAAAAGGTAATAGACCCAGACCTGTAAAAGTATTTGAGAATGCATCGCAGGCTATTAACATCCTTAAAAATAAAAACGAACTTGATGCCTTTTAAGTTAAACTGGATCTTACCCCCAAGCAACGTGATTTCCTTACCAATACAGTAAATGAACTTAAAGCTCGCCAAGAAGGTAGTGAAACTAACTTAAGTTTAAGATACATTAATAATGTCCCGAAAATCGTCCAGGAAAACTAATTTGCTCCCAACAGATAAAAAACAAATTTAAATTGTCTATATACTATCAGAATGTGAGAGGGCTTAATACCAAATTAAATCAATTCAAACCGGCAACTGAAATAATTGACTATGACCTTTTGTTTTTAACAGAAACATGGCTTAAATATAGTGTGAATAGCTCTGAGGTGATCTCAAATAACTATGTTGTTCATCGAAATGATAGAAACCATTCTAGAGGTGGTGGGGTACTATTGGCTGTAAGCAATAAATTTAAATCCATCTCTGTTCCTACCCTACTACCTGAAGATATACCTATTAATTTAGTCACCGTCAAAATTATGCACAGCAGTCATAGTATATTCGTTATATATGTGTTTATATTCCTCCCAATATCTCATCTGATTTATACATTAACTTTTTAAATTACATTGAATCGCAATTGTTGAATCAAGATGTATTAATTATTGGTGATTTCAATCTTAGTGAATGGGGAACTGTAAGCAACAGTAGAACTGAGGCTTTCAAATTTTTTTTGGACTTTAATGACTTTATACAACCTAACATCTGTCTAAAATGTTATAAAACAAAATTAATACAAAAGCAAAATAAAGAAAGACACAAACAAATTTTAGGCAAATTTGAAAAAAAAATCCACAACAAAAGTCAACAAAAGTCAACAAAAGCGCTATTTTGTCTATTTTTACTTTTTCTCAGTTTGGATATTATTATCTGCTAGTCCAAGACCATACAAACAATTAGCTTATTAAAAATTGAGGTGAAGATAGAACCATAAAAGGTTTAACAAAGTATGATTATTTTTGATAAGGAATCCAAAAATGTCGTAATATACTGGGTGTTCCATTTAAAAAAAACGCAAAGTTTGTCTATCATCTTGGTATGGACACCCGGTATATTTGTATAATATTAAAACATTTTTAGAGAGTGCGCCTAAAAGAATTGTATGTTCATTTATTAAATGCTCAAACCAAGATGGAGTCAGTTGAAAGTTAATCTGTTGATAATTAGTAATAATCATTGGTAGTAATAGAAGTAAAGTGAAAAATAAAAAAAATTACACCGACAAGTTTGAAATATATCAACATTTTTTATTGTATATGTACCGAGTATAATCTATAATACAAGGTGTCCCGTATCAATTCTAAGACTAATAAACACAAAAGTTGTAGGTCTACTTTTTTTTATTCAAAAGTTACAACACTTTTAAATTTACAAATTCCAAAACAGAAAATTAAATTTGAAGACTATTTAAATAAAAACATAATTGACTTAAAATTTATTTTAAAAATAAATTATGTTCTTTCTTACAATTTGAATTTAATTTATTAACAGTGGCATTAAAATCTCTGTATTTTAAAATTTAAATCATTCTTTATGCGATTTTTGTGGTTATTGGGTGTGTTAGTTTTTGCTGAATTAAAAATGCCTTACCAGTTTTCAAAAGTAGAGTATGAGTATTTGTTAACTAAAATATATTTTTTTTTCTAAGAACTTTATTTTCTGTTTTGGAGTTTGAAAATTAAATTCTGCTGTAACTTTTGAATAAAAATAAATAGACCTGCAACTTTTGTGTTTATTAGTTACAATTGAACCTAGTTTACACAATTTCTGCATAACGATACGGGACACCTTGTATACTAAAACAGTAAGAAACGGGGAAGATATTTCTTTTCGTACAGAGTTGAAATTTTGTATGCCTATGGAGGAGAAAATTTTAAGAAAAAAGTTTTTATGTCCCTTTTCGATCGGACCGCCCCGAAAAAAGTTATTCCCCCCCGAACGAAAAATGGAATTCATCCCCTCAGTGTCCGAAATTCACCCCAAATCACATCAAATTTTAGTATGTTAAGGAGGACCCGATTCTGAAGGCGGTGGTTTTTACCCGTCTGAACCTATCTATTAAGGGGGCGGAGATACCACCCCTTTTGTATTTATACCCCAAATTGGGACGTTTTTTGCGCGGAGCCACGAAAAAGGTAGCTTTTTTCGTCAGATTTTAAAAATCCCGGTTGCATCGTGAATAGGGATGTCGATTCTAAGTTGGGTTCGAATTTTAATTTTTCCAAGCACGTTAACACTTTGAAAAAAATTCTCGAAAATGGTCGATTTTTCTTGCGTTTTTTTCGATTTTCGTCGGCGTCAACTTTGATAAATCGCACCCCCGTCCGAGTTTTAAGGGGAGCGACGAAATATGACCACTTTTATTCTCATATCCTGGGGATGGACATCAGCTGTTTTCAAGTCTCCGGGCGCGACGGTGGTGCGTTACAGTGCCGGCACGCCGAGTGTACAAATTTAGCGATTTCTCGGACGGCAAAAATGCTAAAACTGTGCGGCTTCGATTAAAAGATCGGCAGATGATACCACGCTTCATCAGGAAACGAGCGCTTTTTTAATATCTCAATTTTTTCTGTACTTTTGGCGCCCTCGAATTTGTAGTTTGAAATTAGTGCTTTGTCAACGCCGACTTTGAAAATTCGTAACTGTTGATTTAGACCTCCTAGAGACGCCGAATATTTTTTATTTGCCTCCCCACTTTGTTATTTATAACCAAAAAAATGGGCCTATTTTGATTTTAGCCTTGCACTTTGAAAAAAAATCGCGAGTAAAATGTTCAAAAAATGTGACTAAACGCGGTAAGTTGGGTATACCACTTTTGGCCCCCAGTTTCCAAAAACGACTACATTTTTCTAGACTACCCAGTAAACCAATTTGTAACTTATATATAAAATATACATAGATAGCTCGTAAATTCTCCTATGTAGCCAATTTAACGTAAAATATATGTTTATTTTACATACCTATATAAAGGGGATAATATTGTTAATTTTTTTTCAATATTGAAATTTCCAAGAGTTAGGTTTTGGTGATCCATAATAGAATTTTTCTGACTAAAGACACACTGCTTGCCTACCTGAATTTGAACCAGAGGTGGAACCAGAGGTGGAAGTCTGTAAGCTGCTTACAGACTTCCACCTCTGGTCACAATTTTTTATAGGTTAGGTTAGGGGATTGTTTTCGTATAACGAAATTATCGTTTGTTGATTAAGTTGCTTGGTGACATATTTTCTATATCTCTTCCATGTGCACGTTTTGCATTTTTTCAAAGAAGATAAACTCCGTCACCATAGCAACATATTCAACAAACGATTTTTTCGTTATACGGAAACAATCGTATAGCTCGCAGACTTCCACCTCAGGTCTTTCTGAATTTCAAAATTCAGCTACTCGTTAAAATAACTTATTTCAATTTAACTGTTGTTCCAGTAAGTTACATACATCAGCATTTTAATTTCTTTGTTTTCACCAAATTTTTCTCGTAAACTGATTCAAAAATGGATAAACTGACGTATCCTCTGAAGATGGAGTAAGAGCACTTCGAAATCTATTAGGAAATAAATACAGTTTTTAAATTGTGTAACAATTTGCGTTTGGTACTTAAGGCTTCCCGCTCCCTACCGATTCTAATGGTAATTTTGGTTAGAAAATAATCATATGTAATATCTCGAGTGGTCAAATTTAAGTCGAATATTTTTGACTGTCATTACCACGAATGTCATTTGGGGTTAAGTTTTAATTTTTAACCCCAAATGACATGATTCGACTTATAATTTGAACAAGAGTGCATATTTAAGGGACTATACGAAAATTTTTCACTTTTTTGTGTAAAATTTGACAGCCAACTTTAAACTTATTGAAATTTGACATTAACGTCATAAAATAAATCGCTGATATTTTTGACGTTTTACTTGTCACAAAAAATAATCACTTGTGAGTTGATTAGTCAAACTTATTATTGAGAAAATGACAGTTCACACTAGATTGATACTGGGTTTTAGGTTCTGTTTTCTGGGTTGTTGGTATAGTTATAAATCGGCTTTTAAAGGTGTTGTCAATTAGTAGGTTTTTGTTCGTCTATTTCAAAACAAATTGAAGTACATTTCCGAAATTTGGTGTGAATCATAATACACTTAGGTTATGTTTTTGTGATTTTTTTGTGTTTTAAAATGATAGATTTAAGGAGGATTGAGGTTAAATAACTTTTTAGTGGTTAACTTTTACAACATTTTTTTATAAATCAATGTTATAGTATGATTTCTCAGCAAACAGGAATTCTAACCTGAGAGTGAATCAAATCTGAATTTTTCCACCGCTCGTTGGAAAGTTGGCTAGGACATACGATAGTAATAGTGGATTCTCCGTTATCATTACATTCCGCTACCTTAACCAAGCACGTACCGCATTCAACATACGTTCATGCGAAAGTTGCCGTGGTTAAATGTAAAAGAGAGTGAGCGAAGCTATTTGTTTGTCTACACCATTCCTGTTTGCTGAGAAATTCTCCTTTACCCATGTAATTCTTAACAAAAAAAGGTGCTCTTATGTAAAGTCAGTAGAATGCGCCGTTTTCAAAGAAAACGCATTTTATTATTTTATTGATGGTCAACATCATTTAAATTTTAAAAATCATGTTAGCCAAGGATTATTTTATTTTATTAAACACAACTGTTTAAAAAATACCAAATATCAAATTTATTAATATGTACTTCAATTTGTTTTTAAATAAACAAACAAAAACCTACTTATTGACAACAACTTTAAAAGGCGGTAACTCCATTTCCCTTAGGAAACAAAAAAATCGCACTGATGATGTTTATAGAAACTTTTATTCTTATTTTTTATGAGAGGAATCTGTCCTTAAAATGATGCGAAATAGTTTTGAATTACCCTGTTTAAACGCTGAGTGTCTGAATATCTGACTAAGTTTATCCCGCGATAAATAAAGAGGTTTACTCAAACCGGTACTCCTCAAGCCTCTAATTTATCCGCAATAAATACGTTCGGATCGGATTCTACAATCGGATTAAGCGATAGTCTAATTCGATGAATCTATAGGATTGGAATATTCAATCCGGTGTGGTATTTTTACGGAATAAATGGTGATTGGCCTGAAGTGACAGTTACTAAGGTATTATATTACCAACGATGGCAACAATCATCTGCTTTAATTTGGCTAAACATATAACTTTATTTGCTTTATTTCAATTATTAAAATTTATTTAATTTGCTATTATTTTGTGGGATTATTAAATACAGGGTGTTCCGTAAGTAATGCATAATAATGAATGGGGTTGTTCAGGACACCAAAACAAACCACCTTTTTTAATAAACCCATATTCGGAAATTAACCATTAAGCCAGGGTAAATAAAAAAGATTTAAGGTAATTAAGTTAATTGTTTAATAAAATTTACTAAAATTGTTCGAAATTTCGGCCATTTTGTTCAATGCACAAGACATGACCATAAATCACAAACATTTATTTACAAAAAAAAAGAAAACAAAGCTATTTTTGTAAATTAAATTTAAAAAATTTTGTCGCAACCTAGTGACTTAATGGTTAATTTCCGGATATGAGTTTATTAACAAAAGTTGCTTTTTTTGGTGTCCTGAGCAACCCCTTTCATTATTATGCATTACTTACGGAACACCCTGTATAATAATATCTTGGTTTAGTAATTTTTTGTCCTTTTTTGCCTATTTTACATCTCTCTAAAGTTTGTAACTAGGTTTGAGCAGGTTTGAGCAATCCGGTAGAACAAAAGCGGAATAAACACTTCACCGGATCGACCAAACCTCTTTAACTATCGCGGGCTAAACGTATTCTGAGCCAAACTGTCTAGAGAGAAAAGTCGTACTTGTTTGAAACTTATAAGATATTGTTAATTTTTGTTGCATAATTAAAAATTTTATTGCAAAGTATATTATTTACAATTTTTATGGGACTTCTAAATTACCATGTTAAACACTACGGCATTTGAACTTCAAAAAATCTTAAAATTATGGTTTATTAGGTAGTTGGGATCATTTTTTAGTTCATATTTTTTGTTTTAAGTTTTGATAAATTGGTTTTAAGTATACTTATTATCCTGAAAATATTGCTACAAAAAAGGTAAGCTTTGGTGCTTCGTTTTAAAGAAATTTAGATTTTTTCATTACCATAGAAGATCAAAGTAGGTCAAGTAGATCCTACCTAAAATTTGATTGACAAATGTTTAGTTAAAACCGTCTGAAAGGTTTTTTAAAACTTCTAATATTCTAGGTGTTTATCTTGATAAGTAAAAATGGTCACACAAAAATTAAATCTTTTCTAATAACTTTATAATTTTCAAAGGAAGCATTTACGGGCAGTATGTTGGCGGAGTTACTCAGCAAAACCGTATATGTATACGTACATACACGTATATGTGTCTATACATATGTACGTATACATAGGCCAAGGGGCGTAAGCGATAAATTTAAATTTCTTTGAGGAAGCACATAATAGTTATGTCCTAAGGATCGTAACGTAACATAATAATCAGTAACCAATCGGTTAAGATCCGAATTACCTACAAAAAAACTTTATATGCTTAAAAAATTAAAATTTATTGACAACTTTGTGTCATCTATTTGGAGCACATAAAGTACTCATTATGGGCATTTTTATGATTTGGCTTAAGGGCCTGAATTCGTAACGTAAAGGTGAGATTATGATATGCAAGCAGATGATATTTTATTTATGTCATAAGGATCGCATGTACCTTAATGATTTGTATTCGTTCAATTTTAAAATACAAGACGCGAAGCGGGATTTTTTAAATGAAATACTATTGTCTCAGGAAACGAGCTTTTTATACTATTTTTTCTATTTTGCACTTTTTTATCTTTTCAAAATAAAATATTGTAGTGATCAACTTTAGAAACTTTTCTGGTATTTGGCAAGTCTGATGTGATGTTAGTCCATTGATAGTCAAATTATGAAATAACTTCCGAAAATAGAAAAAAATAATTTATGAAATAGATTATCAGTATATTTTTCGTCGTTCTGGCTGACGAAACATCCAATATTTCTAATCTCGTCGAACAATTTTCGAGTTGCATGCGCCAAGTTTCAGCACATAAAAAAGATTTTTGAATACATAAAAACTACCTATTCAACAAAAAAACGTATCTGTGTTATATTAGCCCATTGGGACAGTATTTATTTTTCATTGGAAAAAAATAAAAAAAATATATTTCAAAATTTTTAACAAAAATTCACAAAACTGAAAATATATTTTTGCACTTTCTATATATAATGAGCTAGTTTAGTCCTTATTGATAGAGACTAAAACGTCACATTTCCTGTCTCTTGTCAAATTTTACTTTACTCCCTGTCTTGTCATTACTTTACTCCCGCCCACGTCATTTGTCATCACTTTACTCCCGCTCACGTAACTTGTCATTAAAAATTAAAATTAGTCATAATCTTGTAATTTGTCTGAATTCTCCGCGACATCACAATCGTTGCAAACGTCAGTCTAGTCTAAACACCACCAATATATTGAGTGAATTCTAACCTCTAATAAATTTATTTGGTTTGGAACGGAACTTGATTTTTATTCTGGGGTCGGGGATTGTATTATGTACGGTTAATTATTTTATAGATTGATACTAAATTTTAAATTTAAAGGTGTTTTAAGTGTACACAGAATCGATTCAATCAATTAGTTAGATCTGTAAATGTGGTAAAATCTTTTAAACTCGGTAAACTTTATTCCTGCATCAAAACTTACCTACTTTATTTATTGTGAAGTTAATTATTATTTTTTTAAATTTATAAAATCTATTACAATAATTATAATATTAATCTACATCTATATTTTATGAAAGTTGCTGTATAAATCATTATGACGGGCGAATAAAAATACCCGTCGCCGTCCGATTACAACCGATATTAGTCACAGCGATATGGCTATGGCCACAATAATTTAATTATATGGCTATAATTAAATTATTGTGGAAACTTTTACCTATTAAAAAAGTGCAAAAAATTCTATATGCACCGTGGTAGTAAAGTGAATTTAATCCCTCCTCTGATTGTTTCCCTCGGCTTTGCCTCGGGAAACAAAACATCGTCGGGATTAAAATCAGTCACTTTACTACCTAGGTGCATAAATAACTATTAAAATACAAATAAAAAATAATAAATTTATTGTCATTTTAATCCCAAAATTTACTAAATTAAAAGCAATCAAAAATTAAATAAGTTATCACGCGACTGAAACTATTTCGGCTACGTTGCGTTTCCTCGAGGTAATTAACTAAAAATAAATCCTTTAAATCTATTCCTCAAAGGAATAATTAGGGTCCATAAATTCATAATTTGATTCCTCGCAACGCAAATGCGAAAGTGAACTTATCGACTTAGTAATAAGATATGCCTAATTTATACCTGCTAAGTTCTTGCGAATTTTGAGGAATGGACAACCAGCCCTTATTTCTACATTTGGCAAAAGTTACATATGTACCACGTTATTCTGCCCCAATGGGTTAGGGAGACTCTAATGCAGTCGGCTCTTGAACTATACATAGCTTTATTATAGTCGCAAAATAGAAAAGTTATATGAGAGCTTCCTCATAAAAAATTATATTGTGGCTAGGTATCAATTAATTATCGTTTGATTGATTAAAATATTACATGCAAGCACTCCTTGTGCAAAATGAAGAAATTGTTTTATGGAGCCACCATGGGGAAAATTTTTAAGTAAAAGTGGAAATAAATTTTTATCAACTTGCGAAGGTGTTGCATTTACTAATTCGAAAAGAGGAGTGAGACATATAGAGGTCATTGGATCAAATTTATTGCAGTTTGTATTAAGAAATTTTGTGATCATGTAGGGAATGATATAAGCAACATTAAAATCACCAGCCAGCTTCCTTAAATTTCTTACCTAAAATAAAAAAAATATTATTCTTAATAATTTATGGGCAAATTCTGGTCAGAATTAAAGACCTTTAATTTAAAACAAATAATGTATCCATGGAAATTGTCCATTACAACCCATATAACAAATTTAAATTTAAACGCCTTTAAACTTAAATGATTTGACCAGAATCTGGGTATTAATCAAGGTTATTTTTTAATATAAAGCGCGACAGGTTAGGAAAGGGAAATTTAACATTGACGTGGTTTATTTGCAAGAGAGGATGATTTGTTAGTTTTTTTTATAAATTACAATACAGGCAACGGAATCTGCAACTTCTCATTTTTGTCATAAACAGACAATCATTTCGCTAAATCCATTGATAATAATAATAATTTAACTTATATAGGGTGCCCCATAAGTGTGCGATCAAACAAAGTGCCCTGATACAGGAGGACAATATAGCCTATTTTTTTCCTATAAAATTGTTAATGGTTCAAGAGTTATTTCAGTTTTCAGGTTTTCTGTGTTCTTAGAAATTGCGTACTGCGCACAACAAACATTTATTAAGAACTTTCTATGAGTTGTTTGACTATTTTTTTTTTAATTTTGCGATCCTCGAAGAGTGTACCTTTTCAATGAAATCACTTTCATGTACTCTGTTAGCTTTAATCAAATAAAAGAAAAGATTTTCTAAAAAAATTTTGTTCAGAAAAAATGGCAATTGATTTTAAATCACCCTGAAGAATAATATTGTACTAACATGAAGTTTAACCACTTTCAGAAGAGTTGTCCATTTCATGCAAAATCTGAGGTAGTATAATGCATACGGATAAACTCAACAGATTTTTTTTTAATTCGTTTTGGGTATAATTTCACGTAATCAGTATCACCGCATAAAATTCGTTTAAATTGATCGGAATTCGGGTTCATTATTTTTAATATTAATGGTGGTTAGTGGCTAGCCAAGGAAAGGCATCTTTTTTCTAATCCAACGATTTCGGTATTTCACAGAATACAAATTTAAAAAAAAAATAGGTTTAAACAAATTCAAATATCTAACACGATCCCTGATCGTGAGCTATATTCCAACTACAGGCAGTTTCAAAACGTACATCGATTTATTATTCGAGTTACATCGCACAGAGAGATGTTTATTCTAAAAGGCGTACGAATTTATTTTTTTTTTCATGCTCGCTAACACTGAAAAAAAATTCTGAAATTGGTAGATTTTTCTTGCTTTTCTTCCGATCGTCGCGTGGGTGGCGTCAATTTTGAAAAATCGTAGCTCTGTCGGGTTTTAAAGGGAAGCACGAAATTTGGGTCCTTTTATTCTTACATCCTCAGGATAGACCAAAACGATTTTAAATCTTCGGGCGCAACCTCTTAGTATTTTTTTATTTTTTTACTCGAGGGGGCTTGGAAAGTTATGCGTATAAATAAACTAAAACCTTTAATTATAGGGATGAGGGGTCGTTTTCTAGACCACTTTACAAAATGTAGCTTAAATAAAGAAAAAACTCGAGGTTGATTTTAGAACCAATCAAAATACTAGATTTATTTGTCTTGTCAAATAATATGACGTTTATACTGAAAAATATCAGAGATTTTATGAGCCAAAAATACCCATGTGCATACGAGTATTTTTCGCTCAAAGAACATCGAATGCAATGAATGGTTCTAACTTACGTGTAACTTGTATTCCCCTCCTTCACCTAGCTGCTTTCATTTACATGTTTGATACAAAAATTTTGAGTTGTTTATTAATCTCCCTAAAATAAACTCGAGGTTGAGTTTTTTCTTGGATGTTGTTGCTTTTAAACAACTGAAGTTTGGTTGTCGCTCCAGCTACGCCGTCGAGATTTTTTCATGATCTTTGAATCTCTATTCATTACCGGAACAACCAAACTTTCGTTTAAAATCAACAACATCAAAAAAAAAAACTGAATAAAATACAGGGTGATGATAAGGTTTGGAACATAATTCATAACTGCCGTATTTAATTGTTTTGAGAAAATCGCTCGGACAGGTCAATTTTGGTTTTTAAAATGACGTCTCTTGGTATCAAAAAAATATTAATGACGTCACTGGTAATTTAGCAACGACGTCATCAGCGATTTTCTTAAATGGAAGCCCCCACTTTTTTTACTTGTTGATAAAAATTAATGTCACTTAAACAATGATATAAAAAAATCTTATTTTTAAACACATTTTTGAATAAAAATTTTTTTACTTCAAAAAAGGAAATTTTTATTTTCACGAAAAAGGTTTTATAAAAATAAATTAAAATGAATTTGAAGTTACTAATAACAAAAGAAAGTAAATGTTGAAATAATGCGCATTCTAATGCGAATGGAAAATGTTAAAGGATTTAACAAACTTTAATAGTCTTGAAAAACTTATTTTTTGATTTCATTTAAATGTAAAGAAATTTACCATTTATTGAAATGAATCAAAATAAATCTTATACAACTTTCAAATCTTTCAAATTTAATAGTACAAATTAATTTTAAGTTTACATTAAAAAAATATTATATGATAATTTGTTCACAAATGCAATCATTTTTTTATATGATCGTTTAAGTGATAAATGTCTATCAAAAACGAGTGAAAAAAGTGAGTTTCCATTTAAAAAAAAATCGATGATGACGTCATTGCCATATCACCAGTGACGTCATTAATATTTTTATTATACCAAGAGATGGCATTTTAAAAACTAAAATTGACCTGTCTGTTTTTAAAAAAATTTAATACGGTAGTTACGAATTTTGTAACAAACTTTATCATCACCCTGTATATTCGACGTTTGTAGGTGGTCTGGATCAAAAGTTATGAATTTTCAATATCCTCGTCGAAAGAGCTTGAAATTGAAACTGCGAATTTGAGGGCAGGAAAACGACATAATAACATAACATATCAAAACAATCTCCCGAAAAGGCAGTCAGTAAAATTTAAATTACTAATCAAAAAAACGCGATTTTTTCCGCCGGTCGAATTTTCCAGTGAATCGATCCCGAAATTGTATTTTTGTGACCTGAAAAAAAACGCTAAAATTGTACAGTACGCGTTCTCGCGCCGTGACGCCACACCTTTGCACCTGCAAACTTAAAAATTGGTCTGGTCAATCTTCTGGATGTTAGAATAAAAGGGGTCGAATTTCGTCACTTGCTTTTAAAACCCGACGGAGCCGTGATTTCTCAAAGTTGACGTCGTCGACGACTGAAAAAAATCAAGAAAAATCGAAAGTTTCCGAGATTTTTTTTCAGGGTGTTTCCCAGCTCCGAAAAATTTTAAATTCGTGCCCCACTTAAACATACCTCTTTTCATAAAGAGGGCCAAATTCTGAAGACTAGTTTCGAGGGGGCTGTGATACCACTTACCTTATTTTTTGGAATATTAAAAACGATAAAAGACGTGTCGCACTATTTTCGAAAAACTTTATTTTGAACTCAACAAAAAAAATTTCTCGGTTGACATGACATCACTACGACATCATCAAAATTTTTTTTTAATGGATTGATAAGGTTTTTATACCATAAAATAGTACCTTATTAAGATTGTTTAACAATGGTACCAAAAAGTTTATACTAGCGCCATCTAGATGTATTTAAAATGTTATTAAATTTTCCCCTAAACGCTAGTTTAATTTAAAGTAACGCATAAATATCATAACCACCTTATTTTTTTGAATTTATAAAAACCGCAAAGGACGTGTCGAATTTTTTATGAAAACCTTTATTAAGAAATCAACAGAAAACATTTCTCGGTTGACATGACTTTAAACCGTACTTTAAGGTGAAATTTAATAATCTTTTTAATGACATCTAGATGGCGCTAGTAAAAAAAAACGTAACTTTGGGCCGTCATTTTGGAATGAACACCCTGTATATTATTAAAATATTTTTAGGGTGTGATTTATCAGCCCATTAAAAAAGACCAATCTAACGACTAAAAAGGTGGCTTAAACAATGTTTAAATATAATAAACAGGCATTAAATATTATACGCGTCAAATAAATTCATTTCCATCCAAAAAAGGATATTGCACGGTAAAAATGTATATTTAACAGCAGAAAAAAAATTTAGGTTAAACAAAAGTACATTAAACAAGAGTCATATTTATTGCGCGGTAAAAATATATGAACCACGGTAAGATATGATCTTCAGAAAAGATCAAATAAACTACAGAAAAGGTTTTGAATACCATTAATTTAACCAAACAAATTAAAATAAATGGACGACAAAAACAGTTATTTCACCACAGAAAAATGCATTTCAAGGAAATAAAATTATATTTCAAAATTAAAAACATATTCAATGCAAAATAAATAAAAAAATATTCAATTAGAAAATAAATAAAAAAATATTCAATAACAAAATAAATTAAAAAATGTTCAATAAGAAAATAAATTAAAAAATATTCAATAACAAAATAAATTAAAAAATGTTCAATAACAAAATAAATTAAAAAATATTCAATAACAAAATAAAAAAGCAGATTTCTAATAAACATACAAAGAAAATTTATTGAATAATTAACGCCTTCTTTGCCCTGGCTGGTCGTCCCCTCTTACGCTTTTGCCCTAATGGTACTAATTTCGCCTCAATAGGTACATCACAAAGTTTTAAACGAATCTTCATCCCCAAAACATGCTTACAATTCAAATGTTTTAAAAAATAAGGGCATGTGCATCTCGATTTACTTAGATCTTTATAATCAACAGTTATGATCCAAATACTATAATTTAACTTTTTAAAATCTTCAAAATTTTCCCATTTTTCATCATTTTTTTTGTATGTCGAAAGCATTTCCGTAGTAATTGATTGATTACTCGATTGTGAGCATGTATAAAACAATTTACAATTTTCGTCATTATTCTCTTGAAGAACTTTTTTGTTTGACATTGCCCATTGCCAAGCTTGAGTCCATTGTTGCAAAGGTATTGAAGGAACCTCATGAAAATTTTTAAAATTTGGCGACTTAGGGTCTCTATCTTTTGACCATTTAATCAACAGGTCCAAAACATTTACTAAAAACTGGCCAACAGGAAGCCTTTCCCTTAGTGTATGTTCTTTTTTAATAATGGCATTTGTTGCTTCGAGTCCGTTATTAGTACTTGGGTAACCAACAGCAATTCCTTCGTACCAATTCGAATTTTTTAGCAACCATTGTGATTTAAAGTAATCAATAAATTCTTTGATTTGATTGTCCTCTGTTGTACTCCATTTTTCTAAAAACAACTTTGATGCTGTCAGAAACGTGGCCTCATTTTTACATGTCTGCAAGTAATTAATGTCTTGTTTTAAATCATCTGATCTAGCCAGTCTTTTGAAAAACTTTTCCATATTTTTTAGAACATGAAAAAAACACATTATACGCACCTTAGGCACACCAAAAATATTAGTAAAACCTCGAGTGATGGATTCACTCGCATCAGCAAGCAATAATATAGGTTTCCACTCCGAGTCAAAGTTTTTCAAAGCTTTAAAAATAAAACTGAAATCGTCTGCACTTTCCCCTTTGCATATGGCAATTGCAAATGGATGAAAAATTTGATCCTTATCACTCGTTCCTACAATCATTACAGGATATCCTTGCCAGATAATTTTATATGTAGCATCAATTTGGACCATTTTAGATTTTTTTAAGTTTTCTAACAATCTAACTGTTGATAATACGATTTTTATATCTTGTTCGTCTGGGTCCAATGATTCACAAATAATGATATGCTGAAGAACAAAAGGTTCATCTTTTGAAGCAGGAATGTTTGTCCTTTCTTCACACCATTTGGTTATTTCTGTCCCAGATATCGATGGTGTTCCATATTTTTTACATCTTAGCTGCTTCAAATAAGTGACTAACTTCGATTTTGGAGGTTCGTGCATATTATTTTTTCTAAGAATAGAAATAATAGCATTTGGCTTTGTAACACCTTCTTCATATTTTTGTTTAATAAACATCTTAGTTTCATTATTTAATCCTCTACCAACTTCTGTATTGTGATTGTCATGTTGACAGTCTGTTGTAAATAAGGACACTTTTAAATTTTCAGAATGATACAACAAATAACATCGAGCTGGACATTCTTCAGTTCTGTATTTTCCTAAAGAGCAACGGTATTCTACTTTGTATCCATCTAAAGTTTTTTTTGAAGACGCCCTTTTCCATATTTTTTCCAATGCAATGGAATTCTCTGCATCTTGTGCACAGTGAAATTCTTCCTTTTTTATCCAAACACGGTTGAGCTGTCGTTTTTTCCTAATCTTTGAGACACAGAGATTTTCATTCTCTGAATCGCTGGACACAAAATCTTCAACGTACGTTACTTCTAATGCCATTATTTAGTGAATCTAAAAGAAATAATTATTATTTTAGCGAAATTATTGTGTATGCAAATTTTTTAAGAAAAATGAAAAAAATACCCCTCCCCCCGCAAGTTCATATTTGTGAATTGTGAGAATATTTCTGAATTTGATTGCACATCATAAAAAGGGGAATGCCATTTAAAACGACAAAGTGTACAATATATAATACAATAAAAGTGAATTCATTTCATGTTTTAATTTATCACATCCTATATTTATATTATGATATGATTATGAATTATGCTGAATGATAAATATGAAAGAACTGAATTAAAATAATGAAATAGTAAAATACTTGCATTTATAGTTACTTACCTAGCTTAGTTAATTTGGCCGGTACTCACTATTTATTACTGGTAAAAGTTTGAGGTTAGTTTAAAAACGTGCAACTTCAACCGCAGTAGGGCGCAGACGTGTAATTTGATGTGGAATGTCCACATCCACCGTGCAACATACTATTTTAAATGTGTGATCTATTTATTTAAGATGCCATGAACTTTTTTTGAGGTTTAACATGTTATTTTGCAGTGGAGTATTTTTTGTTAATGCGGATTGCATTATTTTTCCGTTACAAATATTTTATTGATGTGATGAAACTCCTATTTTATCGTTGTCAAATCATTTATTGCTGCTAAGAGGTTGCTGTGATTTTGAAAAAAAATATCGCTCCTTTACACTATTTTTATGTTGATAACCTGTTGTGAAAATAACTTATTCTGATGTGCCAATATATATTCCCCATATTTTTAGAGTGTGCGTCTAAAAGTAGACCCGGTCGCAAGGTAAAAACCACAAATTGCATCCACATTTTATAGCTCGCGAAATCACACGTAGTATAGTAGTAGGTTGTTTCTGCGGCAATGAGACGACCCGCGTAGGCTACTAAAGGCAGCCGCGACGATCGTTCTAGCGCGCCCATCCAAGCGCGCTACAAAATTAAAAAGTAAAAGCCACACGCGATAAAAAATTTTACTTAGATTTTAATAGTTTTAAGGAAAAAAATTTATTAATTACCAAATAATAACATCCTAAATTTTACGTACGTGTAAATTTTAATTTAAAATCTCGTTTTATAATTGTCATTTAAAGGTTTATGATAAAGCTGTAATTTAATTGATTTTATTGGTATCGCAATTTTCTAGATTTGACATAAAACTGATTGAAATTAAATTAAAAATTGTGTGGATGTGCATTTACATTAAATTAAGTTAACTGTTGTGTACCTACTCGGTCAGGACGATAGGCGTCGTAGTTAAGGTGACAAATAATTAAATTTGCAAGAAACAACTTTAACTACTATACAACAAGTTTATTTGGAGAAAAATACTAACAGTTGGTTTTACAAATATACAGTTACTAGGTTTAACCGACGACGTTGTTCACTAGAACTTGGTAACTTGAAAGAGTAGAAATGTGTGTCTGTGTCTTGATAATGAGTGAAAGAGAGTGAGTTCTTCGTGTGCAGCCCTTTTAAGGGTGATCGTAGTCGATAGTCTCGTAGTTCGTAGTATCTCTCTTATTAGTTAAACTCACAGGTACTTAAATTAAATATGTTCAATTACAAAATTCTGCTTAATACTAGAAATACCTAATTTAGGGATTTAAGATAATCTTCCAGGAACAAGGTCGTTGTAAAGGAAGTGGAAGGTAGACATTTCATAGAAGGATTAAGGAAATGATAGCAATAAATATACAAATTACTTAGAACTAAATTACATACAAAATACTAAATTAATATTAAAAATGTTAATAAACATATCGTTTATGATAACACACATGGTACATGTGGATGGGCACACAACATAACTTAAAATTGTGATTTTAATAATGAGTAAAATAATTAAAATCAAAATACCAAAATCTAATAAAACCTATTCATAATTATTGTGATTACTTACACAATTACTTTTAAAAACTTAAAGTAATTCACAACACTTGAAATAAAATAAAATAAGTTCTTGTTCGTTATAAACCCTAATCAATATCGGAATTAAAACCAAAGAATCTAATTCTAATAAAATGTGTAGTTGGGGTTTTTATTTAGACAATCAATTATTGTGAAGTTAAAAGTAAGTAAAGTAATGCAAAACACTTTCAAAACAATTAAATCAGTTTTTATTCGCAGCGCATATGGAACAGGTACAAAATTTACTTTGCTGTTTCAAGCGGTATGAGACGCCCGAGCCGGATTGTCGCGATACGATTATTTATTATTGTAGACAAAATTTAACCACATTTTCAATTGTAAAGTGAAACTAGTTACTTTTTGAATATCCAATTCATTAATAATTTTTTATTGAAAACAATAAAACATTAAACATTAAATTTTCAGTGTGCTATTTCATAATTAAGAACGTTAAACTGTTTTTTTAAGACAAAAATTTTGCTTTTAATCGTAAAATTATTTAAACCTGCCATCCAATAATTTTATATGAATTTATTTTAATGTGATTTAAATTGATATGGATACAAAAATTCAAATAATCAAGAAATTGATTATTGTGCCTAAATTCCAATTTGAAATACAAAACAATAGAAATACGTTTTTGTTTTTTAGTTGACAAGTCAGATATTACCAATAGAGTTACTTTAAGTAAACTCAATTAGCAGGGAATAATCAGTGATGTCATCCCAATTCATCATTTGTCAACTTTTGGGTGAAGTAGTGCAAACCCAAAAAATTAAAGAAAACAAATAAATGAAGTTATAAAAATTTCTCAAAGTCACCGCCATTTTGTGCCAGACAGTACCCCAACCTATCGTAAAACGAACCAATTACTTTGTTTAATGTTTCTTCAGAAATTGAATTTGAAACGTTGGTTATTCGATCTTGAAGTTGTTGTAAATTTGTAAACGGGTCTCTTTGATAAATTTCATTTTTTAAATAACCCCAATAAAAGAAGTCAAGCGGGGACAGATCTGGTGATCGAGCTGGCCAAGACAGTGGTTCGGTGTATGTTCCAATGCATCAATGAGGAAATTGTTGCTCAAGAAAATGTCTCGCATTAAGTGAGTTGTAAGCTGGACAACCATCCTGTTGGAAATAAATTTGATTGAAATCTACATCTGGCAGTAACAATATCTCCCAATAATTGAAGATATTTTTGGGCATTTAAAGTACCGTAGATGTAGAATGGACCAATAATTTTGTTCCCAATTATTCCAGCCCAAACATTTAATGATGCCCGATTTTGACTGGACGCAACAATAGCACGATGTTCATTACGTTCAGACCAACTGAAGGATTGTGCTTTCTCTTAAGTGGAAATTTCGATTCGTCAGTGAACAAAATATTCTTCGGAAAAGTTTCCTCAGAATTGGCTTTCTCCATCGTATTTTCGCAAAAAAACATTCTACGAAGTTTATCTTCAGGATCCTTTAGTTCTTGACAGGTACCATACTTAATAGATTTATAACCATGTTTTTTTAAAATATGATGAACTGATGAATACGAAATATTGACTTCTTCAGCTATATTACGAACGGATAAATCAGAATCGTTTTCAATTGCTGCTAAGACCTACAAAGTTTTTTCATCAGAAACAATAGGGCCACGAATGTTTGGATCATACTGAGGTATCTTAAAAACTGAGCCAGTATCTTTAAATAATTTATACACTCTAAGTGCAGTATTTTTGTTTGGAATAGGCCTATCTGGATATTTAACGGAAAACAAATCACAGACTTGTTGTGCACTGTTTCCTGCAGCATACCACAAAACCATATCAGTTTTTTCTAATGTCGTATATCGATTAGTTGTAAAGAAAAAAGAAAAGGTTTGCTTTATCAATAAACAATAATGAACGATTAACAAGAGTGACCCGACTTGAGCCGTGAAAATGCCTGTCTGAGCGTAGACGTCGGAAATTCGCCTCTCGGTAATTTTTTTCTGTTCAAAAAATAGTTTAACTTTCTTAATTATAAAGCTGCGGACTGAAAATTTAATGTTTTATTGTTTTAAATAAGAAATTATCAATGAATTTGATTTTCAAAATGTACCTAGTTTAACTTTACAATTGAAAATGTCTACAATAATAAATAATCGTGTTGCGAGTGAACGCGATAGAGACCGACGCGACGGCCCGGCCATCTCATTCCGCTTGAAACGGCAATGTAAATTTTGTACCTGTTCCATATGCGCTGCGAATAAAAACTGATTTAATTGTTTTGAAAGTGTTTTGCATTACTTTACTTACTTTACTTACTTTTAATGTCACAATAATTGATTGTCTAAATAAAAACCCCAACTACATATTTTATTAGAATTAGATTCTTTGGTTTTAATTCAGATATTGATTAGGATTCATAACGAACAAGAACTTATTTTATTTCAAGTGTTGTGAATTACTTTAAGTTTTTAAAAGTAATTGTGTAAGTAATCACAATAATTATGAATAGGTTTTATTAGATTTTGGTATTTTGATTTTAATTATTTTACTCATTTTTAAAATCACAATTTTAAGTTAACTTAATTTAAAGTAAATGCACATCCACACAATTTTTAATTTAATTTCAATCAGTTTTATGTTAAATCTAGAAAATTGCGATACCAATAAAATCAATTAAATTACAGCTTTATCATAAACCTTTAAATGACAATTATAAAACGATATTTTAAATTAAAATTTACACGTACGTAAAATTTAGGATGTTATTATTTGGTAATTAATATTTTTTTTTCCTTAAAATTATTAAAATCTAAGTAAAATTTTTTATCGCGTGTGGCTTTTACTTTTTAATTTTGTAGCGCGCTTAGAATGGGCGCGCTAGAACGATCGTCGCGGCTGCCTTTAGTAGCCTACGCGAGTCGTCTCATTGCCGCAGAAACAACCTAGGACAATGTCGTTTCTAGCAACGTGATATTTAGCGAGTTGTAAAATGTGTATGCAAGTTGTGATTTTAACCTCGCGATCGGGTCTCGCAAATTCGCTAGCTAAATGACGCAGGTGTTATACGAGCTTGTGAAAAATGATCTTGATCGGTACAGAAAATTGGGAGTTTTACGAAAAAAGTTGCCAATAAATTCTTTGTGAAAAGTATTTTGAACTTTAAAAACATGTAGTTATCTGCATCAACTACAAGCAGATGTTTAAAGTAACAACTAAGATTTGTTTCTTTCAACTCAGTTGGTTAGTTTATAAAATCGCTGTTTTTATCTTAATATTCGCCGTAGAATGCTATACTAAAGTTTGGTTGTTAAATTTCGACCCTCACTTTGTTCTTACATAGAACATACAATATATGTACATGTGATACAGAACGTAGAAAATCAGACATTCCCTCGCAATTTTTAATTATAATAAAAAATTCCACGCAATCACTGCTATTTTGACTTACCTGTCCGTTTCTTACAAATGGCATGACAAAATTAAGAATTCTATATGTGGAATGACAAAGAAAAGCAGTAGGAACAGCAGTCATTGAAGCTTTAATTTTTGCATTATATTCGGATCTTTCAGACAACATTATAAAAAGCACTGTTGTGCCCTGTGAATGACCATAATATACAATTTCTGATCTGTTTGTTTCCTTAAGTATGTAGTCCACAGATGCAGGTAAATCATGGTATCCTATTTCATGAAAAGTAAAATTCCAATATTGATTCGCTGTGGGTCCATAACTTTGCAGATACATATGGTTTTGTGAATAATTAGATCCTCGACAATTAAGCATCCATACATCATAACCACTTTCATACAAAATGAATCCCAAAGCCCTTCTTGGACCAAGAAGAAGAAAATCATTAGCAGACCCCATTAGTCCATGTACAAGTAATATAGATTCTTTTGCTTTGGGATTTGGTAATCTATAAACACTTAAAATATACCCATCATGTGTCGTTACATTACCAATCTAAATAAAAAGAAGTAGGTAAATACATAATATTAACTTGATTATATCAAGTTTCCTTTTGTATTAAAATCCTTTAATAGTATATTGTTATTAGGAGTGAAAGAAGTACTTTTTTGTGGCGAGTGGCGAGCATGTAGGTTTGCGGGACGAGTTTTGCGTGTCTCGCGGATACATGCGAGCCACAAAAACTTCTTTTACTTCGAATAAAACATGCTATTTTTTCTTCAAACGTCGAAATTTTTAAAATAGTAATATAATAAATAATTTTAAAAGTTTACATTTAATTTACTTATAACACACAATACAATGTTAGTTGCCTAAAATTCATTTCCACTCCGCCCTTTTATTCCTTGTCAGTGCAAAGTAGTAATTTCTACTCCTAGGCAGTACAACGTGACCATAGAATCAACGAACATAAAAAGCGACATTTTAAAGCCTGTCAAACGTCACAGAAGACTGTACTTTAATGACGTTTGAAGAAAAAATAAGTTTCTTTTATAAGGTGTCCCGTATCGTTATTCACAAATTTTGGGAACGCGATCTAGGTTCAATTCTAAGCCTAAAAAACACAAAAGTTTTAGGTCTATTTTTTATTCGAAAGTTACAACTCCAACAGGTTACAAGTATTTCAATAAAAAGTAAACAAGATATTCCTATGTCTCTGGCAAAAAGACTGTAGCGTTTCCCAAACCTTTTACAGCATGTATGGCTGAGCGCTGCGCGCTTTCCGCCCTCTATCTCAAAAACGGTTGAGCGCATGAAAAAATAATTGGAACAAAATTTGTCACCAATTTTATGCTCTACAATTTTTGTAACAGATGTTAACAACATTGGAGCTATAGAAACCTAGATAATCGCGAAAAACCGATTTTTGTGACCTTTAGCCTTGAATATAACTGACGACGCAGACACGAGATTTTATGGGACTTTTGAGACAGCTTTTAGAACACCAAAATGAAGGTGTATACGAGTTTCCAGCTTATTATCTCTCATTCCGAGGTGAAACGCTAATTTGACTGGGCTATCTGGGAATCATTTAATTTGAAAAACTTGATTAATGAACCAACCAGAATACAACACACAAGCCCGGGAATTAGCAAGACCCAGATTGATTGTATGGCAACAAACTTATCTAGAGAAAATATCATAAAATGTGAAACAATAGACTTTCACATTTTTGACCATACAGCACAGGTTGCTTAACTAAATCTGAATTTGGAAATCAACAAAAAGGAGAAAGATATTTCCCTGCATCTTCGTCAACTGAAAAATCAAAACATTGAACTATTTTCTGAGACTTAAAGATGAACGACTGGAGCAATATAGTAGCTGGTAACCCAAATGGTGCCTTTGATGGATTTTATAATACGTTTTTAACTATTTTAATTTGGCATGTCCGAAAAAACAATAATAATTAATAACAAAACGAAAAACTCAAAAATGGGTAAATAACGAAATAAAGACATCTAGTGCAAATCTAAAGTCGTACTTTGGACTACTTACAGAGAAGCCTTCCGAGAAAATGAAATACGCTTACAAACATATGAAGAAGGAACACCAAAGATTTATTAAGGGAGCAAAAAGAAGTCATTCTACTAATGAAATCAACCAGGCGCAAAAAAAATTTAGAGCAATTTAGAAGATAAAATAAACTCTAAAATCCCCTAAAAAAAGAATAGAGCACTGAAAATATCAATTAAAACAGCTGATAGCATTTTCGAACAAGATCTGAATAAAGTTGCTACCCAATTTGGAGAACACTTCTTAAATCACAGAAACAAAAATAAAATCACACAATAACAAAGTCCACCTATCCATCGATATTTTTTCACCAATAACTGAAAACGAAGTGCAGCATGTAATAAAAAATCTAAAAAATAAAAGTAGTGCTGGTTGGGATGAGTTCTCTACTGTGCTAATGAAAAACTTAACTAAAGATATCGCGAAACCATTAACCCATGTGATAAATATATGTATCGAGACGGGATCGTTTCCATCTGCATTAAAAACCGCGCGTGTGTAGTACCTATTCATAAAAAGGGGAACCCGCTAACATAGAAAACTATCGGCCAGTGTCAATACTAAGTGTATTCTCGAAAGTTATAGAGAAAATAATAGCCGACCAACTATCTAAATTCGTGAGCAAACATGATATCATAAACAGTTCTTAGCATGGGTTTATGAAGGGGAAATCAACAGAAACAGAACCAGTAGATCTACTCACGTAAGTGAACACTAAGCTGGATAGTCATTAATGTGTTGCCGGATTATTTTTTTATCTTTTGTGCGCGTTTGATTGTGTAGACTTGAGTTTTCTTCGGGAAAAGCTTTTTATGTGTGGAATTAGAGGTGTTTGTGCTAGGTTAATTTTGTCATTTTTAGAAGATAGATCTTTTATAGTCCAGCAAACTACAAAAAAATCAAACCAACACAGTGTTATTAGAGAAGAGACGCAGGGATCAGTATTAGGTCCATTAATTTTACGTTATTCACAAATGACTTGTATCACGGACGGGTATATAGTTAGTTATGCGGATGATATTTCAATAGTTGTATCGGCAGAAACATCAGATGAGTTACAATATAAAATAACAAGAGTGTCAGAAAGCGTATTATCCTGAGGTGCGATTTTGTTTCTATCTTGATATTTATCAAGGTTGATAAAACTTAATACGGGGTTATTCTGGAATCACACGACACGACTTTTATCATTCTATCCTTGTCATTCAAATGCAAAAATAAGAGTGTGTCCTTGTCATGTCGTATACGATGTTGTGTCGTGTTATTCCTGAATAACGCCCCTATTGAGTTTTATCAAGCTTGATATAAATCAAGATAGAAACAAAATCCCACCTCTGGTGTGATAAAAATTAGTTATTATTAAATGCGAACAAAACTGTTAAAATTCATTTCTTTAATAGAAAACCTACAATAAAAAAAAATTAAAGATAGTAGCGACTCAACTAATTTGCTTGTTTTGGTTATCGATGAGCAGCTGCACTTCAAAGATCACATTAGTAAAGTAGCTAGTAAATTGAATAGTGCATTTTTTACAATTCTAAAGCTAAACCCAGTAGTAAACACTAATACACTTATGAATGTCTATTACATATGCATTAGGATTCGCGATTTTAAAAATAGATAATTGCAAGTTTCGATTTTATTTGTGTTGTAAAACAACAAAAACTGCTTTGTAGTATAACAACATTATTAAAAAACTAAAATAGAGAAAGACAGAAGATAAAATAAAAAAAAAATCCTTAACAAAATTTATCAAGAGCACTATTTTGTCTATTTTTCACTATTCCTCGGTTTGGATATTAATATCTCCTAAACCATTGATAAGCGACCGCACAAACATTATATCAATAGAAAGCTTGTAAAAAATGCCATCGACTGACGTTAAAATATACAGGGTGTTCCATTTGAAAATTTCGTTTAATTGTCCAATTTGCGTTTTATAAGGCACCCTGATAAAAAACTATCACAAACTAAAATTAGACATGATAGTTGTTGACGATGTTGAAAAATTTTTGACAAAATTTCAAGCCAAAATGTTCTTCTGTTTTAGAGCAGCGATTTTTCAAAAATTGATCTTTTGTTGGCTTAAATGGCAAATATCAGCAAAACGAGTAATGATAGACCCATAAAAGTTTATACAAAGTATAATTATTTTTTGATAAGGAATCCAAAAATGTCATAATATACTGGGTGTTCCATTTAAAAAAATATAACTTTGGTTCAGTAGGCCATGATGGGACACCCTTAATATATATCGAAAATATTTTTAAATTGTGGGGCATGTATGTATCTATATGTTGGTGGAAACCGCAAGTTGATATGTTTTATAGCAAAGAAACTATAGACCGTGGGCAGATGACTGTGTCACCCTGTATACAGGGTGTTTACGGTTTACCTGTAAATCTTTGAAGAGGTGATACTAGAGGGTCTACAGGTAAAAATAAGTAGAATGACAAAAAATCATCTTAGTAAACTTTCTTTATAAGAGAGTTACAGCCTTTTGAAGATGCTGCCAACAAAGTGTGTTTTTACGATACTATTTCCAAATGGTTTACATTAGACTATTCAAATTTGGTACAGATCTTTATAAACTCTATATCTATTATTATCATTTTTTTGAGATTTTTTGGTAGCCTATAAAGGGTAATTTTGAATGGGGTTGAAAATAAACATAGTCTAAACTTTGCAAGAGTTAAAATCAATGCTTTATTCTTTTAAAATAATATTCTTTACTTTATTTCAGACAAAAAAGATTCTCTTATTCTAACAGGCTGGTATACACCGTTTACCAAAAAAAACGGATTTAAGATGCGTTTTGTTAGCGACATTTGCAAACGACAGAAACGCCGAGGTCGCCGATCTTAGCAACGCGTCGTTTACGCTAGTTTGCTGCATGTTAAGGTGTGTTTTGCTAGCGACGATTTGGAGGACGAAATCACTGAGCGGAATACTTTGCTTAGCAACGTGTCGTTTACGCTGTCACTTTGCTGCACGTTGCTAAGCAAAGTATTCCGCTCGGCGATTTCGTCTATAGATAAAATAGATGGCTATCTGCGATACATAATTTTCGGACCGCAAAACTAGTGCCATCGCGTAGATTCCCCCCACACTTTTAACAAGTAACGGGAAATTTAAATAATTTTCAAATATTTAAACATTTATTTAATGTTCCCTCTTTGTTAAACATTGTAGTTTACAATATTTAATAAGAAGTAAACATTTTTCTGCTCTTTATCTTTTAGCTGTTTTAACGAAAAGAAAAAAATATAATTAAAGGGTTAATATTTATTTATGTTTCTGCCTATTTACTACTTAACATATGTACATCTTATGGATACTTACAAAATATTTAATAGGTATTTAATTTCAATAATAAAATAGTTTAAAAGAGCACTGGTGATATTCGCAGAGTTCAAGTATATAGTTGGGCGACTTTCTTTTCACATCAGTTGCAAGTCACTTATACAAGTTGTAAATAGTTCCTTGAATATCAGGCCATAATACTTTAATTATAACACAAAAATGCACACCAAAAAGTCCCAAAAATAGGAGCTAGAGCTCAAACATTTTATCTATCCACAAACAGAAGTATGACGGTGACATTTGCTTCCATAGATTACTATAAATATTTTTAAACTAATGAAAAGTAAAGTAACATTTCAAAATAAATGAGATATTTCCTCTTTACTGTTTAGTAGGTACTTGAATAATTTATCCAAATCATCGTAAAATTTTATTTTATATTTTTTTGATTAAGGGGAAGTATAAAGGATTGTAAATAAAGTTGCCTAAAAAACTAATAAAACAGCGCCATCGCGTAGATTCCCCGTGAAACATAGGGACAAAACTTTTTATATGCGAGATATCCACCCTTGATTTCATCGTCCAAACCGTCGCTAGCAAAACACACCTTTACCAAACAATGTATTCCGATTAATGTTTCGGTCGTCAGCAAGGATACATTTTAAAGTGTTTTTAGGGTAAATAGTGAATTCTAGCGAGTTAGATTAAGAGGACCTTTTTTGTCTAAAATAAACTAAAGAATATTATTTTAAAAGAATACAGGTTTGATATTTAACCCTTGACAAGTTTAGACAATGTTTATCTTCAACCATATTCAAAATTACACTTTAGAGGTTACCAAAAAATCTCAAAAAAATGATAATAATAGATCTAATGGGGTAATTCCATAAAACTAATATAGATGGAAGGAGCAATACATGAAAATCGTAGTAATTAAAGTGAGATAGAGCAAAGGGGGGCAAATACAATTTGACAGTTGCGTTGACGTATAGTTTTTGTGAGTGTTTTTATACTCAAATCGCATTTGGTGTTATTTTTTGCTTATTAAATGTTTACTGTTTAATTCATGTAAGTACGTATTTATAAGTAATATTAAAAAAAAACTAGGTTATTTTTGATTCTAAAATTTGTTGTACTTCACTTAAATTGTTAGAAAACTTGGCCTACAAAATGTTTATAATGAATGTTGTATGTTGAGTGTAATTATGTTGTGTTTTAGGTGTTAGTTTTCCATAAAATGGTTAAGACATGCTCGGCATATAAGTGCAAGGTCCAATATGAAAAGAGTGATGTGCCTTTTTACAAGTAAGTAAATTCATTAGGAAAATATAGATAAAAACTTTAAAAGTTAACCCTGCTGCGTCCTTCGGGTAATTTTTTACCCAAAATTTCATTCCTTATCATATAAACCTAACACGAAAGATGCAGGAGCGTTAAGTATAAATCGGTTTATTAAAATTGGGCAAGCAAATAAGATATTTAATATTTATTCATATTTTATGGGTGGATCGGCTATTAACTAATTCTGGAATTAAAACATGTTTTGGTTCCAACCACCACTCCAACCTTAATCGAATTTTACTTTCAAAAAGCTTTTTTATACTAGAAGTAAGTGCAACCCTATGGTGCAACCGGTCTATAATTATCGATGACACTAGGATTCCTCCCAGGTTTTAAAATAGGATAAATGTGGACTGGCCGTCAATTATTAAGAACCTCAGACCCACTCAAAAAATTATTGAAAAATTCAACAAAGAAGGAAATAAGAGATTCTGGGAAATGAGAGATCAGTGAATTACTTATATTGTTCTTACTAGGACTCAAGTTCCTTAGATTAGAAACAGCTAAGAGGAATTCGGGATCTATCAATTTTATGCAGTAACTCGGTAACAGAACGTGAAGAGTCATAAACAAGATAAGAATAATTATCGACAAAAGGACACAACCTATCCAGAAAACGCTCCTGCCACTTTTCAATGGCAATGGGAGGAGGGCGATGTGAGAACACTGACCCATTAAACTGTCGATTCTGTACTTAATGGCGTACAAAATTGACTGATTTCTATAATTTTTTAAAAGCCTCCCTTCGAAGTTTAGAACATTCAGAGCAAGAGAAATCCCACTAAGGAGACATACTCCCCTATTAGTTGCAGAACCATTACTAGCAGGAAGCTTCTGCTCCTGATTTCAGATATCAGATATCAAGACAATTGCAACCTTATACGAAACTGGAATTTAATGTATTAAAATTGTTCCAAAAATAATTTTAATTAATTTGTTATTGTAATACTTAGTTTGAATTTATAAAATATACTAGAATTTTCTTTTCTTTTTGGTATTATTTTATTTGCAAGTAAACGATTTGACAAAGATTAGCGATACCAATCGTTGATTCATTTCATCTTGCGATATTATTTTATTTATTTAATGAACATTTGTATATGTATTGTATGTTTTGAGCCAATGCCTATTTAGTGATGTGTTACCCCAGTAGCACACAATATTAAACCTACATTTAACCATTATTGTACCAATATTTTATATTGGCCCAATATATAAACATATTATACTATATTGGTTACATATTGTTTAACCAATTTAATTATATATAGGTATTTATATGTTGGGCCTAGATTGGGTCAATATTATTTTTACTCATAATATCTTTTATCGATTTGCCTTTAATGGGCCAATATAATTTATCAATTAAAAAAATATATAGTTTTATCATGATTGGACCAATATTAAAAAAATATTTGATTTTAAACGTTGTTTATTTAAAGTTATGCCAATATGATACCATTATTTAAAATCAAGTTTCAAAATATATAGGTTTTTGGAGATTTAACCAATATAGTAAAATATGTTTTCTTTAATATTTAAAAAAAAAACTTCAATAAAATGTTTGTTTTAAAACGTTGTTTATTTAAAGAAATGCCAATATGATACCATTATTTAAAATCAAATTTCAAAATACCTAATAGGTTTTTTGGTGATTTTTTAATCATAATACTGTAAAAATATTTTTCTTGGATATTTATTATAAACTATTATCTAGGGTAAAGTTTAAGGAGTAGTCTAAAAGTTAAATAGAATAAACATATTGGAAAAACAAAAAATTTCAAAAAATACAGATCACAATTGAAGTAAAAGCATTTGCTTCATTTTTATTCACACGGCTCAATGTTTTGATGTTAAAAGGGTACGTGCGAGCATAAACTGATGTTAGGTGAAATTTAAATTTAAAATATATACCTACATACAATTTAAAATAAAATAATAGTAAAATATATTGGGCCTAGATTGGTTCAACATTATTTTTTTTTATCATAATATGTTTTATCGATTTGCCTTTAAAGGCCCAATATAGTTTATCAATTTAAAAAATATATCGTTTTATTATGATTGGGCCAATATTAAACTAAAGTTTGTATTGAAACGTTGTTTATTTAAAGAAATGCCAATATAATACCATTAAAATAAAATATTCAAAATAGTTTTTGGAGATGTAATCACTACTGTAAAAATATTTTTTCTTGTATGCTTATTGTTTTTAAGCAAACTTCGATAAAATGAATTAAATGGGAGTTAAAAGGTAATGTACGAGCATAACTGATGATGGAGGTGAAATCTTAATTTAAAATATATAAAAAATGTAGGAGTAATAAAATAATAGTAAAATATATTGAGATTAGACTGGTTCAATATTTTTTATCATATGTTTTATCCATTTGCCTTTAATGGACCAATATTCCCAGTAGCACACAATATTCCACCTTTATATAACCATTATTGTACCAATATTTAATGTTAGCCCAGTATATAAACGTATGATACAGACATATTACTAGTATATGAATAAATTAAATTTAAAGTAAAGTTTTTGGTTACGGATATGAAAACCTGTATTTTATAAAATAAAATTAAGTTAAATATGAATAAATTAAATAGTTGTACAAAAAATTCTAACAAATATTGATTTATGTGTTAAATTTCTGCAGTTAAATATTAAAAATAGTAGAAAATAAATAAATATTTTTAAGTTATATCATCTATTTATTAAATTATTTAAATGAAATAATCGATTCATTTAAAAAAAATGCATCTAAAAAGTCCCAAGAAGCTAAATAAAAGCGAATTATTTATATGTGTTCTTATGGGAATGTTTCCGATCTTTTCCGATGTTATGTCGACTGTACAAAAACATCGAATGACAGCAGATATGCTCCTTCCATCTATATTAGTTCTATGGGTAATTCATCTATGGGTAATTCTGACCAAAAAATATTAGCAGTAACAGCGCTGTTAAATTTGACAGTTACCCTGATGTCAAAAAAACGATATTCTGTAAACTTCACGGTAACTTAACGCCGAGATAAAATAATATATTCGGAGTTAAAATACACTGTACATCATTGTAATGTTATTATTTTGATCGATTATACATTAATGTAATATTATTATTTTGATCGATGTTATTTTAATACCGAAAATGTTGTTTTACATAACCGTTAAGTTAAAGTAAAGTTTACAGAATAGCGCGTTTTTTGACAACAGGATGACTGTCAAATTTAACAGCGCTGTTACGGCTAACATTTTTGTTCAGAATTACCCCATAAAGTTTATAAAGATCTGTACCAAACTTGAAAAGTGTAATGTAAACCGTTTGGAAACTTCGCCTGTTCGAAATATTGCTGCACCGAAACATCGCTGGACCAAAACATCGCTGCGCGGAAACATTGCTGGATCGAAAATCACTGCATCGAAAAGGGAGAGAGGGTACGCATTAAGGCTTAGCAGAGACGCGGAACAAAGGTTGACGCGTGTAGCAGCTCTGCTTTACCCCCTCCATTTTTCGACCCAACAATGTTTCGGCGCAGCGTTCTGCCGAATTAGTATAGGCGACGAGCGAATTTTACTGCAGCGCCCCCTGTGGCAGTAATTTGCATTTTTGTTGGGAAAAGAAATTGTTGGTTAGGTAGTTCTTATTTACAATTACTTGATTAAAAGTAAATTGTAAATAGTTAGTACTACAATTAATATGAATAGAAGGTCAAACATATCTTGTTGTATTGTTGGATGCCATAATAGTTACTCCAACACACAGGAAAATAGAAAATTTTGTAGATTTCCTGTAAAGTTGTATGCGGTAAAAAGACCAAAAATTTGGATAAATAGGATTAAGAGAAGATCGTAAGTATAAAAAATAGTGTTGCATATTAATGTGATATTTTACGATAATACCTTTATTCCTAAAATGTTTATTTTAGATCCATTGGTGAAGCTTGGAAACCAACAAAAAATGATAGGATTTGTAGTGTTCAATTCATTGGAAATGAAAAATAAAACTTCCTAAGGAAATATTTATAATTTGTTAACAATACGTTTAATTTATAATTCATATTTTATGGTATTAGGAATATAAAATTCCTACAGAACCGAATAGTCCAAACTCAACCGATTTGAGAGGTTAAAAAATCTAGAATCAATTTCTGCAAGTACTTCATGAACCGTCCAAGTTCAAGAATTTTCACCAGAAATCTCTTCATACTTAACTACGGAAGATTTTAGTTGTTAAGCTAATTTTGACGAAGACTTTAAAGAAGAAGAAATTTGCTTTTCGTTTGAATGTCATTTCTAAAAAGCTTCAATTAATATATGTCTAAATTCAAGACCACTGTGTTCGTTATCAGATGACATCAACGAAATCGAAGTCTTGACTCCTGGACATTTTCTCAAAGGAAGACAGCAACCAAACCACCGAAGAAATGGTACAACTCAAACCACTAGTCCTACCTTCGTCGGAGTGGCAAAATGTTTAATTTTAATAAATTAAACCTAATTTCTTACTTTATTCTTAATGTAATTTAATAACAATAATATTACTCATGGCGCGTTATTGCAATTCTGCATATTGCGCACATTCCAAGGAGCCGCACTTTAGCCGCTCAAGTTCAATTACATAATTAAGTGTAACATATATTAAGTGTATTATACAGTATGACGTAGAATTAGTTTACAAACATTGTTGTAAATTTTAGTATATAAGCTTGCTATCTTAAGAATAAAAATCAGTAATCAATGATTGCTCGTTCTCTTCTACTACTTGGGTCAAGCACGCAACCCAGCCTAAGCGCCAAGTAGTCCCTTCCACCCTTTACACCACTTAGGTCTAGCACGCACCAAGCCTAAGCGCTAAGTGGTTCCTCCAAAAAACCTTCTGCATTACTTGGGTCCAGCACGCAACCCGCCTAAGCGCCAAGTAACTGCATTACCAAAACCCAATCACAAACATAGGTCTGCAACTTCGTTCAAAGACCCTATTCTAAGCAAAAATATGACATAGGCCACCATTTGTTAGAAAACAATGACATCTTTGTCTAATGGTGCAAAAATTAATTAATTTTAAATCCGTTATTTGACCGTGAACAGCCACTATCAAAAGCTTAATGTGTCCTCAAAATTGTATATTTAAGTGGTATTTATACAGGGTGTCCATAAATTAAGCGGCAAAATTGTTGGAGGCGATTCCACTATTGATTTTAAGAAAAAAAACTTCATATAACATATGTCCGATATTGCTTCCTAAGGGAGCTACAGCCCTTGAAAGGTAACCATGGAAACTGCCCATTACAACCCATACAACAAACCTTACAGATTTTTCCTGTAAGAACTTACAGATTTGCACAGAATTGGACCATTGATTCCTATTCTGTAACTTTTTCGACCGAGAAAATGGTGTTCTGTCTTTATCTTACACATTATTATTCACATCTTCCTACTCTATTTTCGCATGCGAATTTCGTTTCGGGTGGTTACAGAATAGGTATCTTAAAGGAAATTTTCGAAAAAAAATTACACCTCTAGAATCCTTAGGAGATGTTTTATATGCAAAAAGCAAGAAGATTCAAAATGTTTTATTTTTAACCCTTTCTTCACTCCTTCGCCTTTTCCCCTAAAAATTTGACTAACTTAAAGGCAATTTTCGAAAAAAAATTACACATCTAAAATCCTTAGGAGATGTTTTAGGCTCCTTACACATTGGGCGTTTTCTGCAGCGCGCGACAGCAGCAAAGTTACGCCGGGTTGTCGTAGCACCGACGTATGCTATGCCATGATTCGCGGCAAATATAGATAGTTTTGTTAAGAACATACAGACCACAAAACTTCAGTACAATGGATTCGTTTGATGAGGAAGCACTACTTTTGCTTCTGCTTCTAAAAAGAAGGAAGAAAAGAAAAAACAGGTCCATTTGGATACACCCTATAATTAGAAATAGAACAAATTATGGCCATTTTCATTGTTTATACGGGGAGTTGCGGGCCGATGAGGAAAAGTTTTTTCAATATTTTCGTATGTCGATAAAGTCTTTTGATGAACTTTTGGAGGAGTTGGGGCCTGGTTTGAAGAAACAGGATACCTTACTAAGAGATGCAATAAAACCAGAAGAAAAATTAGCAATAGCTTTGAGGTACATTTTTCAAATAAATTTAATTAAAGAATTACATATATTTATTTTTTAATATCCAAACTTTATTCTTTCTAAATTACAAAGAAACAAAAATTAAATATCTATTTAAAGTAAATCTTAAATTCTTATATTTTATTTTTAATAATCAAAAAAAGATAAAAAATTAATACAAATCCATAATAATTGAATCATCTTCAGTCACATTGCTCAAATTTGAACCAGTAGGTGATAGTAATTCATTTTCGGGAAAAGTTTATAAGGGAATTTGACTAGTTGAAGGTGAAATTTGAGCCAAATTTGTGTACTTAATAGGAGGCATAGAAAAATTATTTATAGGATAGGTACGACTAAAATTTAACCTACTATCAAACTGATTGCTTTGATATCGGTATTTTTTAAATAATTGCAAAATTTCGCACTTAAGATCTGATTTAAGTTCTTCCGGAATTTTTCTCAGATCTTCTTCCAAAGATAGTAAAAATAGTCTATCTTTATTTCAGTTGTCAGTATTTTCCTTTTTATGTAAAATTCTTCTTTGCAAAACATCAATCAATTCATCTTCCTTTGAATGTTTTTTCTTCTTTACAGGGGGCGGTGTTAGTTCGTTCTCTACAACTTGACTTTCAGTATTTTTCTCCTCTAAATTAGATGTTGTAGATTTTAATTCTAATGAAGGTTGCAGAAATGGTAACTGTTTAAAATAAGTATATTGGTGTATTGGACGTGCACCATCGCCAGATTTGCATTCTTTCATTTTTCGCAAATGTCGTGTAAATGAGTCCCTTAAAGTCTTCCATTTTTTCTGTAAACTTGTAGCTAGAACAAAACAAGACATTGGAAATACTAGATTCTACGTTCTGGATACTTTACTTTTTTACATTATTTTACATTTTTTAGGTACCTAGCAACAGGATGCTCATTTATGGAGTTACACTTTATGTACCGATGTGGAGTGAGTACAATAAGCAAACTAGTAAGAGATGTTTGTGTAGCTATGTGGGATAATCTGCAACAGAAAATAATACCCAAGCCAAATCAGGAAAAGTGGTTGGAAATAGCAGATGGTTTTATGAAACGTGCAAATTTCCCAAACTGCATTGGTGCCATTGACGGGAAAAACATCCGAATAATTAAACCACTAGATAGTGGCTCATTATTTTACAATTACAAACATTTTTTTTCATTAAGCATTCTTGACGTAGCCGATTCAAACTATAATTTTGTTTATGTTGACATTGGTTCGTATGGAAAATCCTCTGATTCAAGTGTTTTTCGCAATAGTGATTTATTTAAAAAAATGGAAAATGATGAACTCCATATTCCACCACCAAAAGCAATAACGGAAAATGGAAATTTATTACCATTTGTACTAATTGGAGATGAGGGATCTCTCCGACAATTTATTACGTCCTTATGGGGGAAAAAATCTTACTAATAACAAAAAAAATTTTAACTACCATCTATCAAGAGCTAGACGTTATGTTGAATGTTCATTTGGAATTCTGGCCAATAAATGGCGAATATTTCATAGACCTCTTAACGTATCTCTGGATTTTGCAGAAGATATAATTAAAGCATGTTGCGTTCTACATAATTTTGTTCGTGAACGAGAGGGCTATAATTTTGACCATACTTTATCTTCGGAAGGTTTCACAAATTTTTTAAAAGACCCTATTCAGAGTGGGCGTAATATTAACACGATTCGTGAAGAATTTACATCCTATTTTGTTAGATCTGAAGGAGAAATTCCGTGGCAGTATAGTAAAATATAAAGAATCAATTAGATTAATTAGATTCATAAATAGTATATCACCTAATTAATGTAAAAATAAAATAAAAACCTTTTTCCCTCAAATACAACATTCTTTTATTTATAAATTAACTTTATTTTTTCTTTCAGAGGAAAAATTATTAAAAATGTAACACATGCCAAATACAGGGTGATTTTTATGTGTTTTTACAATATTGTTTTCATTTTAAAATATTTGTATCAAGGATCCATTTGATAACATCAAATTTAAATTTTTTTTTATCCCGCTTTAGTTCCATACATAAAAATCACCCTGTATATGTACAAATAATCACATTAGGTGAATTTTAAATATTCGCAAGAAAATAATATTTATACATTTGTTTAATATAATTAATATAATACTAATTACTTAATACTTGATAAAATATTATATTATGATATTTTTACTTACCAAGTTTATTTTTTTCTTGTGTGCTTAAATCTTCGATGTTTTTATATAAATTTTTTAATATAATGTCCCATGCTTTCATTTTTTCAAACTTATTAGAATATACTTCATTTTGCTGGTCCCATATAGCGGGTTGTGCCTGCACTTCCGTTATAAAATCATCCGTTGAAAATTCAATATTTGAGCCCATAGTAATAATTATATTTTGCTAAATAAACTACCATAACCTAAATATGCGTCGCGTCAGTGTCGCGTAGTGTGTAAAGAGAAAACGCTGCTGCTTGCAGAGGGGATCGACTGCACCTCGGCGTTGCCGCACAGCATACGTCGAGAAAACGCCCAGTGTGTAAAGGAGTAACGTAGTCCCATATATTTTACATTGCAGCGTCAACCTGGCAGCAAACCGGCGACAACCCGCGTTTTTTTGCTGCTGTCGCGCGCGGCAGAAAACGCCCAATGTGTAAGGAGCCTTATATGCAAAAAGCAAAAGGATTCAAATTTTTTTCTTTTTAACCCTTTTTTTCACTGCTTCGATCTTCTTAGCTGCGCCTTTTCCCCTTAAATTTGACCGACTTAAAAGAAACTTTCGAGAAAAAAAAATTACCTCTCTAGAATATTTATGAGAACGTTTTATATGCAAAAATATTCAAAAATTTTAATTAAACTTACATTGTGAAAATGTGTAAAATAGAGAAACTCCAATAAACCAAACAGCAAACAAATCAATAATAAAAATGTAAAATATAACAATAATAAAATGATGAACAATAATAATAAAATTAAGAGTTCTTTTAAAAATGATGTATGCAAAACTGTTTACTTAAGAGGATATGGAGTCTACAAAATTATATGGGTTTTTCTCTGTTTTTATGTTTCAATCTACCCGAATATATACCTATATAATATTATATTATTTTCTCTATGTAAATAATAAGTAAAATTTATAATGTGTTATTTATATAGAATTATTTACATATACAGTTCATAAGTTCGTATATGTATATTTTATATATAAATAATAATGTATTATTAATGTAAAATAACGCTTGTGTTATTTACATTAGACATTTAATGTAAAATATACCTACATAAATTATTTACATATATTCTTTTTGTAAATAATTCATACATAAAATATAAAATAAAATAACTTATTAGAAAAATGTATTGAAGTTGGGTTAGAATTTATTTATTTTGTTATAAATAATTTTAACTACTTAATTTTTAAATTTAATTTCTTTATTTTGAATATTTTTAAAGTTTAGAATTTTTTCTTAATTTTTTTTTAAATTATGCGAGAAGGGTTAAAATGTATTGTTTATTTTGTTATAACTTTTTTTAACTTGACTAATGTATATTTATGAATATTCAATATATTTATGAAAATAATATATAAAAATCCTGGCCAAGGATATTATGCATAAAATAATAAAAGCAAAATATACTGCAAAATTGCGCTTACCAAAGAAATCCAACATTCAACACCGACATTATTAGAATAAAATTGAGTTATAATTTATTTATTTTGTTATAAATAATTTTGACTACTTAATTTTTATAAATATATAATTGAACTTCTTTTAACTTCACTAATTTATATTTAATTTTTTTTATTTGTATTAAAACAAATATACTATATGTGGAATTGCTTTAAAACAATGTTTTTGTGTCTTCATTTCATGAAGCCTCGATGGTTGAACGGTTAGGTGGCTTGATTCGACAATTTGCGACTGCAACGGCGTGGGTTCGAATCACGCAAATCCCACTTTAAGTTTAAAAAAATGATATTTTTTGTTTTTTATATCTGATATATATTTTATATATAAAAATTTACATAATTTAGACATAATAACCTATCCCTAAATATGGCTGACATCCTGACATGATTTATCCCTAATTTCCCTCTAGATTTTACATAAATTTTCTTACATGTTATATATATTTTACATAAATAATACATCTTTTGGTTTACTCGGTATCCTATAAAGGTATAACTTCTACATCTTGTAGCGCGTGTGGATTTTTTATTTTCGAAGAGGTTCGGAAGTTATGCCCAAATAAACTTAAAATTTCGAATTTAGGGGTTAGCGGCTCCGATTTTCTATTTTAAAAGCTCAATCGAATGTACATCTCGATCTGAGACCGCCCACGCGTAGGGTTTATTAAATTTCGATAAAATAAAGAAAAAATATTTATTTAAGGTAGGTGCCATTTAAAAATGTCGCAATTTTTGACGCGTTTCGGTTTAGACCTTCAAAATCTATTTCAACCCCACGTTTTATAGCTTTTTTGAAAGCCTTCTATGTCGAATTTACGACAAAAAAAGAATAACTTCGTTATCTCTTTCAGTTTTCCGTTTTCACCGAAAATGTAGCTAAAATGAGCAAAATCTCCGTTTGGAACCAAAATTTCGCTTTGAAATTTTTCACTTTTCACAAAATAATTAAAATCTTCAATACTATTAACGCCACCTAGACGTTAAACAGCCTAAAAATCGCACCGTCACCTCCTCCATCAAATTCCGTGAAAATTTTAATTTTCGGCTAATTGCCGATGTACCTACCAAAATTTGTAAATTAAAAAATGTAATTAACCGATTTTAACCAAATATTTTTTAAAACGTGTCTATCCACGGTGTTTACTTTCGGTAAAAATATCAAATCAGTAACTTTTATAGTTTTCGAGAACGAAAATAAAAACCGATTTCCTTTAAAAATTTCCTAACCTTAAAAATATTTCAAAATTTTTTTTAGAATTCTTTCAAAATCGACTTCGCAAATGAAAGATAATAGAAAATGGTTGAAATTTTACTCACCAAAAACTCAAAAAAATCAATTTTTTTTAGGTGAAATATCTTAAAAATTATCAGTAATTTTTTGAAACTTATCTGTACGAATTTTTATTTTTTAATTTTAGTTAATAACCCAAATATGAATTTTTCAAAATACAGCTTTACTCATTTATCAGAATGCCATGTTTTATATAAAAATTTATAACTTTTGAACGAAACATCGTAAAGACTTGATTGTTTTTTAGTTTTTGTCTATTTTCTTTATACTTTAAATATATATTATTATAGAACTCACCAGAACACTCCTACTTCAGACGAACATTGCGAATAATGAGATTGATAGCATCGTCCAATTACTAGAACTGAATTTCAAACAAAATTTTTTTATCTTTAATGACAATGTTTATGAACAGGTGGATGGTTTGGCCATGGGTTCACCGCTCAGCCCTCTAATGGCAGAAATTTTTATGAAACATGTTGAGGACAAGATGATTTCTCTAACGTCTCCTTACATACAAAAAATTAAGTTCTGGAAAAGATATGTTGATGACATTCTTATTATTTTTAATGGTAACAATATCGAACTTATGAAATTATTAGAGATAGTTAATAAAATACATCAAAAAATTAAGTTTACTTGTGAAATCGAAAAAGATCACAAAATTCCATTCTTAGATATTTTAATAAATCGAGTTCCCAGAGACGTTGGTGAGATTATTGAGTTCTCAATCTATAGAAAACCAACAACCACTGATACGACGGTTAACTTTTGGTCCAACCACCCACATTCTCATAAATGTGCTGCTTTTTACAGTTTTGCTAATAGGTTATTTAAAGTACCAATGACCTTAGATGAATTCAAAAAGGAAATCAATATTATAAGACTTATTGGAAAAAACAATAATTTCCCTGACATAGTGGTAAAGAGAATTATCCAAAGAACTAAATTAAAACTTCTTTATGAAAATGCTTATTCACAACCAGGACTAGACACTACAAACATCACTAATTATTTCTCACTAACTTACTTAAACAGTGAATGTAATAAACTTTCTCGAAAATTTTATGAACATAACATCACAGTTTCATTCAGGACCAACAACTCCCTTAACTTGCTGAAAAGAAATAAACAAAAAATTTCAACTACAGATAAAAGTGGAATTTATAAAATCAAATGTGATGATTGTAATGCAGAATATGTCGGACAAACCAGAAGAAGTTTTAAAACTAGACTTAATGAACATTTTGCAGCTATCAGATTGAATAAACCATCTCACTCACATCTAGCTGAACATATTTTGGACACTAACCACAATACAAATTTAGACAAAAACGTAGAAATCTTACATGCCAGCAACTCATACAATCTAGACTATTTAGAAAATCTTGAAATAATGAAGAGCGTATTAGAACCAAACAGCTTAACACTTAATGTACAATTGGATTTTGATCATAAAGACTTTTGCAAGACGCTCTTAACCAAGTTCCAATAAATTTTAAATTACTAAGCTGGCAGGTAGATTTCTGCACTTGAACATGACAAGTTAGCTCGCACTTGAAACGCATCGACAATTCTCTTTTTAGTTAAAAATTATTTTCGTCTCGTCTATCCCCTTTACCATTCAGTGGTGCCCTAGGGCCCGCCGCTTAGCTCGGTTACTGAATGAGTAGTGTCCAATGGGACACCCAGTATATAGAAACAAATCAAACTAATTTTAATGACAGCAATATGACAGACCGCACACCTCGTCTAGAGTAGAACTCTGTGATCAAATATGGCTTGTTAGGTTAAGCAGCCTCAAACAAATGTGATAAATTAACTGTGATAATCCTAGTCCAAAATTATCACCCATGTTTTAATAAAATATTAATAGGTTTTAAATTTTTCAAATTTGATTGTTTGACTAGTCTGTGATAATATTTTACAATTTTAACTCTACTTCTATTGAATATCATAAATTCCACCGGTAAGACACATTGTCAACTATTACTGAACTCAACTAATTAACAAACCTTTGCAGTCAAACACTGGAAATTGTGGATAATAATTATGTTAATGTAATTAATACTTAATACCAAGTCGATGCAGTTCAGAAATTAATAGAACAAACTCGAAGAGTACACTTCTTCTTCAATGTTGATTAATCGGCTGACCAAACATTTCGATATGAATTGTTGTTAAGTAAGTAGAGAATACATACTGTTATAGTCTGATTTGTATAGAATATAAGTAAAAAGATGTTAGTTATATTGAAAGGTCACTAAGTGACCGATTAATTCCTTAAATTGATAAGTCTTGATCTTGTTTGTGATTGGTAATTATGTTCTTTGTAATTTTTAGTTGCCTGAAGATGCCTTAATAGGGCGAAACATGTCGCAATAAACAATTTTTGTTAAAGTTGGTAATATGAATCATCCTTTCCTGTTTTTTTATTAAACAATTTACCAATCATCGTCAATTCATATATCGATATATTATTAACTTTCAAATTTTAAATTTGCAACGCTACACCCTTGTATAACCATAAATTCATTCATTTTTATACGCCTAAAGTTACTGAAGGTCTGATAAAGCCTTGGAATTAAAGACGAAACGTTAGATTTAACCAAAGGCAGTTTTATTTAATGTCCTAAAACGAGGGTAAAACTAAATTTTTGTCAGATTTTTTGAAAACTCTGAAAGGGTAGTTTTAAGGAGGGTTGGGTTTATAAACAGTGGCAACTTTTTTGTGGTTAACATAAAATCATATTTGTGTTTATACTAATATTCCTTATTTAATTCTAGACAAAAAAACTTCCTATGAACTATGCCCGATTTCACTTCCCAAGGGAGCTACAGTCCAATAAAGATGGTGATAAAAAATAGGTTTTAGCATTGTCATTTATAGGCGGCTTTGAAACAAATGTCGAATAGCATTTAAAAAACATACGATTGAGAAATCGAGAAATTATATTTTAACCGTATTAGTTTTCACACCAAATTTCAAATCTTTATTACAAACCGTTTTCAAATAAATGACAAAAAACCTAGTTTTAGTCACAATAGTTAAAGGGCTGTAGCTCCCTTAGGAAGCGAAATCGGACACATGTTTATAGGAAGTTCTTTTTTAAAATTAGTTGTAGAATCGCCTCCTAAAGTTTGGCCGCGCTTAATTTCTGGACACCCTGTATAGTTATTATACAGGGTGTTCCGGAATAACTGTGACAATTTTTTAGGGGTAATAGAGAAAGTGAATCTAAGCATTTTTGACTTATAAAGTATTGTCCGGAAATGTTTCCTTAAAAACTTATACCACATCAAAAAATTAAAAAAGAAATAGTTTGTTGTAAATAAAATAAATATTACAAGAGATAATAATTTGAAATTTTGGCGATAGTTTTATCACATAAGGATACACATTTACGACCAATAAAAGTTTAAAAAATATTATCAGCTGCGTTACATTTAGGGGGCCATGAACTTTTTTTGATCATATCTTTTGTTTCTCTACGTTATTGGTAATTTTAAAAGTAATAAAATAATACTTGATCAACGTTCTACAGAAAAGGTACTCTAATTGTAAGTGCTTCGTTTCAGAGTTAAAGCAGATTTTATAATTTTGAGCTAAAATTAAAAATTTAAAAAACATCACCTAAAATATCATGTACTAAATATGTGGGCTACTCCATTTGTAAGATGCATGTCTGGTAATTCCGAATTTGAAAATCTATGCATTTTTAATAATGCAATAATACGACTAACTATCAGACACAAAATAGAAAATATTAAAGGCTGCTTAGAACTTAGAATTAACAAAATATTATGGTAATTAGCCTACTTTGATATTTTATACTTGTATACTTTCAGAAAATTAACGAAATTTTCATTAATCAGCCTAATTTGATGATGTTTTTTAAATTCATATTTTTATCTAAAAACTATAAAATCTACTTTTACTCCGAAATGAAGCACAGGAGCGACATACAATAAGAGTACCTTATCTGTAAAACATTGATTAAGGATTATTTTAGTACTTGTTAAATTATCAAAAGCGTAAAGAAACAAAAGAAATGATCAAAAAAAGTTGATGACAGCCCCACATGTAACGCCCCTGAAAATATTTTTTAAACTTTTATTAGCTTAAAATGTGTATCCTTATGTGAAAAAACTATGGCCAAAATTTCAAATTAATATCTCTTATAATATTTATTATATTTACAGAAAACTATTTTTTAAAATTTTTGAAGTGGTATAACTTTTTAAGGAAGCATTTCCGGGCAATACTTTATAAGTCAAAAATGCTTAGTTTCACTTCCTCTATCACCCCTAAAAATTGTCACAGTTATTCCGGAACAACCTGTATATTCTGTCGAAAACTAATATCGATGTACTTCGCAACGCTAGGATACCCTGCAAATACTATGGCGGAGGCGCCGGGCACATTAGAAAAATACATTATTTGATATTTCTTTCAGAAAATAAATCACGCCCATGAGAGCGTCATTAGCAGAATACCATTGATCGACGATCGACTGATAACTGGTAATAAAGAGCATACGGGTATCGTATACGTACTTTACATGGGCAGTTATGTTATATGTATGTATATCTATTTAACACATAAACCAATCAGGTCGACTCGCGTGCATGATGGGAAAATAACATTCTAGATTTGGACAAACTATATCGGTGTCGAGTAACGGAAATTCTCTTACTTTAACTGTGTGGAAAATTAAAGAAATGTTTGCTCTTTATAAAATTTATTTAAAAGTCCTTAAATTAATATTGTTGCTTAATATGATTCATAAATTATTTAAATAAAAGAAAATTAGTATCCTATTTAGAACATCAAATACCAAGAAAATATACAATTACAGGATATACTAAAGAAAATGTGAAAAATTAAGAAAAATCATCGGCGAGTGATTTAGGAAGATACATGGTGTGATAATCGTCATCACAAAAATCTCTAGAATTTAACTCTTTAGACCACTCATTTGTTTCAACATCATAACAATCAATTTCGTAAAATTCAATATGACTATTATGACAATCTGGTAAAATATAAATTTTTGATTCCACAAAAATGGCGCCTGCAATGGAATAACGACCTGGAACTGTAGTAACACACCTCCATGAATCATTAGCTACATCATACTCGTCCACTTCCATATTCTCCATTTTGTCCCCCCAACCTCCACAGACATATATTTTTTCTCCATAGGTGATCATGGTGTGCCTATAACGTGGTGATAAAAGTGGGGCACACGATAACCAAGTGTTGGTTAATGAGTTGTATTTCATCACTGAAGCGGAAGGGATATAGAAGCTATTAATAAAACCACCTGAAATGTATAGAATGTTCGCGAAATTTACAGAAGCATGATCATAGCGTGGTTGTGGTAGGCTTGCAATATACTTCCAGGTTTTCATCATGGGGTCGTAACTTTCTGCGGTCTTAATTGTTTCAGCATAATCGCCAGGCATAATGAATCCTCCCACCACATAGATTTTATCGTCAACTTCGCATATACTAAAATACCGGTTTCCCTCGACATTCAAACGATCAATTGTTTCCCAATTATTGATTTTATGTGAGAATTTTGAAACAAATGAATAAGGCCTTTTATCATAACAATTTACAATCATATACAATTCATTGTTAAGTACTACACTTCTATATTCCGGGTGTAATTCATCAATATTATTAGGGTTGGGGATATTGGTTAATTTGATCCACTTGGTGTCGTTAATAAAATTAAACACAACTTCTTCTCTAGGATATGTACCAACTTGTATTATCGCCTTTTTTAGACCGCGAGTACTGAATTTCGTCCTTAATGAATTGCACGGTAGCAGCGACAGTTGCGTGATTTTTTCATGAATTAAATGTATTGCACTATTTTCTGAAAGTATTATTTTCAGCCTTTCATTCAAATCTTTTTTAGAAATTTCATAAAATCGCACTTGACCCAACATATGTTCCACGTGTTTTAACTTCTCTTCTATTCTAAAATGTATAAATTAAAAATATTGTAAATTTTGGTACTCAATTTCAATTATTTGGGTAATAATTTCTTTAAAAAATTATTGGGCTAGGAAGAAAAAATACAGGGTGCGGGAAAAGTCATGCATAATGGCTATAATGCTTTTAATACTGGTTTGATGAGAAAAATTTTCATATAAATGTTGCAAGATTTAAAAATTGATATATGCATATCTGTGACCTTGCTTTTGGCTTTCTACATCACGCAACTGTCAAGTTTCAAAAGTTAAATGGAAAAGTCCACTTTTTTTTAAATAATTTGTATCTTAATAATTTTCTAAATCCAACACCTCGTAAAAAGTGACATTTTCTTCAAGACTGTATTTTTTAAGTTATTTTATCTATTTTATGATTGATTGAATAAAAATAATTCACAAACAACCCCTACAGAACATTTAAATGACCTGATAAAATGACACTACAACGTATTACAGTGAATTCAAAAAAGACTGAAACCCCAACTATGGAACCAAACATACTCTGTAGTGATTTTATACTTGCTAAGTGGTGTACCAGTTAAATTTCATTCAAATTTAAATCTGATCTGTTACTTTAACCAAAGCGTCTCTCTGCAGTAATTCTTCGGGTAACCCTCAACAATAACAAATTGGAAATGTAAATATTTGGGCCTCAGAAGTTATTTCTTAATAATTATCAATTTATACACAAAATATTTTAAATAGTAAATGTCATTCTGAACAAAAATTATCCTACGATCTATTATGATTTTTCGACTCCTTAAAAATTTAATGATTATTGTAGGACACCCTGTATAAATTTAATTTTATTTTAATTTTTTTATTTAAGTCAAGTGTGCTTTTGACTTTGTATATTTTTAAGCCAATATGATGCTAAATTTTACCGAGAAAAATATAAACTCGTTCAATTATTTTAAAAACAGCCAATAATGTTCAAAAAAAGCAATATGGCAAAAAAATAATCCAAATTATAATTGATTTAATTAAAAAAATATAATAGGAAGGAATATTATATAGGATTTTCCAAAAAACCCATGAAAATTTATCAATTTTAAAATTGCTGTAACTTTTTAAGGAGTCGAAAGAATATAATAGTTCATAGAAAAATTTTTGTTCAGAATGACATTTTCTAATTAAGAAAAATTTTGCTGAAAAAAAACCCTGTACGTGTACTAACTTAAATATCACTGTAAACATGAAATTTTTATATTATTATTGTAATTAGATGTTGACTTGATATTCCTAATATGAAAATATAATCGATAGGAAATAATCTTTACAACACTAGACAATTCTTCGATGATTTAAATAAACAATTTTGTTATTCTAAACTTTTCACTACTTTTTTAGGTTATAACCATGGTTATAATGTGATTTACAAAATATACAAACAAAAATTATCTTATGTTTTTAGTGCATGCTATTTGAATAATATTTTTCATAAAATTAAATTAAGTAAAAATTAAATTATAAAATTAAAAAATATTAAAATGAAGCCCAGTTTGTTTTATTAGAAACGCCACTGAAGTCATGATTTTTACTTTCAGTGTAGCCAACTGTGGAAAACTTAAGTTTACTACCTGGCAATGTCCATGGTTTCAATCTAGTTAAATTCACTGTATAAAAGATAAAATAAACTTGAGAGCTCAGAAAAGCGAATTTTATAACTCTAAATTTTCTTAAAACATTTTTTTTCAAAAGTGTTATAAACCTTTAATTGAAGAAATAATATGACTTATGGGGCATTCAGAAAATTTTGTAGAATCAAATTATTAAAGAAATTGTGGACTATTCCATTTAAGATTTCAAACTTTACAGTCCTATCTCAGTCTCACAAAAATATAAATTTTTAAACCTAACAACATTTATACGAAATATATTTTTGATCAAAACATTATAAAAAAGTTATGGTTATTCAGGAATTTTCACGCACCGCTTAATTTTTTTGATACTTATTCTTTTTAGAAAAATATACTCACGTAAGATTGGTGGGCTTAATTCCCCATTGTAAAATAGCCTCCAATAAATCCAGCTCGGAAAACTTAACTATTTTATCAGCTGTAACGGCATGATGAATTTGCTCTGGAGTCAATTTATAAAAAAACTCGGTTTTTGAAATGTCCCAAAAGTTTTCATCAATAAAATTAAGGACATGTTCCTTAAGACCAACAAACGAGTAGCACTCGGCGATATTCGCAACAGTACTACAATTTTTCACATTAATATTCGACATTAAAAATTCCTCGCAAAATGTAATCACATCATTTATTTGGATGTAATCGGCGATGGCAAGGATGTCCAAGACGTTTTCCATACAAATTTCAAGTACGAAACCGTGCATGAACCTCAAAATATCCCCAAATCCTTTCGAGGAAATTCCATTAATTTCAACTTGGTTACTTTTTGATTCCAGCATTCCGCTGGAAAACATGGCTTTGAAATAATCACTTTTTTCTGAAATTTTTGCTTTATTCGCCTTAAACTTTTGGCCAGATACAATTAACGTGATGTCGTTCATGCATTCACTGGCCATAATGAATTTATCTAAAAAAATAATTTAAGTATGTATTTAAAAGGTCTGGTTAAAAAATATCGAGCAAAAATCGAATTTAGATTTGACTTGTGTCAAGTTAGCAACATATTTCATCTATTGGTTATTTTTCAAAATATATGCAAAATATGAACAAACAAAAATTACCTCACTCTACAACTACCCCTCAAAAATCTAGGGTAAGATTTTTGGATAGTGACCGACTTTTTATTTCTTTATTTTTGGGAATTTATGTGATTATTGATTGTGAACAAAACATCGAAAAAGTAAATTATAAGTATTTTTCGTTTATAATTTTGAAACGCCTGAGCATCACTTTTTATTTCCGTTATTTTTGCCAAAAAATAAATAAATAATAAAAACCTAAATTAGTATTATTTTTGTTTTTAAACTACAACCCTCTAAAGATTTAGGTTTGAACCAGAACCACCAATCCATCGCGGACATATATATATTAAAGAAAATATGTATAAAAAAAATAATAAAAAAAGTGATGTGCACGATTTTTTATTGTCAACATTTTGCATACATTTTGTAGACATCTATTGCTAACTTGACACAAGTTTAGATTTTAGATTTGTCGTTTATCTAAAAATATTAGCAAAGCAAATCCAAGCATGTACGTTAAAACTACTTTTTATAATGAAAATAAATAATTTTACCTGATTCGCAACTCGAGAATTTTCAAATAAATTTGGAATATTTTTACTAGCACGTCTTGCTTGTAAGAAATTTTCTTCGCAACTAAAAATTCATCAAACATTAATTGATTTAAATGAAGGTAGAATTAGGCTTAGGGGGGGGGGGGTAATCCTAATAGAATTGGTCAAAAGGGTAGACCAGGGATGACACCAAAAGGTAGTTTTATACATTTTTGAAGCTTTTAACCCAAAATTATCTTCAAATTTCCAATTTTCCAGGAACTAATCGACTACTGTAATTTTTATGAGAACAATATTTCAAAAATTTATTCTGTAGTGGTTCAGATTTTGTCGGAATCCATGTTATTTTATTTTGGAAAAACTAAAAGCCTGATTTTCACGAAATATTTTTTAATTTTCTTTTTAATATACAGGGTGATTCAGACCACCCGTGCCAAAGTGAATCTAGGAAATCCATTGGTGAACTTACTTTTTTCCGGAACAATCCGGAACTATCCGGAACCGGAGGTTATTTTTTAAATGGCAATATAGGTCTTTTAAAAACAAATAACTTTTATTTAAATATTTTTTTAATATTTTCCATAGTTTAGAATTTATTCGAAAAACAAAAAACAATTGTTAAAAAAAGTTAATAAAAATTATTGCATATTTTGAAAAATTTTGTTCAAATATGGACAAGTATGATATTTAAAGTAGATAAAATATTAGAATTTGTAGAAAGAGTTTATAAATTTATAAAATTCTTCAAAATATGCAATAATTTTCATTTACTTTTTTTAAAATTTTTTTTTGTTTATCGAATAAATTCTAAACCATGGAAAATATTTAAAAAATATTTTTATAAAAGTTGTTTGTTCTTAAAAGACCTATCAAACCATACTTATATTTTCCCGGAACCGGATATCACTTTGATTTTTTTAATTCCAACATAGGTCGAGTTTGGTGTGGTTTGATAGGTCTTTTCAAAGTAAACAACTTTTATTAAAATATGCAATAATTTTTATTTACTGTTTTTAACAATTTTTGTTTGTTTTTCGAATAAATTCTAAACTATGAAAAATATTAAAAAACTATTTTTATAATAGTTATTTGTTTTTGAAAGACCTATCAAGCTATACCAAACTTGACCTATGTTGCCATTTAAAAAATCAAAGTTACCTCCGGTTCCGGATAGTTCCGGGTTGTTCCGGAAAAAAATAAGTTCACCAATGGATTCCTTAGGTTCACTTTGGTAATAAAAGTTTTTATTTCGGCCATGTACGATAACGCGTTCTCGAAATAAATGGGTGGCACGGGTGGTCTGAATCACCCTGTATAAGACAGCGCTCCAAAAATTTCTTAAAATTTTGCTTAATATTGGGAGCGCTGTAAAAAGTTTAAAAATATACTCACAACAAAAATCTAAACTACACAGTCTTCGTTTATGACCTAACTTATTGCTAGCATTGGCAAAAATATTATTTCAATTAGTTTTTTAGAATTTTTCAAAACGCCACTAAACCAACATTTTTTGTAAAGACCCATATGATTATTTGAGTAAATTAATAAAAAAAACTCCACTGGAAATATTATGACCAACAATATGACCAAAAATATCAAGCGAGTTTCAAAATCATGCGCTCAAATTTGCCGACTATCCTCTTAACTTATACCTGTTTATTGAGAAATGAGGAAAACCCCCAAGGGATTAGGGTAATTATAATATATTTACAACTGGTGTTGTAAATTCGTTGGAATCGTTAGAGGACTTCTAGAAAACTTCTTTACCTAATTAAACGTTTAAGCATTTAAAATTTGAAGAATTGCCTGTTTTATCAGAAAAACCCTTTTAAATGATGATAAATTACCTTTCAGATCAGAGGCCAGATTTTGTTTTGCTAGCGAGTTTTATGAACACGCTAAAACGTCATCGTTTTCCGCACTTTCGTCACCATTTTTGGAGAACGGCGATAAATATGGGATAGTAGCGAATTCGGTATTTTGTTTCACCAAAACACGCTAGTGGCGAATTTATACGTTCAAAACATTAGCGTGAATTTGCGACTGGTACTAGGGAGGCGAAGAATGTTTAAACTCGATCTAAAATTGATACATAACCTCAAATAAACGTAAATAAATCCCGCAAATACCTCCTAAAAGCCATATAGTGGATATATTTATAATTATTACTTGATTTTTGTGTTAATATTAAGGGTAGTGAGTGTTTTAAATTTATTTGTTGTATTTATTATAGTGTTTTGTTAAATTGGGATTTTTAATGAGTGTTAAGATAATTAAGAATCAATTTTAAGTGTTTCATGCCCATTTTCACCAACGATACTTAAAACTTAGGCACTACCTAAACGGAGATAAATATTAGCTAAATTGGTTTTCACCAACGTTAGACATTGTTTATAAGCTATAAGCAATGCCTAAACTTAGGTATTTAATAAGCAACCTAAAATATAGGCATTTTGTGTTAAATGTCAAAAAACAGAATAACTTTTTGAGCATTACATTTCGTTTCCTTTTTAACTATGTTGGAATTTATCGATTTTATTGAAAATTTAGAACGATTTAATAATCCAGAGATTGTATGGCGTCCACCAATTGTTCGTACTTGAAATAATTATTTTAAGTAGATTTTGTACGAAGGATTCGATTAAAAAAAGCAACGGTTTTAATTGTGTTAGAGTATATTGACGATTAACTGGAATTTGATAGGTACTATTTATGATGGTGAAATTGAGAACTTGAGCATTAGTTATCTAAGCAATACAGATGTAGGTATGGGGCCCGATTGCTTGGGGGGATGATATCCCTTAAGTAGGTTTTACCCCCCCCCCAACAGGTAAATATTATCTGTTACAATGAGGAAGTAGAACAGAAATCTTCAGTAATTGGTGGTATCAAAATTAAGTAAGTAAATGAGTTCCATAAGCTTAAAATTTTCTTGATTTAATGAAATAAATGGGATTTATATTTTTTTAATAATAGACTACGTTTATCTCGAGCACCTCAACCCAGCTTGAGTTCGGCTTGATTTAGCTTATAAAATTATAAAATTTTGGAAATGAAAACTAAAGTGTTTTTTTTTATTTTTATAGGTTTTATTAAATAGGTGTTGTGGAAATATAATATTGTAGAATAAATATGAACAAGTTGACTTACCTTTTTTATTAATTAAAATAATTTTAAACAACTATGCTGCGAGTTAATTTCCCCACATGACTCCATTCTTCATCAGCAATCTCCTTGTCAACTAACCCATCCGCAAAAAATTTCCTCTGGGTTGGGAACATTGTTGTGAATTAGGATATTGGGCCAAATTGCATAACTTATCAGAATGTCCTCAAACTTATGCATCAGAAGTGGGTCTTAAGTAAACCAATGGAGTGCTCAACGATGCATTGAGCTGATCTATGAGCTCTGTTGTATCTAGTTTCAAGGGAAATAATTCCATAAATCTAAAAGGATGTTCTTTTGATAGAGAATGTTCCTAATGCCAGTATAAGTTTACTTTAGAGCAGGTTTTAACCCCCAAAAGATAACATCAACATTTTGAAATTATCAACAACACGAGTCACAGATGGCCCTGTTAAAATCACACCATCAACACCATCAACAACATTAACATTTATCCAAAAGATACCTAAATGCATATAAAAAAAATACAACCAACAATAATATTCGTGGGGTTATGCAAAACCCTTTAGGCTTATTCGTTTCAGCATAAAATTATGTGAATCGTGGTATGATGGTTAGTGGATGGTAAGTGTTTTTTGACATCTGACTTATCTCACTTACCATTCCCATTTAATATACACGGACCATAGTTAGTGGTTTGACATACCACGATCACTTACCATGTCAAGCGAAAATGAATAGTATGTATAATTCTCTACTTACCACTGCCAAACGAATAAGCCTTATGTTGTCATTTAAGGGTTAAATTTATTTTTACCAATTTGCCACCATTTACTTTGACATAATCACTGTAATACACTAATGGATGCATTATTTGGACAAAAATCCTTCCAATGCTATTATAAATGGATTTTTACTAAAAATTTAGTAGTTTGCCAATCATCTGGCGCGCCTCAATAGCTCAAAAACTCAAAAGCATCAATTACGTTCCTCAAAACACACATTTTTCTGTGTAAATAACATCTCTTCACCCACCTGCCTTCATTACAGGCAAAAACCTCTAAAAAACACTACCCGGGGTAACAAAAACTATAAATCACAATCAAAACTCTAAAATAATTATAAATCGCAATTAAAACCGTAATTATACTACTGTCAATCCCAATATTGCTATAACTATGTTGTAATGTATTGTGGACAACATTTTAAATTCAATTTTAAGATTATGTTGTTTGTTTATTTTGATTTGGCATGTTTACTTTTACCGACGTGAAGTTCGCCTGTATTCGAAATATCGAGTGTAAATCATCGGCAACGCCGCTTAGCGAGTTTCAGCAAGATTCCGCCCCTTTTCACTTCGCTAGCGTTATGCTGTGAAATAAAATACCGATTCTTCGCCATACGCGATACTTGCGAGCTGACTTTCGAATGCGGCTGCTTGATTTTAAGAAATGAATTAGCTCCGGCTCTTACGCGGAGCACAGCAAGTCGCGTCCGCGCATTTTGCTTCGTATTTACTCGTGCCGTCTATTGTGTCCCCTATATTTATGGCTTACATTGTACACTCGGCGTGCCGGCACCGCGACGCCCCACCGTCCGGCCTGGATGTGAGAATAAAATGGGCCAAATTTCGTCGCTTCCCTTTAAAACCGGACGGGGGTGCGATTTTTTAAAGTTGAGGCCGGCGAAAACCGGAAAAAATGCAAGAAAAAACGACCATTTTCGAGAATTTTTTTCAGAGTGTTAGAGTGCTCGGAAAAATTTAAAATTCGAACCCCGCTTAGAATCCGCATCCCTCTTCACTATGCAACCGGAATTTTTAAAATCCGACCAAAAAAACTGCTCTTTTTGCGGTTCGGCGCAAAAAACGTCCGAATTTGGGGTAAAAAAACAAAAGGGGTTGTATTTCCGCCCCCTTAATAGGTAGGTCCAGACGGCTCAAAACCGCCGTCTTTAGAATCGGGTCCTCCTTAACATACAAAAAATTTGATGCAATTCGGGGTGAATATCGGACAATGAGGGTATGAATTCGATTTTTCGTTCGGGGCGGAATATTCTACTTCGCCTATTTGGCAACCCAATATGCATTAACAACATAACATGTAAATTAAATATCATATTTTTTACATTATTTTTTTAAATTAAAAATTGCAGATTTTATTACTAATTGTTCCAATATAATTAATAATTTTATTTCTGGGTACAATGTAGAATCCTCAGGCTTTATCCAAGTTTTGTTTTTTACTATTTTCTTTAAAAACACAAACCCCAGGAAAAGTACAACTTATTTTAAATTTAAAACATAAATAATGCATTATAACATCGTTATAGGCTTTTGAAATTTAGAAAATTTTTTGCACTTCTAAAAATCACCCTAAATAAATAAAAAACAAACAATACTTTGTCTTTGAAATCGACAGCTTCATTTGAACTACTAATAGGAGCATTTTTAATTTCCCTTACTAAAATTAATGAATCTGATGGGCTTGAAGTTAAAGAAATAATCTAAATATTGAGGGTGTACTACTAACAGTTTAAACAGCTCTAAAATTAATATTAGTTTATATGAACTTTTTGTTCAAAACCACATTTACTATCAAATTTTGTGAGGCACCCTGCATATGTTTTTATCTTGCAATTTAAAAAAATTATAATGTCAAAAAAGGTGCCTTGTACTGGATTTGGGTGTCAAAGGGTGAAATCATCCAAAATTACTTAAATAAGCTTAGATTATTAGAATTTTTAATTTCTAAAAACACACTTAAAAAAATCTTTTTTTTTTAATATAAACCTATATTTTACATGCAATTTTTTCTTCAAACGACCAAAACATTTACTATTAAATTTATAAAATCATATTAATGGTTATTTTTCGTTGAGCGTTTATTAATGAGCATTTTTAATGCAAACAAAATCATTCATTAATGATACTGTTTAATTTTAATAAATTAAACCTAATTTCTTACTTTATTCTTAATGTAATTTAATAACAATAATATTACTCATGGCGCGTCATTGCAATTCTGCATATTGCGCACATTCCAAGGAGCCGCACTTTAGCCGCTCAAGTTCAATTACATAATTAAGTGTAACATATATTAAGTGTATTATACAGTATGACGTAGAATTAGTTTACAAACATTGTTGTAAATTTTAGTATATAAGCTTGCTATCTTAAGAATAAAAATCAGTAATCAATGATTGCTCATTCTCTTCCACTACTTGGGTCAAGCACGCAACCCAGCCTAAGCGCCAAGTAGTCCCTTCCACCCTTTACACCACTTAGGTCTAGCACGCACCAAGCCTAAGCGCTAAGTGGTTCCTCCAAAAAACCTTCTGCATTACTTGGGTCCAGCACGCAAGCCGCCTAAGCGCCAAGTAACTGCATTACCAAAACCCAATCACAAACATAGGTCTGCAACTTCGTTCATGGTCCTTCGAACAAAAGAGTTAAAGAATAAAAATGGAAAGACTCAACGAACTAGCTCGTAAACAAGAGACTATCGGAAACCAAATCATCCAACTACTCGCCAATGCAAAAAAGGACTCGAAATCAAGGAAAAATGAAGAGTACTTCAACTCCAGGAAAGAAACCCTTCAAAAATACTGGTTGGAAATCGAAGATAATCATCAAGATTTGTGCGACGCGGGAATAGATCACGAATACCTCAAACAAAATTACATTGAAGAGCTCAAAAAGGTTTATACCCAAGCAAGAACGTATCTTGATGAAAACCAAAAAAATATCCTAAAGCCACAACAACAAGGGGATTCCAGTAAAGGCGCAAATGATACAGCACCCGAAGACTTAAATCAAAACCTTCGTCTAAGAAAGCAAGAGGTAAGACTCAAGCTCTTCAAGGAAGCTGTCAACCAGGCAAATAGTGATCTTCAAGAGGAGAAAACACTAGCAAGGTATGAGTCGTTATTAAAGAAATTGAACAAGCAATGGGAAAGTATCCAGGAACTCAATGAAGAAATTTGGGTTTACGAAATGAACTTTTCCTCAGTTTATTTTACTAACAACAAGTACCTGGAAATGGAACAATTATTCGAGAAGACAATTGAAGAGTTGGAAACGAAAACATTAAGCATGAAAACATCATTAGCCAAACCCAACATCTCACTTCCGAAGATTCAAATTCCAATATTCGAGGGCGATTACGAGGGATGGTGGAACTTCCATGACATTTTTCAAAGGGTAATTGTACAAAATAATTCAATTACAAAAGTTGAGAAGTTACAGTACCTAAAAACAAATATCAAGGGCGAACCAAGCCGACTGATACAACATCTTCAAATCACAGAAGATAATTTTGAAACTGCGTGGGACCTACTAAAAAAGAGGTACCATAACAAACGCTTGATCCTTTCCAAGTTGGTAGACAAAGTTCTCGATCTACCAATAATTCAACAAGAGTCGGCCAAGAAAATTAAGCAACTCCTCGACGTTACAGTAGAATGTCTGGAGGCTATAAAAAATCTCGGCATTGACTCTTCAACGTGGGGACCATTGGTGGCCAGAATTGTCATCCGAAAATGGGACTCAGAAACCAACAAAATCTACGAACAGTCACTGAAAAACCCGCACGAGGTACAGGACTTCGAAGATCTTAAAAAATTCCTTGAAGGGAGGTTTCAATCACTCGAAACTATTTCCAACACAATGGGGAACAGCAACAGCAAAGAAGCAGCGAAGAGAACCAAATCTTCAGAATACTGCTTGTACTGTAAACAAGCTCACCCAATATACATGTGTAATAAATTCAGCTCTCTTACAATAACAGAGAGAGGAAAATTTGTGGCCGAAAACAATCTCTGCAGAAACTGCATAAGTCACAAGAAAACACAAAAATGCAATAGTGCCATAAATTGCCGTACCTGCGACAAACCGCATCATACACTGCTTCACAATGACAATTGGAAGCCTTTCCATAAAACGGAAAACAAAGGGTCACAGAAACCCTCAACAAGTGTCACGACGCATCTAAAAGCGCGTGAAAACTCAGTATTTCTTGCAACAGCATTGGTATTGACCTGCACTACATCGGAAAAGGGTCACTTACTACGTGTTTTAATAGATCCCGGATCCCAATCATCGCTAATCACCGAAGAAGCGGCACAGATATTGGGAGGACCCAGGGAAAAAATACACGCAAAGATATCTGGTTTAGGAGATACTACTCCAAAAACGTCCAAATGGAAAATTCAAGAGTAGTGGATATTTACCGGTTCTGGATCATCCACAATCCACAATTTGGAAGCCCCGCCTCCCATGTAAAGTCCCCATAAGGAGGGTGACGCCCACCCCCCCACCTAAATCCCTCCCACCTGAGCTCTGATTGGTCGATTCTCCCCTCCTTCCTGACGTCTGATTGTTCCTGCCCCACCTTAGCTCCTCCTTCTTGAGCTCCTATTGGTCCTCCAGTTGCCCCACTCTAATTTTATTGGACGGCGGCCATTTTCCTAATTATTGCCCCACCCCAAGTACGCTGATTGGTTACCTGCTTAAGTAAGTGCTGCCATCTGCGAATCGGTAGCTTAAGTTACTGATTCTAGTGGCGCCATCTGAAGTTTGCGGCAAAGCGCCAAAGCTTAAAAAAAACACTCGCCACCGTGAATCGAAGCCACAGTCTTTGTTTTGCGTTTTTTTAATTCCAACGACTTAGCGGTTGTGACCACCAAGCAGTTATCATTTCTTTAGTTAGAAATGTAATATATATCGTATTTTACCTGAGACATTGGTATGTGGGGTGATTAAACTCATAATGTGTGTGTATAAATTTACCTTTATTTTAAATATACATACTTACAAAATATTTACAAAATACAAAATAAACAAAATAAACAAAATTTAGTATGATACATTATATTAAATAAAATAAATATTTTAAAATTATTCTAAAACTAAAACTAATAAAATAAATATACATGTACAAAAATTAAAAAATAGCATTTCAATTAAGTATACTTTGAAGAATCTGCATCATTATTTGGTATATCGTAATGCCCCCAAGCAAGAGTATTTACCCTGTCTTGACAAATATAACGCTTATCATCATTACATGATAATGCTACCTTATTTTGGGTTTGGGAAAAAATTGTGTGATAAATGGATTTGAATAAATTTTGTTTCTTATAAATTTTAATATTTTGAGGATCAAATAGTGTTTTTTTAAAATCATTTTCTGTTATTTCATTTTTAACAACAGACGTTTTTATACCTTTCACTTTTTTAGTCCACTCACCTACTACATCAAATGCATACATTTTGGGACGTAATCCAACAAATTCAAACATTATCTTCCCACAATTTTCATCCTTCATTAAACCCAATACTGCTTTATTAATTAGTGGTATTTCGTAGGGATTACTTAAATCAAAATTTGAAGTATCAAACATCTCATTGTTATGCTTTATGTCCATATAAACATCTTCTGTCTCAATATATAAAATAAAGCTGTCTGTATCCATATAACAAAGCTTAACTCTATTTTCATACTTTATTTTAATAAAATTATAATAAAAATCATACATTAAAAATTTTGAAGTTTCTAACACCGAAAATCCCACATAAATGGGTTTATTATAAATTACTTTAAGTTTTTCTAAATGTATGGCAGCAAAGTTTTCTGAAAATATGGTTGCACTTTTAAAATTAAGTTTGGCAATCATACTTTCAGCTCCTTTACGCTTTCCAATATCTTTCCAATGATTTACCAATTGAATATCTCTTCTTTTATCAACATTCTCTAGAGTTTTCCCAAATATGCTGTTATTCATTAATTTATAAAAATCTTTATCAAAGTCATTTTTAGAATTTTGTCTTAAGCTGGTATTCAAATCAATATATTTCTTTAACCAATTATTTTGTTTAAAACATAAAACCCTATGTATTTTTTTAATTTTTAGGCCATGAAATAAAGCTTGTTTTAAATTTCTATAATGAATTACATACTTTTCTTTATCATATAAATTTACAATAAGCTTTTTGGTGTTAAATTTAGAATTTGGAGGCGAAATATTTTCAGCCAAAAATGGCAGCTCACAGTGTTTATTATGTAATTCTCTTGGGTACTCAATATCGACTTCGAAAAAGTATCCAATTGGCGAATCATCAGAAATATTTGAAATATCTAAAACGTCAATCTCACCTCCAGATAGCCATTTAAAGCCCCCAATAGGTAAGTATTGAGACATTGCCCACCCGTATAAATTGTTAGCGTCAATGTATGCTAAATATGATGATGTTTTTTGAGGATCAAATTTAGACATGTATTTATTATTCGCCTTCGCATGACGTAGGCTGCACTGGCAAATACCCCCTCTTAAACCTTTCTTTATCATTTGATACATGTCTAAATCAGTTATTAATTCCAATTCTACATCACTATATTTAAGCATAGCATCCCAACTAAGCCCAGGAGCAGTATAATAATGAGCTGGATCTAAGTCATATGTATTCATACAAATTAATCTAAAATTTTCAAATATGTCAGCCAAAAGTAATACGTCAGTCTTAAGATATATGTTTGAATAGTCTCCTAAGTTTTTACACGAAAAAGATGTCCAAACATTAATTGCATGCCGGTAGTCATCTTCTGATATGTTTGAATTAGTTAATGAATTAAAAAAATGATTTTTTTCAGGTAATTTTTCATCTAATAATTTTTCCATTGAATCTAAATAACTATACGGAAATACTCCTTTTTTAGTAACCAATTTAAATTTTTCCAAAGCATTAAAATTTGTTTTTAAATGATAAAATTTTTCAGCTGCCAAATTTTTTGCCAATTTATCCAAACTATAATTCATAAATTTAAATGAATCTAAAAATCTTAATCTAATGTGTACATTCTTCATTTTTTCATCTTTATCCAAATACATATCAACATTAATTTTTTTCGAAAAAGAAATATATTTTTCTTTGGTTTGTGCAATGCAATCAATCTTTGGAAAATCTTTATAATTTTCCTCATCCTCTTCATCGTATTCATAATCATCATTGCTACAAGTAGGGTCCATTTCGTCATTAGTCTTATTGAGGTTACTATTTGCATGTTCACATAATTCTTTTATGAAGAGATGACTATCATATCCTCCCAAATTATGAAAAAAAACAGGTATAAAATTCGGTACCTTGTAATTTAAATTGCACCTTTTATGAGCGGGTCCAATAAATCGACCTGTGAGATGACAATGATCAGCTACCCTATCATCATCCAGAATTTTACCACATATATGACAGTCATCTGTTGCATAAAATACTAATTTATCTAAAGGATCTAAATTATTCATTTTAACTATCGGTTTAAGATGATTTTCATATATTATCTGCGTTTCGTTTTCTATGGATTTTATAAAAACTTGTTGACAATCTAAGCCCGTATATGTTTTAAATTTATTAAAGGAATTATTATATGAACACACAATATAATAAGCAAAACTGTAGGGTACATGAATGTGAGTATTTTCGGTGTAACTTGTGCCAGATGGATCAGGGTGACATGTTGAAATTGGTTGGATTAGTGACTCAAAATCCGCATAAATGCAAAATGGTACTTTCATTTTATTTTGATAATTTTGAAATTTTAATATATTGCCAGGAATTAAATCGCCATTTTTTTGTAATTTTAAATCTTCTGACGGAAGAATTGTGTAAACATGGCTACAATCATTTAAACAATGCTGATCTAAGCGTAACTGAGATGAAAAAAAGGTTAAACAGGCATCACACAAAAATGTCTTATGTTCATAGGATGATACTTGTGAAGAAATTAATCTGGATAGGTTTTTGATTAAAATGTAATGACTTTTTGTGCCTTCTTCAATGTATAACAAATTAATATGTTTATTTTTTTTATTTTGTGTAAGATGAATTGGACCTACTACTAAGTTTTTATTTAATTTTTTACTAAACTCTAAACCATAAATATTTATACTAATATCATTTAAAACTTCAATTTTTTTAACATCGTCTAATTTAACAGGAAAAGTAACACCTTTCAAATTTAGAACATCTTCATATTTTGGGTAACTCGTTGTCCTACTTACGTTGTGTTGAGATGGATAAAGAGCCGCAACGATACACCAAGCCAAACATGCATCATCAGCATTTTGAATATTGATGCATGCCTTTTTATTATCAATATCAGATGGCAATTTCATATATGAAGATCCTTTTAATGGTGTATATTTATTGATGTTAATTTCCAAATGTGACACCGCATAAAAAGCCCATCCACTATCTTTTTCCTAAAATATATAAATGAATAAAATACTTATAAACCATTATGTTTAATAAATTCTTACTTGAAATTCTTCGCTTTTCGTTTGGAGTACTTTGCACCAGTTTTTATATAAATTCCCAATATCACTTGATTTTGTTACAATAGTGAATTTTGTGTTAAAAGATTTCAATTCAGTTTGGATATTTTCATCTGTGCCATTAGGTTTAATAAAATACCCAAACAATTCCAAATTTACCTTAATGCTGGTATTTTGTACTGACTCTTTAATGCAATTATATACTTTATTTTTTATATGATCTAAAAATGTAACAAAATCAATATCAATTGGTTCTTTTGGTGCGTTTATTTTATAAGTAGCAATACGTTTCTTAAAACTGCTCTTAATACGTATGACACCATTTTCCGTTGATTGGGGAAGATTGCTTTGATGTTTCCTCGATTTTAAATGAGCCGAAAAGAGTGTAGGGTTATTTATTGTCTCATCGCAATGTTGGCAATACTTTTTGTTGGAATTATCTGCTGCATTCGAATTTTTTCTTTTAAGAGTTGGTTTAGGTGTTGAAATAAAAGTGTGGGTATGATTGGTGTACTCCAACGCCGAATTAAAAATTTGCCCACAATCCGAACACAGAATCGATTCGACATGGACAGATCTTATATGTCGTTTCAACGCATCTTCCCTGGAAAAATCTTTATTGCAAATTTTACAAGTAATTCGCATAGATTTTCCACAACTATTCTCGTGCCTTTGTAAATTGCTTTTTGAAGAAAATGCTTTTTTGCAAGTAATGCAATTCATTTTGTTTTAATCTATAAATATAATTAGGTTTAAAAAATTTATTTTAATTGTTTTTATTTAAATTAACTTACCCCAATATAGCAATTAATTTATAAATAAAACACACGTACTACTTTTAAGGACAGCGAACTCTAAAAATTGTTAAAAAGCACTTTGTTCTTCGCTCAACGCAATATTGAAATGATCAGCAATATTGTTAGTATGAACATTTTAATAAAATGTTAAATTGCAAAATTGCATTTTACACATTATTAAAGATCAGCATTTACTGACATACTGAGTGATTCATATTAATTATTTGCAAAAAAAACAGGTAATTTTCAATTAAACAAAAAACTATTATATACTTATAAATAGATGTTTTATTTATTATAAATATGTAAACAGTTGCATAGTTTTGTAACATTTGATTTACTACATATACAAATATATTTTAAATGATTTACACAATTATGTTTACTATCAACTAAAACTTCACAAATTTTTTCCTCTTCTAAATTTATTATACTGTTTCGGGTAAATCTCATTAAAAAATTCTTCTTTTGGTGGCCTTTTACATAAAAAATATCTTGAAAACTATCTGTGTAACTATCCAATATATTTTTAATTTCTTTAGTTTTAATAAATCCAGTGCTATATTTTAGACAATGATGATTATTTTCGAGCCAGGTAACCAGTTTCCTATCTTCTTTGTTTAAAGCAAAATATGGTTTTTCCGGTTTAAAAAGAAAAGTGTCGACATCCACACCATTTTTGGAAACTGACATTTCTTTAGGAACAAATTTACCATTTATTGTAAAGCCTTGAATGTCAACTATGATTAAATTAGGTTTAGCCATTTTAGTGTATAATTCGCACAATTCCGGAAAGAGGTGTGTACTCAACTACTGCATCACTCAAAATGAGGCAATATGCTCTTATATTTTCATTAAATGATGCAGTTGTCTCCATCTCTATTTTTAGATCAACAGTCGAAGATTTTAAACTTTCCTTTTGCTTAGAACAATCAAAGACAAAAAGCATATGACCTTTGAATTGGCTATAATTAAAAAGAGGTTCATTTGTTGCTCGTGCATAGTAACTAGATTGAAATTGGGAGTACATGTAGTACGTTAGGGCATAATTATCCAAATCCATATTTTGTTTCATGTTATCATACGGGTAGCACTCTGAATTTAGGTAAACTTTAATATTTTCGATATTCACATGATCAAATTGAGACATATTTTTATTGGCGGTATCCTTTTTATTATTTTGAAAACCGAGGATGACGTAACGGGGCTTTTCCATGTTTGTTGAAGTTTTCACACTCCATATTTCTTTTTTGGTATTTTTTAGTCCCGGAAGTTCCAACAACTGCCACTTTCGGAAGGGAATTTTTATTGAAACATCCATATTAACTTTTTCAAGCATCTGAAGTTTCACCTCATCATTTATCATAACGTGGGGAATTCGCCATTCTAATTTATTTATTTGAAATTTAAAGTTTTCAGATCCTTTGTAAGCGTTTAAGTCCGTCCTAGAACGAAGTAATACCAATTCTTGTTTCGCATTGATGATTATTTTTTTATAATCCTCACCAAACCCCATAATCATTTTTAAGGGAATGCAAGCAAAAAATGAGTCTTTTTGTTGAAAATGATTTTCCATATGTGGACACCATCCGGCCAAATTTAACACTTTAGATTCTCTTTCCCCGAAGGAAACGTAACCTTTCATCGTTGATGTAATCCCAGGATCTCTAATTTTGTCAACCTCCACCCCATTTAGTTCGTATCTAATTTCTTCAAATAAAAACAAATACGAATTATTTATTAATTTAAAGTCCAAAGTTTGTCCTGCTTCAGGTGTCGGTTTTTTTATTATTCCCTCGAGGTAAATGTAACTCTCACATGGTAAAGTGTACAAGTCTTGATTTTGAATTAATATTCTTATTTCATCATTATTTTCAAAATTTTGCGTCCTGGGCAAGTATGTGTGATATTCCTCTTTTACGATTGTCTCATCAAAAGAAATATCGTTAAATATTTTAAGTTTTGACATGATAGCCGAGAGCTTTTAACAAATTAATACTTTTTAGTGTTAACCGTTTGATGATTTTTTTCTTACTGGCTGTTGCAGACTCTTCTGTCAGCGTTTTATGCTCTTCTTCTTGGACAAATACTATCCCCATTATTTTATCTTAGACCGTTCAATTAATTCAAGACGAACAATGATTTTTTCGTTCCTAAAGTTAACCAGCTCTCCGTTTTGGTCCAAAAGTCTAATTGTTATATTATCAATGGTTTTCGTATTTATTGATAAATATGAGATATTATTAGGTTCAATATTTATGGCAAATCCGGGATCTACCGAAGGAAAAAATTCACGCAACGTATGACCCGATTTATCATCGTAATATGAGCCCGAAATAATATTACATTCAATTCTCACACTTGAAACTTTAATTATTTCGACCGGTTGATCAGAAACGTGCAATTTGTTGGCTTGAAGAATTTGTTTACCCGAAAATCCCAATAGTCTTCCTATCGAATCTGCTGGTTGAAAATCCACGTCATATGTACTAAATAATTCGCACTGTAAAGTATTATTATTCGGTTTTAGGCTAAACGACTTGTCCAGATCTGCAGCGTTTTGGGCATCAGCGGGCAAAATTAAATGTCGTCGCAAATATTTTTCTATATCAGTTATTTCGTAGGAACCAGTTGGGATTGTAATTGATGACGATCCAAAATAAAATTTATTACAACCTTCTTCTATGTTAGGTATCGTATTGAACGTATGAAATGCAATAAGCCCCAAACAATATTCGGCAGAATTCAGCTCAATTGGTGGGTAATAGTTTCTACTTAAAACAGACGTGTTACCTGTTAGGGTGAAAGTACGAGACATGACTAAAAGGACATTGTTAAAAATACTTTATTTATAATAAAAATTCGATACATAAATGACCGCAATTATACGTATTAAATTTCTGATATCTATCGTGATTATACATTATTTCGCTACCCCCTAAATAATTTTGAATTTCTTTAGGTGGTGGTAAGTTACCAAAACTGTCAAAATATTTAACAATATTGCCTTGCTTTCTGTATGCTACCCAATGGGTTCCGGGTCCCGAGTAATTATCCAAATTCACAATTCCACTTTCTCTAAAAAATGGTTTATTCGGTAATTTATCTCGCATAAAAACACCTCTAAAGAATTTAATCTTATATTGTTTATTAAATTTCAAAATGTCCACATCACTAAGTGCTCTGCGGGGTAGCTGACTTAAAAGTTTTTTGAATTACGAAGACAAATTCCAAATCCCTTTCGATATGGTTTTAAGTAGAGCCCTGTTCCTTTTTTCCCCAAGGCTATTGCTTCCATTGTTTTATTATGGCGTTCCGCTTCTTGAAGTTTTTTTGAGGCCGTTTTCGTATCCGAAACTGCTTTAGCAATTGCTGCTGTACCTCCAGCCAAACTTCCCAATGCACTAAGTCCAGCGAAAATGGGGATAAGCGGCAAAACTCCTCCGGTTTTGGGTATCGGAATAATGCGCGGAGTTTTTATCTTCTTTCTTCCACCCACATCGCGTACAGCAGCCCTAGCCGCGGCTAATGCAATATTGGTCCCCTCCTTTAATAAGACTTGTGTTTGCTTACTTTTATTGTTTTTATGCTTGAGTCCTTTAATTGCATATTTTGCTTTTTTTACAACACCACCAGTAAAAGAACGATTTTTGGCATTTTTGTTACAGGATCTTATACCCATACCCATACCCATACCCAATTTTCGTTTTACTTTCATAGCCGATGCTACAGCCAAGGCACTCGCTTTTTCACCAAATTTTGCATCTTTTGATTTAAATCTCTGCCATGCAGCCTTTTCTAGAACTTTATCTGCCTCATGACGCTCACCCAAATCCATGTTTTGAGAATAGGAAATATCGTGTTGTTTACAAGCCGCGTCCAAAGGATTTATGCCGAGGTCTTGTCGATTTAATCTTTCCTCCAATTTTGTACCAGGTCCGCAATACTGATACCCGGGAATATGCAACTCAATCGGTAATTTATTTATTAGCGTGTTGATGATTCCTCTTCCAACGTGTGAAGCCATTTGAAAGATTTTTTTAAGAAACAATCATTATATATAGATATGTCGATACTAAAATTTGTTAGTACGATGGAAACTGTAAAACAAAAAGATACCCTGGCGGTGATAAACTTAGATGAGTATGTGGGTCAAGGATTAAATAAAGTGAAGAAGAAACATGGCAATTTATTACCAAACTCGATTCGAGCAATAATATGTGGTCCCTCGAATTGTGGAAAAACGAATGTTATGCTTAGTTTAATCTTTGATCCAAATGGTTTAAAGTTTAAAAATATATACATGTATTCAAAGTCATTGTACCAGCCCAAATACCAGTTACTTAAAGAGGTTATGTGCTCCTTGCCCGAAATTGGATTTTTTCCTAATTCGGAGAATACCGAAATTATTAACATAAATGATGCCAAAGAAAATTCGATTTTTATTTTTGATGATGTGGCCTGTGAAAATCAACAGAAGATGAGAGATTTTTTTTCTATGGGTCGTCATAAAAGTCTCGATTCGTTTTATTTGTGCCAAACTTATACCCGCATACCTAAGCATCTTATCAGAGACAACGCAAATTTCATCATATTATTTAAGCAAGATGATTTGAATTTAAAGCATGTTTATAATGATCACGTGGGTGGTGATATGAAATTTGAAGAATTTAAGGAATTATGCTCGCAATGTTGGAACGAGAAGTTCGGATTTTTTGTAATTGATAAGGAGAGTGATGTTAACAAAGGAAGATATAGAAAATATTTAGACAGATTTTTTACAAAACTTGTTAGTAACAATTAATCCTTTATCGAAACAAGTCATACGTAGACCTGATAAAACCTGTTCAAGACCTGATAAAACCTGATAAAACTTGTTCAAAAGCTGATAAAACCTGTTCAAGACCTGATAAAAGCTGATAAAACCTGTTCAAAAGCTGATAAAACCTGTTCAAAAGCTGATAAAACCTGTTCAAAGCTGATAAAAAGCTGATAAAACCCGATAAAACCTGTTCAGAAGCTGATAAAACCTGTTCAGAAGCTGATAAAACCTGATAAAAAGCTGATAAAACCTGTTCAAAACCTGATAAAACCTGTTCAAAACCTGATAAAAGCTGATAACAAGCTGATAAAACCTGTTCAAGGTCGTACACCTATTTATATAATATTGATAATATCTTGCTAAAATGAATAAGAAAGGCGTTGAGGTTAAGAAAAGTTTAATTAAAATTCAAAGCGACATTAGGAAAAAGGTCCTTGACTTAAAATTAGGACGATCTGATGCAGAAGAGCAACTGGCTAAATCTTATAAGCCAATCTTAGAGCCATTAAAAAGAATTTTACAGCAGTCAGATAAAATTTCAGTTAAAGCTGAACCGAAGGAGGATTCGAAAGAGGAACCAAAAGAAGAAAAATTGGAAGCGAATAATGATGAACCATCAAGAAATTATAAACGAAAAGCTACTTCTAACAAATATAAAGCACCTGTTAAAACACCAAAATTGACAGATACTGTATATGAGGATGTGGTACATGATGACTTGGATGATTATGTATTTGAGGAAGAGAGACCATTCTATCAATCATATCTTGAAGATGTAAGACCTGAAGTTTATGATCAGTTTTTAGAACAATTTGATGAACTTCCGAAGCAGTACATTAATGGTTTAATGAAAGATACACAAGATGAATATGATACTACCTATGGCATTATATATAACCCACTTACGGAAAAATGGCAAATTGGAAAATCTAACATTGTGTTAAATGGTGCAGATTTGATTATTGAAAAGAAGATCTACAAAGGAACCCCAGGTCTTTATGAACTTTTATTTAAGAAAGATCCTGAGAGATTTAATAATAATGATAAAGAAGCATATAAGGAAATATTGGAAAAGAGTTCTGCACTGAGAAGAAACGGTGATCCAAGTCAGCAAATTAAAGGTTCAAAGTCTTACAAATATCAAAATATAATAAAACCTTTATTTGTCGAACCAACTCTTCCAAACCGACTTCAGAGTTACAGCGGTCCTACAACAAGAGCATCACGAAATAGAATTGGAACCGGCTTTTTGAAATTAACACAAAAACCATTGGAATATGTTTACTGGGACGACCCTAATGAGCTTGTAGATCGATTGTGTTTATTACATGCGTCAAGAGGGGTGGGCAATAATTCTCATGAAAACGAAATTATTAGAATTGAGGAAGAACTTAGAGAGGCAAATTTAATTTTATAATTCACATAAATAGGTGTGCTAGATCAAAAATATCCAGTTATCATTTATGATTGACATCATGAGCGTCGATAAATTTGGACGTCACTTAAAAAATATCAATTCGATAAAACCTGGTCCTCCAGGTCCAGGCTTTTTGTTTACCAGAGATGGGAATTTTAATCTTGAAAACAGACGATTAACAGAACTATCAACACCAATCGATACAATGGATGCAGTAAATAAGAAATTCGTTGATGATTTAGAATTAGAAATAATAAAAAAAATAAATAACTTAAAAACCAATTTAAAAAATGAGCATAATGAAAATATAAACAATATGTTAAAAGATGTTAATAAGTCCATGAGTAAGAAGATTTCTAGTTCTGAGATGAAAACTAATCAGCTTATAGCAAATTTAGAGAAAACTCTCGACTCAGTTTCAAATAAACTTCTCTATGAGATGGATTCAAAAATCGATAAGAGTATAGCAGAAATTAAATCGTACATTCACAATCAATATTTATATCAAGAAAAATGAGCGACGTAAAGCAAGATATTGTAAATGAACTTCATAAACCAGCTAGAAAAAAATTTCAAAGACGAAGAACTATTATAAAGGGCATTGATGATTTATGGCAAGCGGATTTAGCTGAATTTCAACTTTACGCACGGGAAAATAAAGGATTCAAGTATATTTTGGTTGTTATTGATTGTTTTTCTAAATACTTATGGGCTGTTCCTGTAAAAGATAAAAGTGGATCCACCATAACAAACGCGATGATAGCAATATTTAAAATGGGGAGAAAACCTTCAAATTTGCAGACAGATCAAGGCAAAGAATTTTACAATAAAAACTTTTCAAAACTTATGAAAATCAACGGAATAAATCATTATTCAACATTTAGCATCATGAAGGCGTCTATTGCTGAACGTGTTATTCGCACATTAAAGGAAAAAATTTACAAACACTTCAGTTTAGCTGGAAAGTATAAGTGGTGTGATGTTCTGGAAAAAATTATCGAATCTTACAATAATACTAAACACACAACAATAAAAATGAAACCTGCTGACGTTTCAAAGATAAATGAATATATTTTATTAAATACAGTTTATTCTCATATAAAAATAGCCGGACGTGGTAAACTAAATGTTGGTGATGTCGTAAGAATTAGCAAGCAAAAAGCGGTTTTCGACAAAAGTTATTTGGTAAACTGGACCACTGAGATATTTCGTGTAAAAAAAATGAATATAACCAATCCAATAACGTATTTATTAGAGGATATGCAGGGCCAACCCATAAAAGGAGCATTTTACTCGGAGGAATTACAAAAAGTTAAACACGAAGATGCATATCTTGTTGAAAAAATTATTAGAAAAAAGAATGATAAAGTGTTTGTCAAGTGGCTCGGGCTTGATAAAACTCATAATAGCTGGATTAGCAAAAATAATGTTTTGTAGTGTTGAACTTGATTTCTTGGAACCAAGCACGATTTATTAACTTACTTTTAATGTTATTAAATTTAAATAATTTATTATGATAAAAAATGTTTACTTACCATGTTTAATTTAATTTTAGTTTGTAAATCAGGATAAATAAATTTAAAAATAAAAAAAAATAAAATCTAAATATGCATTTATTTATAAAAGATATAAAAAATAAGACATAAAAATTAAATATAAAAATTAAACCTTAAAACAAAATAAACATATTTAATACAAACGATTTGTGTGCAAATTTAAATTTAAGAGATCCTCAATTTTTTTCTTTAAAAATGAATTAAACTTAATATACACCTCGCACAAAAATGGTCGAATATCCTCATTTTTATCATCATTGATTTGTGCTAAAATATCAGAATTCTGGACCTCAAACCGATTATCATTCAGGACCCTGCTGTATACTTGGTGGAGGAAATCTTCGAAGGGCTGCCAATTTCGGACTCCCACAATGTTGAACCTCTCCAGATAAAATAGGACCATGTCTTGCAGGTTTTGGAGCGACTGCACCCCCAGATAGAAAGCTATTTTCTCGTCCACGTCAATCCTCTTAAGCTGGGCCCAGTTGCTCTGGATGTTCACCACGTACTCGGTGAGGTTGATAACATCTTCCCCCTTATTGTTCATGGTATTTATCATGTTCGGCACGAAGAATAATAATTCGTTAAAGGTGCTTCGATTGAACCGAACATCATTTTCGTACCCAGTTTTCGATATCAAAACAACTGGCTGGAAGCTGTTGAAGGGATCCACTCCAAATCTAATCACCTTCGATCCGCAGATGTTAAGTGGGTAGACTTCCTCAAATAACAGCCTCCTAGTTTCGTATTTGATCCCATAATCACCGGACTTGGGTTTGTTGAGCTGTGGTGATGGGAACGCTTTTTCTACATCGGCATCAATTTTTTGCAGCTGGGATGGTGTTAACTGCCAATCGTCCTGGAGGAATGAGGATGGTTCGCAAATCTTGAGCTTCCGTTCTTCTGCATTGGAGGTAGAGGGTCTCGGTTTGTAGTATGGATTGAAGTTGGACATCTTTTTCGACACTTTTGAATTCTTCTTGAACATTTTGCTGACTGTTGCTTCTTGGCTGCCGTTGCACGATACAAATTGGAACTATTTTCTGCATAGTAAATGTTCAATATTTATACTGATTTTTTGCAAGATTGCAATTTAAACACCATTCCATTTCACTCATACACGTGTCACATAAAAATAAAAATTTAGTAAATAATAAAAATTCCATTGCATACACTTGTTAAATAATTCCCAATTATTGGAATGAAGTATTTTTAATATTTTATATTATGTCCCAATTAATTATAATATGTATTTAACATTACAAATTATTAAAAAAAATATTGATTTTCTTACATCATTCTGAGATATACGCAGTTTACACATTACAAGTTCAATGAAATATTTTATGCTGATTAAGATATTAAATACCTCAGCACTTCAAAACATTGCAAGTTATTTTTTATACACTACCTACGTTTACATTATTTTGAAATGGATGCATTTTATTGTATAAGTTTAAATAATTCAAAAATGAAAATAAATTTGCTTCCTCTGCATATTAACGTAATTTCAATCACCAAAGTTCTAATATACAACCAATATGATAATCTGGCTCTACGTATAATAATTTTTGGGTTTTTACCAAATTTTAAGATAATTATTGCGTAAATATTTAATAAAAGTAAATTACACACATCCTTGATGAGTTTAATCACCCCACATACCAATGTCTCAGGTAAAATACGATATATATTACATTTCTAACTAAAGAAATGATAACTGCTTGGTGGTCACAACCGCTAAGTCGTTGGAATTAAAAAAACGCAAAACAAAGACTGTGGCTTCGATTCACGGTGGCGAGTGTTTTTTTTAAGCTTTGGCGCTTTGCCGCAAACTTCAGATGGCGCCACTAGAATCAGTAACTTAAGCTACCGATTCGCAGATGGCAGCACTTACTTAAGCAGGTAACCAATCAGCGTACTTGGGGTGGGGCAATAATTAGGAAAATGGCCGCCGTCCAATAAAATTAGAGTGGGGCAACTGGAGGACCAATAGGAGCTCAAGAAGGAGGAGCTAAGGTGGGGCAGGAACAATCAGACGTCAGGAAGGAGGGGAGAATCGACCAATCAGAGCTCAGGTGGGAGGGATTTAGGTGGGGGGTGGGCGTCACACTCCTTATGGGGACTTTACATGGGAGGCGGGGCTTCCAAATTGTGGATTGTGGATGATCCAGAACCGGTAAATATCCACTACTTTCAAGCAACAATAAAACCGAGATTCCCAAGCAATTTCAGCATTAACGTTGATCTAATTATTCTGGGGAAACTCACACAGTCCTTACCAGATCAACAGTTCCAAGTAAAATTAGATGAATGGTCAAATTACGTATTAGCCGATCCCACCTTCAACTCACCTGGTCCAGTCGACATGATCCTCGGAGCACAAGAATATGGAACATTGTTGCGTGAAGGCATTCGTAAAACGGATGACGGTATTTTAGCACAAAATACGGAATTAGGTTGGATTTTATCAGGAAACATCCAAACCCAATCGAAAAACCTTCAAGTCATAAGCATGGTGTCTTGCATCGAGGAAGACCAACAGTTAACAAAGTTTTGGGAAATAGAAGACGTCGAATCTCCACGTCAGCTTAGTAAAGATGATGAGATGTGTGAGGAATTCTTCTCAAATACAACAACAAGAGATGAAGATGGATCATACATAGTAAGAATACCATTTAAAACAATCGTCCACGACTTGGGAAATTCTAGAGCTCGAGCTATGTCTCTGCAATTAGAAAAGAGGTTATCCAAGGATGAAAACCTAAAGAAGCAATACCATGAATTCATGGATGAATATGTGAAACTAGGCCATATGAAGAAAGTGCCGACAAGTGAAGAACTCACAGGAAAGTACTATATCCCACATCAAGCAGTCGTAAGAGAATCAAGCACAACCACAAAATTAAGAGTAGTGTTCGATGCGTCTTGTAAAACCTCCAGTGGACAAAGTCTCAACAGCCTCATGCATACTGGTCCACGACTTCAACAAGATCTGACTGACATACTTTTACGGTGGAGAAAGCACGAGATAGTGTTCACCGCAGATATAGAAAAAATGTATCGTCAGATAAAGATTCATCAAGATGATCAGAAATATCATCGAATTTTATGGAGAAGCAACGAGAAAAGGGCAATAGAAGAATTCGAACTCATGACGGTCACCTATGGCACAGCTTCAGCACCCTATCTCGCTATTCGTACACTTCAACAGTTGGCCAAAGATGAAGAACAAAACTACCCAGGAATATCATCTACAGTGCTTACGGACTTCTACGTAGACGACCTCTTATCTGGAGCTCAATCTATTGAAGAAGCTACCAAGTTGAAAACACAATTACTCGAAATGCTGAACAGCGGAGGGTTCACATTAAGAAAATGGTCTAGTAATAAGGATCAACTGGTAAAAAATTTACCAGAACACCTGAAAAAATCATCAGTCATGGAAATCTCAACAAACGATTTTCAGAAATCACTTGGAGTGAACTGGTCGCCGACAGATGACACCTTTTGCATCAGAGTATCGCAACCAACTATAAAGAAATTTACGAAACGCAACATTCTATCTGAAGTCGCAAAATTATTCGACCCGCTAGGATGGCTAGCACCAGTTGTAATAAAAGGAAAACTTCTTATACAAGAACTGTGGCTGATGAACATGCAATGGGATCAAGTGGTTCCCGAAAATATACAAAAGAAGTGGCTCATACTCCAGGAACAACTAGGTTCACTCGAAGAAATAATCATCCCAAGATGGTTCAATTACTCTCCTGCACACACAAAATTGCAACTACACGGATTCTGCGATGCCTCAGAAAAGGCTTATGGTGCTGTAATATACACAAGAATAATAAGTGAAGACGGCAACATAACAATAACTCTTCTGACAGCCAAGTCAAAGGTAGCACCAACGAAATCAAAAACAACATTACCACGACTGGAGTTATGTGCCGCAGTCCTGCTAGCCAAACTAATGAAAAGAGTAACCGCAACATTGGAAATAAATGATCAGAAAATCTTCGCTTGGTCAGACTCCATGATAGCGCTCTCCTGGATCAAGGGTGATGAGAACAGATGGAAAACCTTCGTAGCCAATCGAGTGTCAACCATAAATAAGTTAATACCAAACCATCTATGGCACCATATAAAGACAGAAGACAACCCCGCCGACTCAATATCAAGAGGAGTTGATCCCAAAAAATTAAAAGAACTTCGATTGTGGTGGAATGGACCAGCGTGGCTCAAAAATCCTACATTCATCCCTCAAGAAGAGGAAATACTTGAACATCAAGAAGAGGCAAAATGTTGTCACGTGACAGTTATAAGAGAAAATAACGAAATAAGCAATCGATTTTCAAATCTGACTTCCATGGTACGAATCACGGCTCAATGCATCAGATTTATCAAAAACTGCAGGAAACATCCAAAGCAAATAGGTCCATTAACACCTATTGAAATGGAAGAAGCCCTTCTAAAATTAATCAAAGTCGATCAAGAATTGGAATTCAATCAAGAACTTCAAGAATTGAAAGCAAGTAACAGTGTCCACAAGAAAAGCAAACTCTCTCCACTAAGTCCAATTGTAGACAATAATGGTATAATTCGAGTAGGTGGGAGACTACGAAATTCTCATTTATCTCTTAATGAGAAACATCCCATCATACTACAAAATAATCATCTTTCAAAAATGATTATTGGAGACGCTCACAAGAAAACGCTACACGGAGGAAATCAAGCGACGTTGGCATATGTCAGACAAAAATTTTGGATAATAAATGCCAAAAAGTCCGTCCGGGCCATCATAAGAAGATGCAGTACATGCATCAGATACAATGCTGAAACGGCCAAGCAACAAATGGGAAATCTTCCGGCTCCAAGAGTAACTCAATCAATGCCATTTACACACACAGGAGTTGATTACGCCGGCCCCATACAAGTTCGAACGACAAAGGGCAGAGGACACAAATCCTACAAAGGCTATATATCCGTCTTCGTCTGCTTGGCAACAAAAGCAATACATCTCGAGGTAGTTAGCGATATGACAACAGACTCATTTTTAGCCGGTTTCAAGAGGTTCACAGCAAGAAGAGGGAACTGTCAACACATCTACAGTGATAATGGTACCAACTTTGTCGGAGCAAACAATACCCTTCAAAGTGAAATTCATAAGTTACTGCAGGACGATCATATCGAAGATAAATTGGCCGCAATCGGACCCCAGTGGCACTTCATTCCACCAGCTGCCCCACACTTTGGAGGTATGTGGGAAGCAGGGGTAAAATCAATGAAACACCACCTGAAACGCGTAATTGGCGAAAGTACCCTAACATACGAAGAATTATCAACGTTAGTGTATCAAATCGAAGCATGTCTAAATTCAAGACCACTGTGTTCGTTATCAGATGACATCAACGAAATCGAAGTCTTGACTCCTGGACATTTTCTCATAGGAAGACCGCTAGTAGGACCATCAGACCCGATGCCGATTGAGAAAAATTCTGGCCTCTCCGAAAGATGGAAACAAGTTCAAAAAATGAAAAAGCATTTTTGGAAAGCCTGGAACTCTGAATACCTCACCACCCTACAGCAGAAGTACAAGTGGAAATCAACACAAAATAATCTCCAAGTAGGTGACCTAGTCCTCATTAAGGAAGAATCATCACCCGGCAAATGGCCTCTCGCTAGAATTATACAAGTCCATCCTGGGACCGATAATCAAGTCCGAGTGGTTACCATGAGAAAGGCTGGAGGAAACACCGTAAAAAGAGCCATTCACAATCTGATTCCAATTCCATTAGAGGATGTAAGCAATGGAAACGGATCAAAACACACAGCATCATTAGCAGCTCAATAAGTGTGATCATAATCTTAGGTATCCTTATAACTACGATAGCAGTCAAGCACATACGGAACCGTAGCAGATCAAAGAGACCCTCCAAGGAAGACAGCAACCGAACCACCGAAGAAATGGTACAACTCAAACCACTAGCCCTACCTTCGTCGGAGTGGCAAAATGTTTAATTTTAATAAATTAAACCTAATTTCTTACTTTATTCTTAATGTAATTTAATAACAATAATATTACTCATGGCGCGTTATTGCAATTCTGCATATTGCGCACATTCCAAGGAGCCGCACTTTAGCCGCTCAAGTTCAATTACATAATTAAGTGTAACATATATTAAGTGTATTATAAAGTATGACGTAGAATTAGTTTACAAACATTGTTGTAAATTTTAGTATATAAGCTTGCTATCTTAAGAATAAAAATCAGTAATCAATGATTGCTCATTCTCTTCCACTACTTGGGTCAAGCACGCAACCCAGCCTAAGCGCCAAGTAGTCCCTTCCACCCTTTACACCACTTAGGTCTAGCACGCACCAAGCCTAAGCGCTAAGTGGTTCCTCCAAAAAACCTTCTGCATTACTTGGGTCCAGCACGCAAGCCGCCTAAGCGCCAAGTAACTGCATTACCAAAACCCAATCACAAACATAGGTCTGCAGCTTCGTTCAGATACCTATTAATGAATGATTTTTGTTTAATGAATAATTCTAGAACCTTTATCTCTGAAGGTTCAGTAAAAATACTTTTTCTCCTCTATTTAACTAGAAGAGAAAAAGTATTTTTACTGAACCTTCAGAGATAAAAGTAAAAATACTTTTTCTCCTCTAGTTAACTAGAAGAGAAAAAGTATTTTTACTGAACCTTCAGAGATAACAAGCCACTCTCTTCATGGATACAAACCAATTTTACAATTCTAGAACCGCTTTCTCTTGATTTCTTACGAAATTTTCTATAAAGTATATGAAATTTTGAATATAAAGTTAATTTAGTTTTTAAATATGTGCTGATTTGCTGAAACCCAATTTAATTAGTATTGTAAAGGTATTTATCCAGGTACCTAAGGTGATTTAACAGTCACTACTAGGGTTTTCTCTGGAATTTTCCCCACTCCTACTTCTAACCCTACCCCACAGTATCTACATTTTTGGGGATATATCTGGCAAAATTGACTTAGATTCAATCAGTTTATAACCACAAGTCATCGAAGTAGTAAGTCGTTACGGAATTGAGTCTACTCAAAATTAAATACTAAAGTCGTGTTTCCGATATTTAAGGAAGTTGTATTAGCATTCTCTTATCAGGACTACGATCCAATGAAGATGGTTACCAAAATAAAAAGTAACTCCAAGGCATACATAAGTAAAGAACATGATGTTGATCTCTCTTTTGATTACATCAAAGATGGTGTTATAAAGAAATATATATACACTAATAAGGAGAGTATAGAAGCTCTCATGCAAATATTAGTGGATTTATTTTCTTATAGGGGTAGCACATGGACCCATTTAGATCAATTTAGAGGGCTCAAACCGCTTCTAGAGACCCTAAAAGAAAAATATATGATCCATGAAGTATTAGGACAGTCTCAAGTTTCTCCGAATACCATAACACTACCAAGAATTGCAGGTTGCTTTCCATTCCTCGTCGCAAATGCATTTCATACGGGTTCCGGAAAAATCACGATAACACTCGACGATTTAGGTCTTCCAGAAGAAACCAGCAAAGCCATCCTAACACCATTCTTTACTTCCTGCGTTCCATCAAAATGGATAGAATATAAAAGTAATTTCCACATGGTTTTATTCCTAGTTCATGTGTATATGGAAACAACCGTATACAGAAAGGAAAATCAAACTCCTTTGGAACAGATTTTTAAAATTACAAAGCATGTTACAACTCCTGGTCAGTCCCGGATGAATTGAGGGGAAATTTCTTTTCGTCCGTTGATTTGGAAAGTAGCGAAGGAGGAAAATTCAAGTCGGAATTAACTGATGCAGTTGCCAGGGCAGAAGGGAAATTGAGAGACATGAGAGAAGATGATCCAGATCTAGAAGAAATCATCATCAAGATCGAAAGTCTCAAAAACTTGGGTACTTAATTCATGTTTTTGAAGTTTGTTTGTGTAAAGAATTTTTTTCTTAGGTTATATATTCTTACGATTTTCGTTTTATTTTTTGTATTTTTTTTGTAATATATTTAGTTTTCATGGTATATATTGTTTTTTATTAAATAATAATTTTCTCACTAAACACCCCAAATAGTTGAAAACATTTAAGACGTTAAAATAAATCGCTATTACCAAACTATCGTTTTAATTAAATTTCAACCCTTGTAACTTCCAAACTATTTACTTTAGAAAAATAACAAGTGTGTTTCGTTTCCAATAAAAAAATTGAAAGTTCATAATTTATATTTAAAGTAAAAACAAAGTAGAAAAAAAATAAAAAAAAAAATTCAAGTCTCTACGATGTTTCGTTCAAAATTTATGAATTTTTATATAAAATATGGCATTCTACAAGTTATGCAGAAACTTTTTTTTAATCAAAAGTTACAGTACTTTTAAATTTACGAAGTTCAAAACAGTACTTTTAAATTTACGAAGTTCAAAACAGAAAATTCAACTTGACGACTATTTAAATAAAAACATAATTGATTTAAAATTTATTTTAAAAAGAAATTATGTTCTTTGTTACAATTTGAATTTAATTTACTAACATGTGGCATTAAAATCTCGGTATTGTAAAATTTAAATAATTCATTTTGCGATTTTTGTTAGTCTTAGAGTTGAACCTAGTTTACAGTCACAAAATTTCTGCATAACGATACGAGACACCTTGCATAAATTTAATTATTCTTTGAGATACATACATTACCTATAAAAATTTTGATTTTTTTTTACTTTTAGGGGAGTAAAATTTTTTTGGGACGTGTAGAGGGCAAGTGAACCCCTACAATTCATCATTTTTTTATTATCTTTCATTTGCGGAGTCGGTTTTGAAAAAATTTGAAAAAAAAATTTTTGAGATATTTTTAAAGACGGACTTGAAATCTTTAATGGAAATCGGTTTTTATTTTTTTTTTCGTATTCTATAAAATTTACCGGATTCAAATTTTACCAAAAATAAACACCGTGGATAGACGCGTTTTAAAAATATTTGGTTAAAATCGGTTATATAGTTTTTTTTTTGAAAAAATTCGCAAAGTTTTGGCAAAATTTTGGTACAAATACGGTTCTGGACGGTGCAATATTAAACCGAAAATTAAAACTTACACCCAATTTGGTGGAGGAGATGAATTTTAAGCTATTAAACGTCTAGGTGGTGCTAACAGTTTCGAAAATATTAATTATTTTGTGAAAAGTGAAAAATTTCATAGCGAAATCTTAGCTCAAAAAGGAGACTTTGCTTATTTTAGCTACATTTTTCAGTTACTCAACTCAACTCAAAAACGAAAAGAGATAGCGAAGTGATTCTGTTTTTCACATAAAGTGGACCTAAAGACCTTTAAGGGAAGGTGAATAAAGTAGGGTTAAAATGTAATTTAAAGGGTGAATTTGACCCTTAAATACAACTCTCAAAAATGCGATATAAAAAAAAAATTTTTTCGTTATTTTTTCAAAAATTAAAATACCCTATGCGTGGGAGTTTTCGGTTTAAAGAGTAGATTCTGAAATATTTTTAAAATTGAAAACCCGTTAAAAAGTGACCCGGCGGGAGCTACTCAACCCTAAAATGAAAATTTCGAGTTTGTACGTAATGTTTTAACCCTACCAAATATAAAAAATCTGAGTAGCATATACACTGTAAAAAATATTCCTTTTTAAAAATATTGAAAACTGCAAGAGCCAGGTTAAACCGCGTTTTATCCGATTTTTTGAACATTTTACGTTAGATTTTTTTCCAAGGTCCAGGGAAAAAATTTCAAGGTGCCGATTTTTTGCTCATAAGAAAATACCAAATAAGTAAAATAAAAAACATTCGAGTATTATAGGTTGTTCCGATGAAAAGTTACGAATTTTCAATGTCCGCGTCAAAATAGCGCGAAGAATAAAGCGTCACTTTGGGGGCACCAAAACGACATAAAATGTAAACGTATCAAAGAAAACTCCCGTTTTAAGGTAAAACGTGGAATTTAGATGTGGCATAAAGCTACCGCGATTCTTTTCCTCCTGCCGAATTTCTAATCGAACCCAAAAAGTTTTAGTACTTTTTCCTTTCAAAAAAAACGGTAGAATTGTACAATTTGCGTCTCGGGGCCGTGACGTCATACCTTTGCGCCGGGAGGGTTAAAAATCGGACATGGTAATAATCCCCAGGATGTTAGCATAAAAGGGACCAAATTTCTTTGCTTTCCTTTAGAATCCGACGGAGTTGCGATTTTTCAAAGTTAACGCCGCCGAAAACCCGAAAAAAGGCGAGAAGAATCGACCATTTTCGAGAATATTTTTCAAAGTGTCGGGGAGTTCCTAAAAATTTAAAATTCAAACCACACTTAGAATCAACATCCGTCTTTGCATCCGAAACGGAATTCTTAAAATCGGGCGAAAAAATACAAAAGGCGTCGTATCTCCGCTCCAATAATAGTTAGATCCTGGCGGGTCAAAACCACTGACTTCAGAATTCAGTCCACCATAACAAACTAAAATTTGGTGCGATTCGGGGTGAATTTCCGACACTTAGGGGATGAACTCGTTTTTCGTTCGGGGTGGAATAACTTTTTTCGGGGTGGTCCGATCGAAAAGGGACATGTAAACTTCTTAAAATTTTCTCCTCCTTTCACAAACAAAATTTAAACTCGATACGAAAAAAAATACCTTCCCCGTTTCTTACGGTTTTAGTATTATAGATCATGTTCGTACATTTTCGTCATAAATCGGACACAATCGTGTTTCCTTTGTACTTCCAAGGAATAAGAATGCAATTTCTACTCCGCCTATTTGGCAACCCAATATGCATTAACAACATAACATGTAAATTAAATATCATATATTAAAATTATTTTTTTACATTATTATTTTTTAACTTTCGACGTTTGAAGAGAAAATGCATATTTTATTACCTAATAATTCCAATATAATTCTAAATTTAATTTCTATACAGGGTGTTCCGTTCGTGGTTCACCAAACGTCGGAGCTAGAAACTAGAGGAAATTTAATCGAGAAAAAACACGAAAAGCGGGGTTCTATCTTTTTTAGTTAGAGGTACAGCGTTTTGAATTTTACTTCACCGATTTTTGTCAAAAATCACAAAAACGCTAATATCATTTTAACCAATGTGCGTAGGGATCTAAAAAAATATAATTTGTAAGCTAAAACGATCCTCTTTCAATTGGTGACAACAGTAATAAAAAGCAATTGTCAAAATGTTGAAAAAAAATCGCAAAGAAAAAAAAATTAAAAAAATATTTATTTTTTTTCAGTGTTTTAACTTTTTGTCCAAAATAACACCCACTAAGATTTTATTTTTTTAAGTACCATTCAATGATTATTGGCTTACAGGACGAAATGAGTAACCAAATTTACTACATGTCCTGTAAGCCAATAATCATTGAATGGTACTTCTACGAAAGGGACAATAACTTAAGGAATTATTTTTTTAAGTTTTCTTAAAGTTTTTCATATTCTTAACAAATCAAGAAAAAAATTGAAATCGTAGCTCTTTTGTTTTACTTACTATAGCCTTTTAAAGTTACTCTAGCAAGAAACATTCTGAAGTAAGTCTGATAACATCAGACAATTTACAAACTATGCACCCCTCTTAATAAACCGTACAGCCTATTTAACAAACTATGCCCAGTACTACTTTTCATAGAAGTAACTTCAGAAGGTTTTAGTAAGTACAGAAAAAGAGCTACAGTTTGAAAATTTTATCTGGTTTATTAAGAATATAAACAAGTTTCAGAAAATTATAAAAAAGATAACCGTAATAGGTGTTATCTTGGAAAAAAATTTAAAAACTGAAATAAATATTTATTTTATTTATTTTTACTTTGCGATTTTTTTTTCGACATTTTAACAACACTATAGTGTTGTTACCTATTGAAAATGGATAGTTTTCGCTTGCTAACAAGAGTGTTTCGTTTCAAATTATAAATTTGAAAATTAATAATTTATATTTAAAGTATAAAGAAAGTAGAAAAAAAATAAAAAAAATCAAGTCTCTACGATGTTTCGATCAAAAGTTATGAATTTTTATATAAAATATGGCATTCTATATATTTCTAAAAATTACTGATATTGGAATAGATGTAGGAATAATAGCTTACGAACTTAATATTGAAATTTCTTTATTCAACATTTGAAATGCCGACGTTTCGACGATCCATTGCGGTCTTACAAATGGCTATAAAAACACACGTGAAAAAATACAAATACAGATAAACAACACACAGACAAATGGTTGTGAAAATTATACACATAGCAATAATTTGTTTTTTCAAACATACCTCAATGTTTAATCACAGAAATTTCTTCGTTTGGATAGTTAACTTCCGAATACCGTGACCTTGTGGTACTGGATTTTGTCTGATTATTAAAAAAAATGATATTAACACATTCATTTTTTTTTAATTTAATTATTTTTTGAGATACATATCGTCCAACCGGAAGAATAGTTACAACTCAAAAATTACTGTTTTTTAAATAGTATATTCAAAAATTTTTTAACGTAAACTTAAAAATAATTTGTACTATTAAATTTGAAAAATTTGAATGTTGTATAAGATTTATTTTGGCTGATTTCAATTAATGGTAAATTTAAAATTTTATTTTTTGTAAATTTCTTTACATTTAAACGGAATCAAAATAGCTATTTATGTTATTAAAGTTATAGATTTAAGCGTGAGTGTGAAAATTGTTGCCCGACCCCAGCAGCACAACAATATTGGTACAATCATGGCTTTCAATATTGGCTGGAGATGCATTTGTTCAGATGGAATTATATGAAATCCAATATTGGCAACCCAATATTGGCAAAAAACGAAGGTCCAATATTTGTTTACCTTTATTCTCCCAATATAGTTTACCTATTGCCTGCTAATATTTGTTTATTGACATACAATATATGGTTGCCTTTATTGTACCAATATACTTTAGCCAGTGGTCGCTGTTATGGGTTAATGGGTTTGTATTTTATACTAATTTCATGTATTTCTAATTTATACGTATTGTATTAACCAAATAAAAGCTTATAAAAATAAAAAATTTGCTAATTTATTTAAACAAATAGCAATTAGCTAGAAGAATGGCATAAGTATGCCATGGCTAGAATAACCTAAAAATCCTCAAAAGGTAATTTTCAGCATTCTACACTGTTAGATCCTAATCGTGCATCGCATGAAGCGGTCAGGATTTGTGTTGCATTCAAAACCCGACTCACTTTTTATACTATACACTGAGCGAATTCTCTGCGTAGAACTTGAAACGCCATCTAGTGATAATTTTTGAACTAAGAATACAGAATAATTCACCTCATAAAAATGGATTTTACCCGAAAAAATATCGCTATGAAAGGTATTAATAAATAAAACACTCAATAGTAAAATAATTGTATGGTAGGTGAAATAAAAAACTGCTTATTTTATAATTAACTTTTTAACAGATTGTGTACGGAACTAATCTTCAATTTTGTATGTTTTCAATATCAAAAACTGTATTTACTTTTAATTGTAAAACCAAATTGGGCCATGAAATACAAGCTGATAAAAAATAGTTTAAAAAATATTATTGAACCAATTTTGGGAGAATATATAAATACCAATATATTTTTAAATTGGTTAACCGATATCAAACCTATATAGTATAATACGTTTATATATTGGGCCAACATTAAATATTGGTTCAATAATGGTTATATAAAGGTGGAATATTGTGTGCTATAAAGAATATTGATCCATTAAAGGCAAATGGATAAAACATATTATAAAAACATATTGAACCTATCTAATCCCAATATATTTTACTATTATTTTATTACTCCTACATATTTTATATATTTTAAATTAAGATTTCACCTCTATCATCAGTTATGCTCGTACATTACCTATTAAGTTCCATTTAATTCATTTTATTGAAGTTTGCTTAAAAACAATAAGCATACAAGAAACAATATTTTTACAGTAGTGATTAGATATCCAAAAACTATTTTGAAAATTTTATTTTAATAGTATTATATTGGCATTTCTTTACTTAAACAACGTTTCAATACAAACATTAGTTTAATATTGGCCCAATCATAATAAAACGATATATTTTTTTAAATTGATAAACTATATTGGGCCATTAAAGGCAAACCGATAAAACATATTATGATAAAAAAAATGTTGAACCAATCTAGGCCCAATATATTTTACTATTATTCTATTTTATATTGTATGTATATGTATATTTTAAATTTAAATTTCACCATTTTATGCTCGCACGTACCCTTTTAACATCAAAACAATGAGCCGTATGAAAAAAATGAAGCAAATGCTTTTACTTCAATTGTGATCTGTATTTTTTGAAATTTTTTGTTTTTCCAATATGTTTCTATTCTATTTAACTTCTAGACTAATCCTTAAACCTTAACCTAGATAATAGCTTATAATAAATATCCACGAAAAATATTTTTACAGTATTATGATTAAAAAATCACCAAAAACCAATTATGTATTATGTATTTTGAAATTTGATTTTAAATAATGGTATCATATTGGCATTTCTTTAAATAAACAACGTTTTAAAACAAACATTTTATTGAAGTTTTTTTTTAAATATTAAAGAAACCATATTTTTACTATATTGGTTAAATCTCCAAAAACCTATATATTTTGAAACTTGATTTTAAATAATGGTATCATATTGGCATAACTTTAAATAAACAACGTTTAAAATCAAATATTTTTTTAGGATTTGTCCAATCATGATAAAACTATATATTTTTTTAATTGATAAATTATATTGGCCCATTAAAGGCAAATCGATAAAAGATATTATGATATTTATCCAATCTAGGCCCAACATATAAATATCTATATATAATTAAATTGGTTAAACAATATGTAACCAATATAGTATAATATGTTTATATATTGGGCCAATATAAAATATTGGTACAATAATGGTTAAATATAGGTTTAATATTGTGTGCTACTGGGGGAGAAGTAGACGAGGGCAACAATCACGCGAGCGCTTAAATTAACTTTACACCAGTGGTACATACAAGATTTTTTGCACTTCCTACACTTATTACCTTATTTTTAATTAAAATGTAAAAATAAGTTCGCATACCTGATATTTTTAGCGATAATTTTCTTGTGCGACATCTATCGGAGCTTTTATGTATTATATTATAATTGTTTTGCGAAGTTCTCTTCTTTACCGACAATTTTAATGGCGTATTATTTGAAGTTTGAAATTTGATAATTTTAAAGAAGTTTAGTGGAGTGTTGTAGTTTTTTGTTAAAACCAGCTAATTTTGTGACGGAGGTGGACGAAGTTGTGTTTAAAAATTTATTGGATATTGGAGGTTATAACGCAACCAACCTTAATTATCGTAAAAACACCCAATTATAAACTTCATTTCAGAACCACAGAATAAAAAAACTATAAGAAGTGTCAATTTTTTGGCCCAACGGCGTTGATTGAAGTATTAGGAAGATAGTCCACCTTATGGACAAATAATAAAAAAAAGAGTAGCTTTTTATCAAAAAATTGTACCTGCTGGTAAACTACCTAATAAATGGTAATAATTAATAATCATTTTCTGACAACTCATATTTTTGAATTCTAGAGGAGGGCTTCAACCAAACTCGTGTTTTCTAAAAAAGTTTTCTGTTTAGATTAAGATTTTTTTAGACAAGAAATTTTTTTTGCGAATCTGTTTATTTTTTTTTGCAAAAACTATAGAAGTTACCTATTTAAATTTTCTTGCTAAATATAAATACCGTGGCTGGACATTTTCTTAAATATAAAAAAGCTTTTTACGAAATTAGTATTGAAATGACAAGGGTGCAGCGTTTCAAATTAAAAATTTGAAAGTTAAAAATTTTAGGTTGCAGTATAAAGAAATAAGAAAAAAAAAATAAAAAAAATTCAAGGCTCTACGACTTTTTGTTCAAAAGTAATCAATTTTATGGAAAATATGGCATTCTAAAATATGAGTAAATGTGTGTTGTTAAAAATTAATATTTCGCTTAATAACTAAAATTAAGAAACAATAATTCGTACAGATAAGTTTCTAAAAATTATCGTTATTGTCTTATTAATTTTTTTAAAATTTAATTATTTTTTAAGGTACATTACCTAAAAAAAATTTTATTTTTTTGAGTTTTTGTGATGGCAAAATTTTGGTACAAAGACGGCCCTGGATGAATTTTAAACCGAAAATTAAAATTTCACGGATTTTGGTGCGGGAGATGAGGGTGCGAATTTTAAGCTATCAGTCGTCCTTGTGGTTCTAATAGTTTCGAAGATATTAATTATTTTGTGAAAAATTTCAAGCCGCAATTTTGGCTCCAAACGGAGATTTTGCATGTTTTTGCAACTATTTCGGCCATAACTCGATAACGAAAAGAGATAACGAATTAAGCCTTTTTTGTCTTAAAGTGGACATTGAAAGCTTTCTGAAAATGTACATTACGTTGGGGCAAAATAAAATTTGAGGGGTTGAATAGACCGAAACGCGTCAAAAATTACGACTTTTTTAAAGGCGATCTTAAAAAAATTACTTTTTCGTTATTTTTTGGAAATTCAAAAAACCCTATGCGTGGACGATTTTGGTTTGGGAAGTAGATTGAAATAAACCTTTAAAATTGAAAATCCGTTAAAAAATGGCCCGATGGCAGCCACTCACCCCAAAATTTATAATTTCAAGTTGATTTGGGCATTACTTCCGAACCCCTTCGAAAATAAAAATTTCCTACGCGCTATCCGTTGAAGAGATTCGAGATAGTTTACAGCACTTAGGGGGGTGCAATCGAAAATACCTTCGGGTGGATTATCTTTTTCCGGGGTGTTCTGATCAAGACTTTTGCACATACAAATTTCTTTCGAACGTGCAGACTACTTTTTTGAAATTTTGATTTTTATTGTTGTTTTTTCGAATCACTCTTTGATTGTGTATTTATGTGTAAAATTAACATTTTCGGTGGAACATATCTCATAACTTAAAAAAAAACATACCTAATAGACTTGATTCTTGATATTTTGATTTTTTCTAAATTTTATTCCGTAGAATTACATCAAAAAATTAAGTTTCAAATTGCAAATTTTAAGCTATATGTATACTTGTTCACATATAAAATTTATTTATAATAAAAAAGTCTCCAACAACCAACAAGGTACCAAAGGTTCAGATGGTGGCGGTAAGAATAATAACCTACATATCTTATACATATTTTTAATTTATAAGGTATCTAATTGTTACTTCTATTAATATTGATTGTGTTCGTAAAATTAGGTACATATATTTGAAATGAAATTGTAGAGGTGATGTCGATAATTCGAAACATATATGTAACAAAATATACAAGAAAATGGCATGAAATGTGATAAATAAAGAATCATTTAGTTTTTTTTAATAAATTAGAAGTAATTAATATTAATACTCCACATTATCAATTCAATCTTCTAAAATATTATACCGAGGTGAGCACAAAAAAAACGACCAACGACGTATTAACATCTGTTTTTTATCCGATTTAAATAAATGATATATCAAATTAAATGGTTGACTAAATATTTGGATATTAAAAGATTTTTCTTTTTTCTAAAAACATCCGAGAACTTTTGATTTTCAAATGACAACATAAGAGTAAAAAAATAATTCCAAGTGTAATTTCAACCAATAAAACGAATACATTTTTAATTTTTTTGTAATTTTATTTTTATTTATTTTTACTCATTAAAATAAATTCATCTCTTATTTAAATCGGATAAAAAATATGAAAGCTACATTGTTTACTTTATTTTAAGTGTTAAAAATTAGAGCAAAAATAACTGTAAAAATAAATAAATTTTTAAGGTGTTTGTTTAGAAGCGATTTTTCTTGCAACACGATTTGGGTCGTTTTTTAAGTTATAACATCCAAATTATCATGTTTATTAAGGTTTTTAAATGCCAAAGGAGATGTGCTTTTTTAGTTTTTTTTTATTTTATTGTTTCAAGATACATATAAAAAACATTAAATTTCAAAATATAAAAAGAATTCCAAATCTTCTAAATACACTTATTAAGAAGAATTTAAAAAATATCCATTTTACACTTATATCAAACAAAAAGTTCTGAAAAAGGAGACAAAGCACATGCAGCTGGAAAACTAAATTTACGAGGGGTCATAAATTGCCGGTAACTAGGCGAGAGCGTTGCGAGAAGCGCAGAGAAGCGAGACTATCCCAGAAAACCACCTAGAATATGCCTTGAATACTGAAAAATGTTAGAATAGTTCAGCCGAAATCCGAATGGAGCTCGGGGCAGCACCTATCGATACGAAATCAGATTGTCCTTGAGGACTGCTCGTATACGCTTTTCAACACGGTGGTGGACTATCTTCCTAATACTTCAATTAACGCCAACGGCGAAAAGTACGGTCGCCATTACTTTTACGCCCTCTTCTCCGGGGAGCGTAAATTTGGTGCTTTACGCTTGCAATAGATGGCGTAAAATGAATGAAATATTGTTTTGAGTTCAACTGCTGAAAAATTGGATCAAATGTGTATTGGAACAGAATGTATAAAACATAATTTATTTGGTGGTTTTCAAACTCAACAAAAAGACCATAAGCTTCACAAAATATTTTTATCAAATATGAATAAATGAAGTAATTATTGTATAAACAATCAGTAATTGTTGGAGAAATTTCAAGTATTAGAAATGGTCCATGGATCAACGAATTAAAAGAACTTAGTATTGAAATTAGTGACTTGGGACACATTAAAGGACCAATACAAGTATTGTTAGGTGCTGATATTGTAGGAAATTTATTTACTGGTTCGAAGAAAGAACTTAAATCAGGACTGGTTGCGTTAGAAACTATATTAGGATGGACAATTGTTGGTAAAGTACCCGTTGAAAGAGAAGATAAAAATTCTGAAGCATTATCAGTAATTTCTATGTTAATAACTGATGCCAAGATAAGTGATTTATGGAAGCTAGATGTCTTAGGTATTGAAGAACCAAAAGAAGTTAAGAGTAAGCAAGAAAGAGAAAGGGAAGTTTTACAATATTTTTTAAATACGGTTAAAGTTGATAATGTTGGTAGATATGAAATTAAGTTACCTTGGGTAGAAGATCTTGAAAATTTACCTACAAATTTTGAAGTAGCTGAAAAACGTTTAAAATCAGTAACACGAAAACTTAAATCTGAAAATTATTTTGATAAATATGATAATGTCTTTAAGGAATGGTTAAATGAAAGAATAATTGAAATAGTACCTGGAACAATTGATAAGAACTCTGGTCTTTATTTACCTCATAGACCTGTCATTAAACAAAAAGGCACAACAAAAGTTAGACCTGTTTTTGATGCATCTTCTAAAAGATAACATTTTTTATCATTAAATGAATGTTTAGAGAAAGGGCCGAATTTAATTTAATTGATTCCTACATTTTCAAATAATTTGAATTGATCCATGTTATAAGGACTAAGGTATAGGTGAATAAAAATGTGCTTTTCCTTATATTGTAAGTTATATTTTAATATCTCACTTGACCGGTTTCGGCCGCAGTCATCTTCAGAAGTGAACGTTAATCATAAAATTCAAGTGGAAAAATTGTCGTGTCTTGGTTATAAAATGCATGTGGTTTTATCAGCGATTCCTACATTATTAACAAGATTTAGAAAACATAAGATTGGTGTAATTTCAGAATATGCCACTGCTCAAAGAATCAATTGGAAATTCATTCCACCACAAGCACCTTGGTGGGGAGGATGGTGGGAGAGATTAATAAGAATATTAAAGTCATTATTAAGAAAAGTATTGGGAAAGGCTAATTTACACTACGAAGAACTTACCACAATATTATATGACACCGAATCTATAATAAATTCTAGACCAATAACTTACCTATCCGATTCCGATCCAGAGATTTTACTGTTATCACCGAATATGTTTTTACAAGAAATAAAAGAAGTTGGTGTTCCTGATATAGACATCATTGATTCTACATCAATAAATAAGAGGTACAAATATTTACAAAAATTAAAAAACGATATACGAAGTCGATTTGGGAGTGAATATTTAGGACAATTTCTTCAAAAAAATCAAAAGAAAATAAATTGTAATGCATTAAAAGTGGGAGATATTGTTTTAATTGGATCAGATAACAAAAAACGATTAGATTGGCCTTTAGCAAAAGTTATAGAATTGATCCCAAGTAAAGATGGATATAATCGTTTAGCAAAACTTCAAACTTCAAAAGGGGAACTTCTCAGGCCATTTCAAAGAATTTTTTCTTTGGAATTATCAACCGATCGTCAGTACAAAATGTTTTATCAAATGTTTAATTATTTTAATGAATGTAATATTTTTATATACAAACCATCTCTAAAATGTAGGAGTATGTTGAGTTTATTTTCAGTTTTGGTTTTTTAGAGTTGGCTTGTAATAATAATAAAAAGGATTGTGAATGTCAAGTTTTTTGAAAAGTCGTTGAATAATAAAAGGATTTTTTCACAAGTGTTTTATTAACTATTAATAGTAAATAGTATTGAAGTTAACATCTCGTTGAACCCGTATCTATATAACTCTTACTGGAACATAACCATTTGATGTTTTTATCTTAACCACCAATATCAACAAAAAAATTTCTTGGGAAATCGAATAACTTGTTAAAACATTTTCACTGATTGTTGTATTAACGTTCTCGTTTACGATGTTTCTGATTTTCTTTTTCAGTACACATTATTTCTGAATGTCTTCCTTTACAAACTGAACATTTTATAAATTTCTTACATGTCTTTGCAAAGTGATGTGGACGTAGGCATAATAACAGCACTGTTTTTCATTAATTATTTTCCTTCTTTCTTCCATTTTCATTTTCTTGGCTTTAAAACAATCATTACTAAAATGTTTATTGTCACAAAAAATGCAGTTATTAAATGACTTATTTATTTTCTTTTATGTTCAATAAATTTGATGCTGTTGCAATATTATCTAGGTTTTGATATTTTTTCTTGTTAATTTTCCCTTGTTTTTCTTGTACACCAAACCCAGCAATTGCTAAGCTTATACGTTCTTCATTTTTAACCTCAGATCCTAAAAATTTCATGAGTTTCATTAGTCTATTCTTACTTCCTTCTTCCCTATTTTCGGTTTCATAAAATACTGGTGTTCTTTGCCAAGCTCTCAACGATTCTTCTGGAATACATGATTCAACTAATGGGTATAACATTGCTGCATAATTATCTCAAGTTACACATAGCGATTCCAAAGCTCTTAATTGTGATTCCAAGTTATCATATAATGAACATAACGACATTTTAATTTCTTTGTTTAAAACTTTTTTTAAAATTAAAGTTAATAATTCTCGAACATATACTTCAACAAGCATATCATCTCTTCTAAATCTTAATTTTAAACTTTCAATTGCCTTTATATAACTGTTGGCATTTGGAGGAAAACTATTAACCAATTCATGAGCTCTACTGTTTTCTTTCATTGATTGTAATAAATATTGAAATTTATCTTCCAAATCCAACTCCACGTCTTCATGAATTTTTTTAAACTGGTCCCAAAAATGTAACCAATCTTTTAAATCTCCACCGAACTTTTTAAATTCAATTTCAGGCAATTTAAATTTTCTTCGAGCGTCAATATTGACAAAATTTTGATTGTTGACAGTATTTTCTTTCAAATTCGATTTTAATATTTTATTTGCTTCTAATCTAATTTTAGGATATTTTCTTTGGTATTCTTCTGTATTTATACTTTCTTCATCATAAGCTTCTTCTGTTATTTCTAAATCTAACATTAATTCAAAAATAACTTTGTCAGCTTCTATAAGTTCTTAAGCTCTTTTCTCTAATAATAATAGTGCTGTTTCAATTTTATCCTTATCTATATATTCTTTCTTTAATTCAAGGTTCAATCTGTCGTACAATCTTGTAAATGCACGTCTCGTTACAACTCTTGACTTCTTTTTTCGATCTATTTTCTTACAAGTGTCCTGTCACGGTCGCCACAAATGTTAACTTCAATACTATTTACTATTAATAGTTAATAAAACACTTGTGAAAAAATCTTTTTATTATTCAACGATTTTTAAAAAAACTTGACATTCACAATCCTTTTTTTTATTATTACAAGCCAACTCTAAAAAACCAAAACTGAACATAAACTCAACAATTATATGTAGGAAGTACAAAAAATTAGTTTTTCAAGACTATACAAATATTAAATTTTGTTAAATACATTCGCATTAGAATGCGCATTATTTAAACATTTACTTTCATTCGTTCTTTTTGAATTAAAAAGATTTTTTATTCAAAAATTTGTTTAAAATTTTTTTTTTTTTTATAATTGCTAAAGCACCAGTGAGGTGATTAATATTTATTTTATACCAAGAGGTGGCATTTTAAAAACTAAAATTGACTTGTCCGAGCGATTTTCTCAAAATAATTAAATACGCCAGTTATGAATACGGTTCCAAACTTTATCATCACCCTGTATACAGGGTGGTGATTATTTCGATGCTCACCATTGTTATCTTTTAAAGTGGAAGAGATACAAGGTCGGTTAAATGAAAGAAAAGTTGCCTATTTTTATGGCTATTAAAAATCTGAAAGAAAATTTAAGATATTTAAACTCATTGCCTAATTATGGCCAAAAATCTAAAAAATGTGATTTTAGAAAATAATTTATATTTTCCAATTCCAAACCATTACTATCAATAAAATTTAGTATGTACCTTTAAATTGTTGACTATTTTGAGTTAAATGACGTCAAAAAAAAATTTTTGGCCTCCTAGATTCGAAGGCGCTATATTCAACTTTTTTATTTCTTATGGCCGCCATATTGGATTTATACCTTATCAGATAAGAAATAATAATACATTTCCAGATTGCTAATTAACATTAATGTACTCCCTTAGATAATGTGTTAAATTTGAAAATTTGTATAAAAAACAAATGAAATCAATGTTTTATGGGCAATTTCCATGGTTACCATAAAAATATCGCCTCAAATGAAATTTTAAATTTAATTAAAAATTCTAATAATGAAAAAGCAAATACTTAAACCATTTTATTTGTTTGATATTATAAAGACACCTGTTATTTACATAAAATGCTCTTATTGCAGGTCATTTGTTTATTATTATAATTTTCTTTATTATTAGAGTAAATTTGAGGAGATATTTTTATGGTAACCATGGAAACTGTCCATATAGCATTGCTTTCATTTGTTTTTTATACAAATTCTTAAGATTAACTCATTTTCTAAAGGAACATATTAAAGTTAATTAACAATCTGAAAATATATTATTATTTATTATCTGATGATGTAAAAATTCAACATGGCGGCCATAAGAAATAAAAAAGTTGAATATCGCGCCTTCGAATCTAGGAGGCAAAAAAATTTTTTTTTACGTGTTCTAACTCTGATTAGTCAACAATTTAAAGGTACCAAATTTCAATGAGGTAGCAGTAATGGTTTGGCAAATATAAATTATTTTCCAAAATCACATTTTTTTGTTTTTTGGCCATAATTAAGAGTTTAAATATCCTAAATTTTCTTTCATATTTTTAATGGCCATAAAAATGAGCAACTTTTCTCTAATTTAACCGACCTCGTATCTCCTCCACTTTAAAAGATACCAATAGTGAGCATCGAAATAATCTCCACCCTGTATAACTGCCGTATTTAATTGTTTTGATAAAATCGCTCGGACAGGTCAATTTTAGTTTTTAAAATGCCATCGCTTGGTATAGAAAAATTATTAATGTTGTCACTGGTGCTTTACCAATGACGTAATCAGCGATTTTTTTAAATGAAAGCCCCCACTTTTTTTTGAATAAAAAATCTTTTTAATTCAAAAAAGGAAATTTTTATTTTAACGAAAAAGGTTTTATAAAAATATATTAAAATGAATTTGAAGTTACCTATAATATCAGAAGAAAGTAAATGTTTAAATAATGCGCATTCTAATGCAAGTATAAAATGTTAAATGTATTTAACATAATTTAATAAATACTTTTGAAAAACTAATTTTTTGATTCCATTTAAATGTAAGGAAATTTACAAAAAATAAAATTATAAATTTACCACTTATTGAAATCGGCCAAAATAAATCTTATACAACATTCAAATTTTTCAAATTTAATAGTAGAAATAATTTTTAAGTTTATATTAAAAAAAATGTAAACGAAAATTTGTTTGCAAATGCAATCATTTTTTATATGATCGTTTAAGTGACATAAATGTCTATCAAAAATGAGTAAAAAAAGTGGGGGCTTCCATTTAAAAAAATCGCTGATGACGTCATTGCACCAGAGACGTCATTAATATTTTTTTTATACCAAGAGATGGCATTTTAAAAACTAAAATTGACCTGCCTGAGCGATTTTCTCGATACAATTAAATACGGCAGTTACGAATTATGTTCCAAACTTTATCATTACTGTGTATATATTTGTTTCAAGTTAAATGGCCTCCCTGAATAGTAATAAGTAATTACTTCTTAGAACAAGCAGATTGTATAGGGTAATTACTTTAAGCCTTTTCCTAATTTCTGGAATTCTCCAATATTAAATTTTATTAATCAACTCGAAGAACTTTAAAAAATTTATTTTATTGATCACAAAACACGTACAATAAGTAACAGCAATTCGGCCTTTATTACAAGAACTGACTTAATTATGGATAAAAAATGCTTTTATATTAATAAAATGATAATACTGCAAATTATTGAAATTAGAAGATGCAAAGTATCATTTTTTTAATAATATAAGATGCTTAATTAATACGATCATGCTGACGTTTCTTCGCTGGCGACGTGCGGTCCTCATATTATGGGATTACGTAACTCCTCCCTCCTTAAGATGGAAGATTTTGGTTGATCTTCGAGCGGAATCTTCTCGTTCCCTGGTGCGTCTCGATTTCTTTGTGGGCAATATTTTGAGTAGGCAATTGTTGCGATGAGTATGGCTGCAAGGACAATGACGATCGTTGATACTATACATAAGATTGTGCTGGTGGCATCTGACGAACTTGTTATCAATGGTTGAAGTTGTATATTGTTGAGTTGTTGTTTGAATCCATGAATATCTTGTAGTTTGATTTTTTCCAAGTGAAGGCTGTTTGTACCATTTATTTTGTTTCTGATGTTGATATTTAATTTTGGCAAGATGTAGGGCTCGTGTGTAGTTTCATCTTTGGTGTTAAAAATCCGTTGGTCATCTACTGAGATGCTGCACGAGACTGGTATCGTTATGAGACTGGGATTTATAATTGTAACATATCGTTTTTCCGTGCAATCTTCGAGGACTTGAGTTCCATCTTCTTTTGGGATGACAATAGCATGTTCGTTGGAAAGCTGCTCGATGATTGTTTCCTTGATGTAGGTCGTGATTAGTTCGCATTGGTCCTGGATGGTTTTCGTTATGTAGTTGGTTACGCAGTCATCGGAATTTGAGGTTTTCGGATTGTTACAGATGAAAATATCTTCTAATTTTGGGCATTCTTGAGTTTCGTAAAAACTTTCATCCTGGTATAGTGCCAAGTAGGGGTGGTTTGGAATGATGGTTAAATTATTGTAAGGAACAGGGTATAATTCATAGAAGTTAAAGGTATATGGTTTGACAAAAGAAAAATGAATTGCAAAAATTATTTTGTTATTTCGAAATGAGGTTTCAAGACCTGCTAATTTGTAGTAAGTTCTACTATCTTTAAATTTTATCAATTGTTCTGGCTTGTAATATTTTTCTAGTGCTTTTAATATTTTTGATAAATCATTATGATTTATTACAGCGCTATGAAGGGTGTTCAGTTTGCCAAACATTACGGCGTTTTCCAGATTATCGATAATTGTAACGAGATGTTGACCGTTCAAAATTATTTGTTGCGTTATTGACTGTAATTGCAAATAGTTAGAGAAATCATAAAGAGATTTAGTTAGCATTGCAATTAGTTCATTCATTTTTTGCTCAATTTTTATTTGATTTTTGCTCAAGTTTCCTAAGATTTGAGCATCCTATTCTAGCTTTTTAATACTAGATTCGTAAAATTTGCCATCTTCGTTGTCAAGTGTTCCGAATAACCATTTATGGATTTTACCTACGACATTTATTAAGCCTCTTTTTGATCTATTAATTGGTTTAAGATTTTCTAATTTATCTGTAGCATCATTGATTATATATTCTGCTGGTTCTAATAACTCTGCTGTTGGAAGAAAACTTATGTCGCTTGAAGTAATGTTAAATTTTGAAAGTTTTAAGGAAGCTAATTGAGATTTTAAGATAAGTGTTTGGTTAGAAATGGAGTTAAGGTCGATATAGTGTATAAAGGTGTGTTGGGATGTTGTCAGTTTTGCGTTACCTAATTTAATTGGCAAAATTCCGGATGTGATTGGAGTGATTTTAATTTCCTGGCATGTTATTTGGAGGATCCGAAGGATAATGGCTGCAACTAGGGCGGTTTTCATCCTGTAAAGGATTTGAATTAGATTTTTAGGTTTCCTAATTAGATTTTTATGTAGTGTTCCATTTGTAGTTACTATTTTCTTTCCATCATCGCTTATAACCTTGCTTTTAATAAAGCGGGGCCTGTGCTTAGCAGCTCGGGATTGTTGTTTTATGAAGACAGTTTGGTCTTTAGCGAATGTAGCTGGGTTTTCGCGTTTTTCGTTAATTTTTGAGATTATATGAATCTTTTTCTCTTCGTTTGTTGTTTTAACCTTATCGTGAAGTATTTTCAAGATGTTTTTATGTTTGTTCGTATAATCGTTTAACATGTCTTCTTCTGTGGTTTCCATGGTGTTATCTGTATTACCGTAAATGATTTCAAATGGGGTAAATTTAGTAGAGCTATGAATGGAATTGTTATACCCGATTAATGCATACTTCATAAGGTTATCAATATGATCATTTGGGTGTTGTTGTAAGAGACAGCGGATTGAATCTGCTAGGGTTGAGTGAAATCGTTCAACCGGAGAGTTGCTGTTGGAATTTTGGACGGTGGTATAGTGATGAATAATTTTATGAAGTTTACAAAATTCTTCGAGTAAACGATTTTTAAATTCATTACCTTGGTCTGTAATCATGGTTTTTGGGATACCATGATGTGAAAAGTAAGTAAGAATGTTATTTAAGACATTGATGTTTATAATGGAGTCCATTGGATAAGCCTGTCCATATTTGGAAAAGGCGTCAAATATTGTTAGGAAATTTCGGTTGTTGATTCGAAATACGTCCAGATGGTTTTGAATATGTTGAAGTTGTTTCAAATTTTATTTTTGGTGGGTTTCTGTCGTATTTTCCTGTTTGGCATATTTCGCATCTGTTTATGTAGTCCTTTACCATTTTACTCAAACTTGGCCAATAGTAATTTCTTGTGACGAGTTGTGTTGTTTCAATTATTCCTCTGTGACAAGATTTAGTTTCGTGGGTATATTGTATTTTTAAATTATGCTCATATGGGTCGGTAATGTCCAAAAGAGGTTGAGGGTTAATTTTGGATTTTAAAAATTTGATAAGTTCGGAATCGAAACTGTTTTTGGGGATGGATGCTATTTGCCTTTCCTTGTTGGTAAAAATTTTGAATGATTTTAAAAATGTTTGGTTTGTGTCGTTGGTTTTAATTATAAGTTGATTGTTGTATAAATTTAGTGGTTTCTCGGTGATGGGTATTTCCAAAATGGGGTTTTCAGCTGATGTGTGTACTGTCTGATCGGTGTCGGGTGGTCTGATCTGCAAGTCTTGTATTATTTGCACGTTGTTTGGTTGTATTCCTAATACTTCTTCCAGTTCGGCTATTGGTATGTTTCCAGGTTGATTTTGAATGAACCATTCGATTTCATCGAGGTTATCTTTCAAGTTTTGATGAGTTTCAAGATCTCCTGCATTTGCAATTACGGATTCTGTTTCCAAGTTGTTTAACTCGATTCTGGAAAGAGCATCAGCATTCGTGTTGATTTTTCCTTTCTTGTACACTATGTCATAGTTGTATTCTTCTAATTTTAACCTCCATCTCACGAGATGAGAATTTGGTTCTTTCAAGGAGAAGAGCCATTGCAGCGGCTTGTAACCAGTCACGATGGTGAATTTGTTCCCAAACAGATATGGACAGAAATACTTAGTTGCCCATATGATTGCGAGTAGCTCCTTCTCAATTGTAGAGTAGTTACACTCGACTTGGTTGAGTGTTCTTGAGACGTACGCTATTGGCAAGTCTTTTCCTATCTGGCCTTGTGATAGTACGTACGGGTCCGAAGGCGAAGTATGAGGCATCAGTTGTAAGAAGAAAAGGTTTTTGGAAATCCGGGTATTGAAGGATTGGATCGTTTGTTAAGATTGATTTACATGTTTCGAAAGTTCGGATAAATTCTTCATTGTGATCTATCTTGGCGTTTTTCTTTAGACAATTGGTGAATGGCTTTGTAATTTTTGCGAAGTTGTTGATCAACCTCCTGTAATATCCTAAGAGACCTAGAAAAGATTTTATCTCCTTGGCTGTTTTAGGGATGGGAAATCGTTGGATGGTTCGATTTTTCTCGGATTTGGTTTTGTTCCTTGTGGTGTGACTACATGGCCTAAAAATTCAACTTTTTTTCTTAAGAATTCGCTTTTGTCGATCTGGGTCTTAAAATTATGACTCTGTAATTTTTGGAAAACCTGTTTCAAATTTTGAATGTGTTCTTCTAAAGATGTGGAAAAAATGATAATGTCGTCCATATATACTAGGCAGATTTTATTTTGGAGATCCTTTAGAACGTTATCCATGACTCGTTGGAATGTCGCTGGAACATTCTTTAGTCCAAAAGGGATTCTGACGTACTCAAAGTGTCCGTTTTCGACGTTGAAGGTGGTCTTTGGAATTGAGTTTTGATGCATCTCAATTAGATGAAAGCCAGATGCTAGATCCAATGTGGTGAAATATTGGCATCTGCCAAGCTTATCGAGGATGTCGTTTATGTTGGGGATTGGATATCGATCAGTTGTGGTTCTTTCATTTACTTTTCGGTAATCCACCACTATTCTCCATTTTTAATGTCCTGAGGCGTCTGCTTTCTTTGGAACAATCCAAATTGGTGAGCTCCAAGGGCTTGTGCTGGGCCTTATGATTCCGGCTTCTAGCATTTCGGTGATTTGCCTGTGTACCTCGTTCTTATGTACAAATGGGTAGCGATAAGATTTTGTATAAACAGGGGTGTCGTCCGTAGTTTTTATTTCGTGTTTTAAGTTGTTTGTAAAAGAAAGTTTGTCGTGTTTTTGCTGAAATATGTGTCGAAATTGGTTACATAATTTTAAGAGTTGTTGTCTTTCTTCTGTATTCAAGTGAACTGTTCTTATTAGATGATTTATAGAGTAATTTTGGGTGTTGGGCTCAAGTAAATATGGTGTTTTGAACTGAGTAATTGTGAATTTCGACTTTTGCATATCCATTTTCGGCTGTTGTTAAGGATTCGGGAATGTACAAATAATCTGTTCTCACTTAGGGTATCAAAACATCACCGTTACATTGTGTAACTGGGAGTTTAATTAAAGAAATTTCGTGAGAGTTGATTTCGATTTTTTGTGCGACTTCGTTTGGTCTTCGGTAGAAGAATCCGTCAAAGAAGTCATGAAAATCATAAAGAAGAAATTCGATATTATCATTAGTATTAAACTCTTCAAATGCTGGGATGTCTGCTTTGAATTGAGCTAAAGTTTCGCCATTACATGTTTTTATAACAGAATTGAAAAATAATAACCGAAGATGGCGACCGGTGGTCAACAACAAACTGAAAATCGGGATTGTCTGTGCAAATCACAGGCAGTAAATGGAATAAAGTGCATAAATTGCGATCGTAGTTTTCACCCGTCATGTGTGAAGAAGTATAAAAAACTTGATCGAATCGGTGAAGATGCTGTTAATTGCTGCGGAAATTCTAACCTTAAAATAACGGTGCCCCCTAAAACACCAGATACTGTGGAGGAAAACTTATGTCATCAATGGGAAATAACTCATCTAAAGGGTACGATTAATCACCAGAATATATTAATACAAGAACTAAGAGACAAAATAAACTTATTAAATAAAAATAACTCCCTTTTGGAGCAGCTGCTAGAAGTAAACAAAAATAAAATTACAGAAAGCATCATATCAATAAACAAATCAAACTCAACTAACCAAACAGAGATGGCGCCTGAAGTAAATAACTTTGCCAAAACTTATAGTAAGGTGGTACAAAATAATACAAATGTACTAATTCTAGAACCCACAGACAACAATAACTTAAAGGAAATCAGAACAAGCTTAAATCCTTTTAATTTAGGGCCCGGTATTAATAATATTAAAGAAACCAAAACTGGTAAAATAATCATCAATTGCACAAACAAGACAGCGCAAGACCGAATTAAAACGAATATTGAAAGAAACCAAACAGATAAAAATGACTTCACAGTAAGAATTCCTGAAAAAAAGCTCCCCCGCTTGAAAATATACCAAGTAAATACTAGTGACCTCACAAATGAAGTATACTCCGCATCGGTGATAAAGCAAAATGAATTTAACGAAAACGCTCAATTTAAAATACTGAGGACAATTAAATACGAGAAAACATCGAATTTAATTGTAGAGACGGACATAAACACTTTTAAAACCATCACTGAGAATGGCGGCTTACATATTGGATGGAAATGGTGTCATGCTATAGAAACTATGGACATTATGCGATGTTTTAAGTGCAGCCTTTATGGACACACTGCTAAACACTGCAAAGGCAATCGGACCTGCCCGCACTGTACCGGAGACCACGATTTAAAAAATTGTTCAAATGAGGAATTGAAAAAATGCATAAACTGTGTCAAATACAACGATAAACATCCAAATCAAACTCAAATAGATGTCAATCACTCGTCAAAAGACCCAAAATGCCCAACATACATCCAACACATTCAGCTATATAAACAAAAAGTACAATATGAAGGAAACCAAATATAGCAATCACAGAAACAAACAAAGTGCTCATCACACCATTCTCTCAATACCTGTTTTACAATAATACACCAAAATGTGCAATCCCTGGGAAATAGCATAAATAAAATAAACTACATGATTCAAGAAAATGCAGATTGTATAATCTTTGGAGCAACAGAACACTGGAAGTGCAAAGACGAACTACTAGCCCTCAACTTATATAATCTCCAACTCGCCTCATCCTATTGCCGCGAACGGGGGAAACATGGTGGAGCCGCTCTCTTCGTTAAAGAGGGCATCAAATTTAAGGAACGCCTGGACATTATAAACAAATCGATCTGCAATGTCATTGAAGTAGCTTCCGCTGACATTACTTTAAACAACTTAATTTTTACAGCGGTATGTACTTACAGACCACCTAACCCTAATTATAATTTATTTGAATTAACATTCATAAATATCTTAGAAATTTTGTTTCACCAAAAAAAGCCCTATGTTATCATGGGGGATTTTAATATTGATTTTAGCAGCACTAGTGAGAATAGTGAAAAATTTAACGCATTATTAAATTCTTATGACGTAAAAGTAACAATATCTGAAAACACGCGAATTTCTAAAACGAGTAAAAGTACAATAGACAACATACTCACAAATTTTAACACATATACAAGTAGGGTAATTCAATACCATATATCTGACCACCTAGGTCAACAAATCATGTTAAACTCAGATTTAAATAACCACAAATCAGTAAACCTAACTATAAAAATTAGGATATTTAATGAAACAAATAAATCCAAATTCATCGACAACATAAAATTAGTCAACTGGAATATAGTTTACAATTCACCTACCTCGCAAGTCAATGAACTATGGGAAACATTTGCAAATCTAATAACGGAACGATTCAACCAATGCTTCCCCTTAACTAAAAAAAAACCACTTGCAAAACAAACAAAAATATGTAAATATAGCAATGAAATCAAAGACTTAAAATACATACTGGACTACCTCTCCATTAGAATGACTAAAGATGAAAACGCTCACAAACTATACAAGGAATATAAAAAATACTATGATGACAAAATTAACGACTCAATTACGAAATACTATTCTTTACAAATAACCCAATCAAGCAATAAAATAAAAGCCACATGGGACGTAGTAAACAAAATCACTAACACTAAAAACAAACAAATTAACAAAATTCCCACTGGCACGAACTTAAACGTAATTGCTGAAAACTTTAATACATATTTTACCAACATTGCACCTAAATTGAATGCACAAATACCTGAGATAGACATTGATGAAAATATTAAAAGACAAACAAATTCTTTCTTACTCTCTCCAGTCACGCCTAATGAAATAATAACATCTGTTAAACTAATGAAAAATAGTACGAGTCTTGATATCGATAATATGCCAATCACCTTGATAAAAGAAATCATACAATCCATAGCTGATCCATTAGCTTACATAATTAATTTAGCTTTCGAACAAGGAATTTTTCCTGACTTACTAAAACGAGCCTTAGTAGTCCCGATCTACAAAAAAGGAGATGAAAACATGCTGGAAAATTATCGACCGATAAGCCTCCTACCGTGTTTTAGTAAAATATTCGAAAAGCTATTCTGTAACAGACTACTAAATTATTTTCAAAAATTCAAATTACTAAGTAAAAACCAGCATGGGTTCATAACTGATCGGAATGTTTCCACAGCGGTATTTGAAATAGTTGACACGATAATTACATCAATTGAAAAGGACGTGGTGCCTTGCAGTCTGTTCCTTGACCTCTCTAAGGCATTCGATTGTGTGGACCATAGCAGTCTCCTCCGAAAGTTGGATCTGTATGGTGTGCGAGGTAATGCGCTGCAATTTATTAAATCTTATTTAAATCAGAGAACCCAATGCACACAAGTTAAAGCTAATCAAAACAATTACAGATCCACCTTCTCTGAGGTGAATGTGGGTGTCCCGCAGGGAAGCATTCTGGGGCCGCTTCTGTTCGTCATTTATATAAACGACCTATCAGACTACCTAAAGCATCTAGGAAACCATAAACTAGTAAATTATGCAGATGACACTACACTAACACTATTACACAAAGACATGGAGAATATCATTGAGAACAACACCGAACTAATTAAGGCATTACTTGACTGGTTTAAGTTTAATAAATTGACATTAAACGAATCTAAAACACAATGCATGGTATTTAAACCAAAAAGATCGGAATCATATTTGGAAAACATCCAGTTCGGAAAAACACAATTTGATTCAACACAAAAAACACGCTGCCTTGGACTAACCATTGATGATCACCTAAACTGGAAAGAACACACGTTTGAATTAAATAAGAGAGCAAATAAAGTAATATACTCCTTAAGAATACTGAACCAAAAGGTAGATGCAAATACCCTAATACTTGTATATCAGGCTAACTTTACTTCAATTATTCGTTTCGGGATTCTTTTTTGGGGGCACCCTGCCAACCTACAAAAAATCTTCCTCACTCAAAAATGCGCGGTGCGTATAATATTCAAAATGAAATTCCGTGAGAGCTGCCGCGGAGTTTTTAGACGAAACAATATTCTCACTATATTTGGTATATATATTTATGAATGTCTAATCTATCTGTTCAAAAATAAAAACTGTTTTATAGAATTTCTTCCTACTAGTAACCACAAGACTAGAAAAATGCCCTACCTACTCCCAAAACATACAACAAATATGTTCGCACATGGCCCTAAATACAGCTGCTTAAAGCTCTTTAATGCATTGCCGATCGAAATCAAAAACTTAAACTGTATAAACCACTTTAAAAATAAAATTCGAGAACTGTTAGTAAATATTGAACCTTATTGTGTGGATGATTTTTATAGTTTTAAATTTTAAATATTAACTGTAATTACTACTTTTTACTATTATGACCTTTGACACATTTTCTATTACTGTTGATATACAATCGTCCATTATATATGTATGTATTGTCTGTAATACAGTTTTTTGAAAAATAAAGAATTTGAATTTGAATTTGAATTTTGATGATAAATACCTTCAGGATAGAATGGTTGTGCAATTGAAGGTCGGAGTATGGATGTGAAGCATCCAGTATCTATCAGAAGTTTTGCAGGGGAATTTTGAATTACAATATAAGCTAAAGGATTTATACTTGTTTCATTATTAATTTCGATTTCGTTGGGGGGTCTTTGAGGCAGGAAGGCTGAAAATTTTCTTCCTCTTCCTCAGTGGAAATGTATGTGTTGACGTCTTCATATTCAGGAAAATCATTTTCCTGGTTGAAGGAATGAGATGGTCCTTCTTGAGGATCATAAATGTTGTCATCATCTTGGTATTCTAAGTTTTCGTCAGTAATTTGGTGGAGTTCCTCAGAGATAAAATTTCGGGGGCCAGAACTTACAAAGTTGTTCCTTGGATAAGGTCTATTTTGGATAAATTGTCGTTGAAATGAGTTACGAGTACTGACGGACATGGGCTGAGGTCCAGATTGTTAATTACGATTATTTTGAGGGAATCTTTGAGCGGTATATCTCGAGGTTGTTGACATCGGTTGATGTAAAGTGGTTGGTTGGTTTTGACCATTTGGTCTAAAAACATTTTGTTAAGGTCCAAATACTTGGCGGTTTGTTGGAAATCTTTGGTGAGGAATTTGCCTAGGTTGCATCTGAATTGGCTGACTTGGAAATGAAGGCATTTGGGGCAATGTTGGGTTGCGCATTGGTTGTGAATTAAACAAGTTTGGTCTGGGTGTAAAATTTGGTTTGTTTGGAATAACGTTGGGAGTATTAAATTTTGGAGTGTAATTTGTATTATCTAATGTATACTGAAAATTCTCTTCCTCAATTACGAAATTAACTGCTGCCTCTAAGGAATCTGGATTCCTTAGTCTGATTATACTTTGGAATTGGCCTCTTAATCCACGTATAAATATTTTAAGGGCAGTTTGATCGTACTGTTCTAAATGAATTATTTTTCTTGCAGCGTTTATTTCGTTATCGGGTAGTGAATTAATTTTTGACGCTAGTTTACTGCGACTTAATTGTATTCTTTCGGCAAAATCCAATGGTTTTTCGTTTTTATAGGGTCTTAAATTAAGTAGATCTTGGACCAAACAATCATAATTTCGCATATCACCAAATCTTTGCCTTAGAGTCGTTTTAATTGCGTCCCAAGTTCCTAGCTCGGTACGTGATCCTATTGCAATTAAAGCGCGACCTCTTAATTTACCTATTAGTGCTTTCACTAAAAAGTTTGCGACTTGAGGGTTATTAAAAGCCCTGTATTCGACAAGCACAGATTCGCATCTAGATAAAAATATTTCGGTCATCTTATTATTACCATCGAAATTTGGAATTGTATCGATGTTTAATTTTAGTAACTGGTAGTCGAACTGAACAGCATTTTCGTTATTAGTCATGTCTTGATTATTTAAATTTAAATTATTTAGTTTATAGTATCATTTATTTTTTCGCAACGTTTCGGCGACAAATTCCGCCTTTATCAAGCTATAAATATTACTGATTTAACAAATATAAAGATAACTATAAAAATGACACAGATTATTAGGATATTTACCTTCAAATATTGATACAAAAAATACGTTTCTTTAAAATAAAATAATGATAATATGCAGTGGTGTAGTCCTAAATAAAAAAGTGAGGGGGCGCTTCCACATTCAATTGTTGGGGGGGGGGGGTGCTGTTGTAGCTATGAATTTGTGGGCCTCAATTTTTGTCGGATAAATAAAAACTATTTCTACATAAATAATTATAAGGGTAGAAAATCGTTCGGTGTAGTATATTAGATTAGGTTTTCAGCAATTAACGAACTCTTTGATTTGGTGAATTATTTATTAAACAATTGTACCGACGTTTCGACAATTTGTTGTTGTCTTAATCATGGCTATAAAGGGAAAACAAAACGTTATAAGGCACTAGTACAAGACGTGACATATAATTAAAACTTTTATACAAATGTTATCTAAGAATATTATAGATGCTTTCAAAGCACAATTATTTAAAATTAACGAAAAACAAGAATAATTAAAATAAAGGTTAAACTCGTTATTAACCCACCTGATTGTTATCTTCAAAAATTCACATGTCTGTTGAAAAAACATTTTCTGGAATAACCTCTATCCAGGTTATCTTAAAAATATAAGTCAAACCCCAAATATTTTGGAACAATGGAAAGTTTATGATAATATTGATTGATGTTATGTGGTAAATTATTACGATGAAGATTGATTTATAAATTTCTGTTGAAAAACTTTACGAAAAACCAATCAATCTTGTAGTAAACAACTTTTGCAAAATGACAGTCAATAGTGACACTACTTTGTGCCAACCTTAGAAAAAATCAACATAATGACCAACTTAAATTGCAAAAAGAATAAAACACAGACATTATACTGGATGAATCATAAGTAAAGTTATATGTTTAAAGGTTTATTAAAAATTTATAAATCTTGCTTAAATTTTCACAATCCCTTCTATCATTAACAACACTATCAATGTTTCTTTGGATGAAAACCATCTCACTGACTAATCTTTTAGTTAAATTACTTTCGGAGTCTAATATTCTGCATTTCTCAAAATTGAAATCGTTATTTATACTAAAGTGATGGTTGCTTAAGGCAGTTTTACTCTGTTTACTCTCATTTTTAAGTCTGCAATGATATTCATGATTATATAAACGTTTACTAATGTATTGTTTAGTCTGACCTATATAACTTTTTTTACAGTTCTTACAAGGAATAGAGTAAACTACGTTTTTAATTAAGTTTGGAGGTAATTATAAGAAAGTACTAAAAAAGTATGGGGACGCACTCCCTCTCTTGAAAAAAGTGAGGGGGCACCGACCCCCCGCGCTCCCCCCCCACTACACAACTGATAATATGGTTGTATAAACTCTTTCAAAAATATAAAAATCCAATAATAAATAATGTAAATAAAAATATTAAAAATGCTTCTTAAAACCAAACACTTCATTAGCTGTTAAAAATGAATTTTTTTAACTGACAAATAAAGTAGATTTCAAAATTGAAATGTTTGTTACTAATATGTCAGTTTATTTGGTTGCATATGTTTTTATTTATTTATATTTGTTAAATTAATAATATTTATAGCTTGATAAAAGCGGAATTTGTGGCCGAAACGTTGCGAAAAAATAAATGATACTATAAAGTAACTACGTTTTTTATTGAATCCTATAAGCCAGAATCCACATCAGTTAAATAATTTTTTGGGATAACTAATATATTAAATTATTTACTTGATCGATTAGCTGATTGATTTCAGCGTCGTTCATGAAAAATTGATGGCAAAACGTATTTCAAATTTTAGATTATTACCAAAAATAATTTGGAACATTTATTTAAAAATTGTTTTAGAAATTATCGAAAAGAAAATAATTTGGAAAAATTTATTTAAATTTATTTTAAATTTATCTTAAATTTATTTAAAAATTTATTTAAAAATTTATTTAAAAATTTATTTAAAAATTTATTTAAAAATTTATTTAAAAATTTATTTAAAAATTTATTTAAAAATTTATTTAAAAATTTATTTAAAAATTTATTTAAAAATTTATTTAAAAATTTATTTAAAAATTTATTTAAAAATTTATTTAAAAATTTATTTAAAAATTTATTTAAAAATTTATTTAAAAATTTATTTAAAAATTTATTTATAAATTTATTTAAAAATTTATTTAAAAATTTATTTAAAAATTTATTTAAAAATTTATTTAAAAATTTATTTAAAAATTTATTTAAAAATTTATTTAAAAATTTATTTAAAAATTTATTTAAAAATTTATTTAAAAATTTATTTAAAAATTTATTTAAAAATTTATTTAAAAATTTATTTAAAAATTTATTTAAAAATTTATTTAAAAATTTATTTAAAAATTTATTTAAAAATTTATTTAAAAATTTATTTAAAAATTTATTTAAAAATTTATTTAAAAATTTATTTAAAAATTTATTTAAAAATTTATTTAAAAATTTATTTAAAAATTTATTTAAAAATTTATTTAAAAATTTATTTAAAAATTTATTTAAAAATTTATTTAAAATTACTTAAAACTATTTAAAGATAGCAAAAATTACCCAAATTATTTAAAATTATTCAAAACAATTTAAAAAAATGGGAAAAAACAGAAGGATTTGGCACTAACCTGTCAGTCAAATCTGTCTTCTGGAGTTGTTCTGCTTTTTGCTCACTTCTTCTCAGCGTGCTTCGATCTCTGCTCTCCAATCTGATCAATGATTCTTGATTCCGTGCTAATGGTTGACACCAAAATTCGTCTAAGAGTTCGGTCTCGATGCCGTGAAAACTAATCTAAACGAACCGCGGAATCCTACCGACTGCGCCAATTTTATTAATCAACTCGAAGAACTTTAAAAAATTTATTTTATTGATCACAAAACACGTACAATAAGTAACAGCAATTCGGCCTTTATTACAACAACTGATGTAATTATGGATACAAAATGCTTTTATATTAATAAAATGATAATACTGCAAATTATTGAAATTAGAACATGCAAAGTAACATATTTTTAATAATATAAGATGCTTAATTAATACGATCTTGCTGACGTTTCTTCGCTGGCGACGTGCGGTCCTCATATTATGGGATTACGTAACTATTATACATTTAATTGGGACCAGTAATTGTTCATCCTGCCAGGTAGGGTAGGTAGGATTATTTGGTACATTCATTCAAGTCTTAGCTCCTGTTGAACTAACATCAATTCAGATCTTAGATTTAGAATTGGAACACTCAGAATTTGTTGGTTGAAGTGACTAGTCGTATAGTTAAGTTTGCAATCTTGCCATGGTGCTCCGTATTCGTTTTGAGGCATGTATCAAAAAAAAATACGTATTTTGTAGAGATAGGTTATTTTTACACTCGGGTAATAAAAATTTCATAATCCGAGAACGCTAAAATTCATCCTAGTGATTAAGGGTTAAGGTTAAGGGTAAATGTTTTAATTAGATTTGTAAGTGCTGTCGTAAAAGAAGTGCTATCATGCCAAGTCTTTTTTAAATAGATAATGTTGTACAAATTAAATAGGTTGAATACATTCAGGGTGTAACAAATGTAAGGCTAAATAGCTGTAACTTTTTCATTTAAAGAGTTACATAATATCGTTAAATTCAAAAGTTTTTCGGTTAATTTTAAGTTAGGACGTATTTTGTTTTTGTATAACTTTCTCTATTTTGTTAATAGAGCTACAAGCAACTATTGTTTTTTAAATAGCCTTAGTACGTTTTCTCTTTACCCTTTAAAAGAGCTCATTTCTCTGTGTTTGGCAGTGCTATTCAACTTTTAATATACTCTTTAAATTAAAAAGTTTAAGGCGATAGTTGCCAAATTTAAGCGCTTGATTTTGAAATTCTCTTTCTAATTGTGGTTTTGGGTTTTGGTCATAACTTTTTTTCCAGTGGAGCTTTTAAAAATTTCTTTTTTTTTACACAGAAGAGTCTTGTGGCTACCAATTTCTTCTTTCTTTATGTTTACGCATAAACAGCAAAATTCACCGCATCCCAACACACAAGTCGCGCGGGCCACCGATGACCGCGAAACTAGGTCAACGCTGAACGCAGCACCCACGCAATAGTGCAAGGTGTTTAAATATTACTTATGAATTGTGAATAAGACTTAAAATTGTTTAAATTTGTTTACGTTGTATATATCTAATTTGTATATAAAAGCGAGCATTAGTTTTAATAAAGTTAGTAATTACCAATTACTCGTCTTACTCACTACTTGGGACAAGCCCGCACCCAGCCTAAGCGCCAAGTAGTACCTCACCCTAAAATTACTACTTAGGTCAAGCACGCACCAAGCCTAAGCGCTAAGTAGTAATAAACCTAACCTGACTCACTTGGGACAAGCACGCACCAAGCCTAAGCGCCAAGTAGTCAACCACCTTCTGCTTTAAAACTTCACGCAATTTCAGGCACCGTTACGACGGCTGATCATGGTCCTTCGAACCTTAGGAAGACAGACAGGCTTTAAGAAGAGAGCCTGGTGATAAAAAAAAAAAAAAAAACCAGCAGGAAAAGAAAAAATGGAACTCGACAAGTTGGCTAAACTCCAAGAGCAAAATGCTACGAAAATCGTCGGGATCTTCACAAACGCGAAGAAAGATCCACTCCAGAGAAGAACAGACAGTTGGGCACAAACTAGACTCGACGCTCTGGAAAACATATGGCATGAAGCTGCACAAACCCATCAGTCGGCAGAGTTAATAAAGATGGAGGAACACGAGTACTTCCAAACGAACTACTTCCAGCAGATGAAGCAGACGTATGAAGAAGCAGTAAAGTTTTTGAGCCAATATATGACATCAAACCCGACCGACGTAAACATGGAGGATGAAACCAAAGAGGAAAACCGAATTCCTGAAAAAAGAGACGAGGATTCAAAAGATGCAGATCAAGCTCTTCGTCTAAAGAAGCAAGATGTAAAAATCCAAATGCTGACCAGATCTTGTCAGCAACTAAAAGACGTGAAGAAGGGAGAAGAAAGCATCCCGAAACAGAAGAATCTCATAATGAGAGTGCAAAAACAGTGGGAGGCATTCCAAGACATGCATGAAGAAATACTGCTACATGAAGTACACTATAAAGATAAGTATTTTAAGCAAAAAATGTATGATATAGTGGAAGCCGAAGTGGACAAAATCATTGCGGAATCTCAATCAAAACTGGAATCCCGTCCAGTGAAGCTTCCGGAAATGAGGATTCCAACATTCCAAGGGTCGTATGAAAAGTGGATAACATTTCAAGACATATTTGACAACTTGGTACATAACAATTCAAATTTGACGAAAGTGGAAAAAATGCAATTCCTAAAGACGTACGTAACAGGGGAAGCAGGTCGTATAATACAACACCTGCATGTATCAGAAGCAAACTATGATGCAGCGTACGAGCTGCTAAATAGGCGTTTTAATAATCAAAGATTAATTTTGTACAAATTGATCGATAAAATTTTAGATAATCCAGAAGTAAGAGAAGAATCAGCCGAGAAACTAAAGTACCTACATGACACAACAAATGAATGCATGGAGGCGATTCATAGTCTCGGAATAGAAGCAGAAACATGGGGTCCAATGATGACCAGGATCGTCACAAGAAAATGGGACAATCAAACGAACAAACTCTATGAACAATCGTTAGCTGAGCCCAACGAAATACAGGATTTCATAGACGTACTAGAGTTCCTGAGGAAGCGGTTTCAGTCCCTTGAGGCGCAAGGGAGATCTGACAAAGATCAACAAATAAAGTCGAAGACAAATAAAGGTAGATTTGGGTGCACATACTGTCAACTACCACATTCAGTATTTAAGTGCAGCAAATTCATCGCACTATCAATCGAAGATCGAAACAAGGCAATACGAGACAAAGGAATTTGCCTAAACTGTTTCAAACATGGTGCGAAGACAAGATGCGAGTCAACATGGAGATGTGCAAAATGCAATCAAATGCACCACACATTACTTCATAAAGAAACACCTGCACCAAGGAACGCTTACTCCCGAGGAGGAAGATCTTCAAATATCGAGAGGCAGCAATCAAATACAACATGTGCAAAGGAAGAACAAGTAGTGCTATTAGCTACAGCACTGACACAGGTAAGAAAAATTGATGGGTCAACTCAGTACCTTCGGATCCTGATCGACCAAGGGTCCCAAGCAGCGTATATCACCGAAGAAGCGGCTAAAAGAATAGGAGGACCAAGAGAGAAGGTCCGAGCTGAAATAAGTGGAGTAGGAAATACTACCAGCGTATGTACTTCCAAAATACGATCCCAAATAGTACCACGTTTCCCAAGTACTTTCGCATTAGATGTAAATTTTTACGTCATGCCAAAGGTCACCAAGGACATGCCATCAAGAAAGATGGACATCCCAAGTTCACTCGAAAGTTGGATCCAAAACAAGATGACAGCAGATCCAACATTTAACATCCCCGGACCTATTGACGCAATAATTGGGGCAGAGGAGTATAGCAAGATACTACTAGAAGGTGTTAGCAAACAAGAAGGAGGTCTGTTGGCACAAAACACGGAACTTGGGTGGATGCTGTCGGGGAAACAATGCGCTAGAAGTAATCCGATAGTCACGATGGAGGTGATGAGTTGCATCAGCCAAATAGAAGAGGATAAGCAGCTCACCAAATTTTGGAAGATAGAAGAAGTAACAGAAGAAAGAAAGCTAACAAATGAGGAAAAGGCATGTGAAAAGTTTTATGAAGATACAACAGAGAGAGAAGAAGATGGAAGATATACGGTACGCATTCCATTCAAAGAGGACCAAGAGACATTGGGAGCATCGAGATCTCGTGCAGTGGCAAGACTATTACAAGTTGAGAAAAAATTCACGAGAAGCCCAGGTATTGCTGAACAATACAAAGAATTCATGGACGAGTATCTCAAGCTGGGTCACATGAAAAAAGCAGATTCAAAGGAGGGTAAATATTATATACCTCACCACGCTGTCACAAAGGAATCAAGCAGCACTACCAAGTTGCGGGTAGTTTTCGACGCATCAAGCAAAACAACAGAAGGCCGAAGTCTTAATGAGACAATGCATGTGGGACCTCGGTTACAACAAGAATTGACAGATATCCTACTACGATGGAGAAAACACAAGTTGGTCTTCACAGCAGATGCGGAAAAGATGTATCGGCAAATCAAGATACATCAAGAAGATCAACCATACCACAGGATTTTATGGAGATTCAACGAGTACGATCCAATCGAGGAATATGAGCTCACGACAGTAACATATGGAACAGCAGCAGCCCCATATTTGGCAACAAAAACTCTACAACAGCTAGCAATGGATGAACAACAGGAATATCCAACTGCATCAGAAGTAGCACTACGAGATTTCTACGTAGATGACTTACTGTCAGGAGCCCCAACCGAAAACGAAGCAAGAGAAAATATAAGTGAGTTAATAAAACTAGTAGAAAAAGGGGGATTCAAACTTCGGAAGTGGCTTAGCAATAAACAGCACGTTCTGCGGACAATCCCGGATGAGCTCAAAGACAAATCACTAATGGAGATCAACGATGAAGGAATAAGAAAATCATTAGGTGTATACTGGTCCCCAACTGAAGACGCCTTCAAATTCCGTGTACAGCAGAATCAAATACAGAAGGCAACAAAAAGAGTCATCTTATCGGAAGTAGCAAAACTGTTCGACCCATTGGGATGGTTATCTCCAATCATCATCAAGGCCAAATTAATCATCCAAACATTATGGTTAGAAAACCTGGAATGGGATAAAGAAGTACCACCAGACGTGCTAGCAACATGGATGACAATGCAAAAACAAATAAAGGACATAGAAGAAATAAGCATCCCGAGATGGATTCATTATAAGGACCAACGAGAAGAAACGATTGAAATTCATGGGTTCTGTGATGCTTCAGAAAGGGCATATGGAGCAGTTCTCTACAGCAGAATAATAAACAAGGATGGTCGAGCGATGATATCAATGTTAACATCAAAATCTAAGGTAGCTCCAGCAAGATCAAAGCAATCACTACCACGGCTAGAGCTATGTGCCGCTCTACTACTAGCTAAGTTGATGAGAAGATCCTTAAAAGTATTGGAGATGCCTACCACGGAAATCTACGCCTGGACAGATTCGATGATCACATTGGGATGGATTAAGGGTGATACAATCAGGTGGAAGACGTTCGTTGCCAACCGAGTGTCGGAAATTCAACGATTAGTTCCAAGCAAACATTGGCACCACGTCAGCACCAAGGAGAATCCAGCAGATATAATCTCGAGAGGAGCAAATCCCAACGAACTCAAAGAATCGAACTTATGGTGGACCGGACCCAAATGGCTAGAGGAAAGAAGCCAATGGCCGGTGGTGGAACACGAAGAAACATCGATAGAACAGAAGAATACCCTGGAATCAACCATTAAAGTATTAATAAATGATACCTTGGAAAGATTTTCAAACCTTAGAAGAATGGTAAGGGTCTTAACGTACTGCAGGCGATTTTTACAGAAAGGAAGAAGAACAGATCCATTAACAGTGGAGGAAATGGAAGGAACCCTACAAACAATTGTTCGGATAACACAACAGACATACTGGAAAGAAGTTATTCTGAAATTACAGCAAGGAAAGCAAGAAGCCATCAAAGGAAGCAAACTAGCCTGTCTCAACCCATTTTTGGATGAAAATGGAATCCTGAGAGTTGGCGGACGACTGAAAAACTCACTTCTACAAGATGAAAGTAAACATCCGATAAAATACCTTATGAGTGTGTTTTAGCAACATTAATCATAGAGGATGGGCATACAAGCACACTTCATGGAGGAAATCAGTTAACCCTAGCATACATTCGACAGAAGTACTGGATAATTCAAGCTAAGAGGAAAATCCGGTACATCATAAACAAATGTCACAAGTGCATTCGGTACAAAGGGCAAACTATGCAGCAGCAAATGGGGCAACTACCTACACAACGAGTACAACCATCTCCAGCATTCAGCAACACAGGAGTAGACTATGCAGGGCCAATCCAAATAAGAACTACAAAGGGAAGAGGCAATAAATCATATAAAGGATACATTGCAGTATTTATATGTTTATCTACAAAGGCGATCCATTTAGAGGTAACAAGCGATTTAACCACAGATCAATTTCTAGCAGCATTCCGAAGATTCTCGTCAAGAAGAGGACGACCGAGCCACATGTTCAGTGACAACGGGACAACCTTTGTGGGAGCTAATAAGGAATTCATAAGGGAAGTGAAACACACCCTTCAAGAAGAAGAAATAGCAAACTCATTGGCAAGTTACGGCACACAATGGCATTTTATCCCACCGTCAGCCCCACACTTCGGAGGAATCTGGGAGGCGGGAGTAAAATCGATGAAACATCATCTTCGAAGAGTAATAGGTGATGCTACGTTGACCTTTGAGGAACTGTCCACACTGATGTGCCAAATCGAAGCTTGCTTGAATTCAAGACCGTTATGCAGTATCAACAGCGACAACGAGACTGGACTGATACTTACTCCAGGTCATTTCTTAATAGGGCAACCACTGATAACACCGGCGGACCCAAGCACATGCTATGTACCAACAACCCATTCCCAAAGATGGCGACTGATAGAAAAAATGAAGAAGGACTTCTGGAATGCTTGGACCAAGGAATACCTGCACAATCTTCAACTCAGGTATAAGTGGAAGGATCCACAGGAAAACATTCAAATTGGGGATGTAGTGTTAATAAAGGAAGATAACATCAGTCCCAGCAAATGGCCAATAGCAAGGGTTACAGAAGTCTATCCAGCAGAAGATGGAACCGGTCGGGTGGTAGACTTACAGAAGGGTGGAGGCACCAAGTTCAAAAGAGCTATCCACAAGCTAGTGCCCCTAGTCAAAGATGAAGTGCCAAGCCAACCACCAGCCCAACGTCACCCCATTGTACCAAGGAAGCAGACAAGCCTTAGTCAAATTATATTATACACCTTCCTGATGTTGCAAGTAGTGACAGGAAATTACACTGTACAGTATCCACCGCCAGGATTATATGTAGAATCGCTGGGCGAAAGCAAAATAGAACGGGGAACCTTCAGACTTGAAATTCAATTCGATAAGGATAAACTACTCAGAGGATCAACATTAGTTCAACAGGCCATTGCAAATATGAGCAGGTTATGTGACACTGCAAGAAATCTTACCACAGAAGAAGGGTGCCAAAGCCTAGTTCATCATCTAAAAGAACAACAACATCGGTTTAATTGGACTCAACAGGCCCTCATTCATGTAATGACGACCCGAACAAAGAGAGGACTACTAGGAAAGCTGTTGACATCAGTATTTGGAGTCAACGACGAGGTTTACCAGGACATAGAGGCGCTTGACAAAAATCAAAAGGAGGTGATTCAGGCAACACATCACCAAACCAAATTCATGTTAACCGCATTGGCCGAGTTTAACGAAACAGAAGGCAGAGTCACGGACAAGATTAACAATTTCCAAAAGAAGATCAACGAGGGATTGGAAGAAATTCATAAGGTTCAGAGTTGGTCCACGACTGCAAATGCGAATAAGTTAAAGATTCATATTCTCGCGGCATATCAACTCATGTCCAATATCATAGAAGAACTGTATGATCAGAACAGTTACCTGACGAATATCCTATACAATCATGGGCATCTCTATGAAGTCATTCCTCCAAACCAGGCGCTTGAACTTCTGGAGAGGGCGCAGGTGCGACTGCCAACAGGCATCGAAATCCAGAGACATCTCGTCAGAACAACTATAAATATCAGCGATCACAGTATTCGAGTGTTTGGGTACTTCAAACTCATCGAAACTGAAGACTACGAGCTAATCAGAGTAACGTCCATTCCTATCAAGATCACAGAATCATATTTATGGACTGCTGAAATCTTGAATGAGATATTAGGGGTAAACTACAATACGCAGTTATACTTTGTACTTTCAGATAGCGAATTCAAGGAGTGCAGTTCCGATTCCATGAGGAGATACGTATGCACACCAGTAGCTATCCGACACATCGAGAATAGTCCAAACTGCGTGGTGGAGGAACTCTATCAACAAGACTCGACCCACAAATGTCCAATCCTGAAACTAAGAAGCCAGCCCATAATCTTCAAGCAACTGAGCAAGGACAACACCTGGCTCATCATAGTCAACAACACAACCAGAATCACGATAGTCTGCGATGGCTCACGAGATGATCTGCAAATCAATACCACGGCCATCATTCACATCTCAGCCAACTGTGTCATCCGCACCAAGCAACTAATTATTCCGGCCAAACGAAGGGAAGGATCCAGCCTCATCCAATCATTCCTGAAACCAACAAATGTGTCAATCCACGACCTCCCGAAATTCGGAAGGTCGAAAGCTATACCACCGGAACCAGTGTTCAGAATCAACGATAACCTGAACGAGTTGCAGAACGAAGAAAGCAATCTGCAGACCTCCATCGAAGAAGCAACCTGGGCAAAAGTAAGGCATCACGCCACCATAACAACAGCCTCCTGCTTAGCACTCATCATCGGAGTAATCATCCTATTGGCAGGAGTCGTACTCCTGCCACACATGGAAGAACCGCTGCAAGAAAACCTCAACTCCACCGGAGCTGCATAGGAGTCAGTCAATAGAACTGGAACCACTATCCGAGATGCTGAGGAGAGCGAATAGCGGCGAGAACTTGGAGTCCCATTGCTGAGGGGGCAAGATGTTTACGCATAAACAGCAAAATTCACCGCATCCCAACACACAAGTCGCGCGGGCCACCGATGACCGCGAAACTAGGTCAACGCTGAACGCAGCACCCACGCAATAGTGCAAGGTGTTTAAATATTACTTATGAATTGTGAATAAGACTTAAAATTGTTTAAATTTGTTTACGTTGTATATATCTAATTTGTATATAAAAGCGAGCATTAGTTTTAATAAAGTTAGTAATTACCAATTACTCGTCTTACTCACTACTTGGGACAAGCCCGCACCCAGCCTAAGCGCCAAGTAGTACCTCACCCTAAAATTACTACTTAGGTCAAGCACGCACCAAGCCTAAGCGCTAAGTAGTAATAAACCTAACCTGACTCACTTGGGACAAGCACGCACCAAGCCTAAGCGCCAAGTAGTCAACCACCTTCTGCTTTAAAACTTCACGCAATTTCAGGCACCGTTACGACGGCTGTTAACTTTATTTTTGTAAGTCAAACCAAGTAAGTACTCATACGGAAGCAGTAAAACGGGGTGTTTACAAAGAAACGTTCGCTAAGTGGCTCGTTTAATATTTAAAATAAAATTGAAATATTATATAATTTCCAACACTAACAATAAGTTTACGTATAAACGAAGAGCTTATAGACTTTTTTGTTTTAAGTAAATTTTTACTTAATTTTTGGAGTGCTGTTAAAAGTTTAAAAATATTAGGAATTTTTAGATTCCGCTCGCCCTCTGTTGGCAAAATATGAACTTCGATATTCGGTACTTACGTTTTTGATTTAACGCATTGGTACATGTTTAAATTTTCACTCTCAAAAATTAAATTTTGGTTATTAAGATATTAATAAAACTGATTTATATTTTTTATATGGTGTAGTAACAAAATTTCTATAAAATTTCATAAAAAATACATCATCCCATTTAAACATAATTTATCCAGTTCGAACGCAATGAATCTAAAAATAATGCGTTTCTGACGACGCGCTGTGGCGTGCAAGCGAGCATCCCTCACTCAGTCGATGCTCACGTTAAACGATTTTATCAGTGTGGGAGAGATATACAGAAGGTTTGAAATACGGGCGGGGTCTGTTCAAATCTCGTTACCACGGACGCCTGCTATTGGAAACGAGAATCTCTATTGTGTCCCTTATATTTTTACTTTATAGTGTACAAGAATGCATTTTAAACACAATTTTTTTAAAATGACAAGTACCGAATATCCTCCATTTAAAGCGCCATCTATACGTATTTAAAATCCCCAATACTTAAAACAAAAAATAAATCTACAAACTCTTTGTTTATACCTTAACTTATTGTTAGCGTTGGAAATGACATAATATTTCAATTAGTATTGTATAAATATCTAAAGAGCCGCTAAGCGAACATATTTTGTAAACACTCCGTTTACTGCCTCTGTATGAGTATTTGGTTTGACTTACAAAAATAAAAAAAGAAGAAATTGGTAGCCACAAGACTCTTCTGTATGCCAAAAAAGAAATTTTAAAAGAGCTCCACTGGAAAAAAAGTTCTGACCAAAACTGCAAATATCAAGCGAATTTCAAAATCCAGCGCTCTAATTTGTTGACAACTTTAAGACATAATCCATCATGAGACTAAAAAATTTAATAAATTTAATAAACATCTCCTGATGATTACCGATGGATCTGCCCCACGCACTCTCCCTACTACTTGACTTTTGACTTGTGACTAACTTTGTGACGACTTGTATCTCACAATTGTCCATATTTTACATTTTATCCTGTACTGCGTCTTGTAATGTCAAAAGTTTTTATTTAACTAAATTCTTTACTGCGTCTTGTAATGTCAAAAATTTTTATTTAACTAAATTCTTTATATAGTTTTTAATTATTTGTATGAACGCATAACTGTAATTCTTGTTCTTGTTAAATTTTAACGCGGTCTGGTGCCTTTATGTTCTTTTTTAAAAATTTTTAATCACCTCGTACATGAATTTATTAAACATGTTGTATATTTTCGTAAGCACTCTATGATCGCGCAGCTCCTCATTCTGTGATTGATTTAACCTACAACATACGATGTGATCTCGCCGAACTGTGATAAATCTAGTCGAAAATATTTTAATTAAATGTAATCTTAAGTTTTAATCGTTTTAAATTAATGTATGTTTTACGCCCTAAATGTTAATAACAATATTTTTTACATCATTCTTTAGTGGTAAGTTAGATGTTCCACCTCGATCTTAATCATTTGACTTCAATTATAATTAATTTTTAGTCGTTAGCCATGTTGCATGGGCATTCATTAAAACTATATATATAAGCCTGGTTGCTTACGCATTCCTAGACAATAAGCCTAGTTGCTGAGGCGCACCACAACATTCGGCCTGGTTTGGTTAGGCACTCATTAGAAAGCCTAGTTGCTTAGGCGCTCACCTTTAGCCTAGTTGTTCAGGCGCTTACCTTCAGCCTAGTTGCTCAGCCGCCCACTTTAAGCCTAGTTGCTCAGGCGCTCAATATAAGCCTAGTTGCTTGGGCGTTCATAGCCCTATCGATCACAGTATGAGGAGTACCAGATTGCGATAATACACCTATAAATTGTTAATGGTAAGTCCTTCCCATAATTTACTATGTTAAGTTTAACCATTGTAAAAATTTGTTTTATTGCCTGATGATGCCCTTATGAAGGCGAAACTAGTTGCACGATAATAAATATATTGAAAAGTTGGGAGTTGAATCATTCACCTTTACCTTTAGTGATTAATGCAATATTGAATACGTGTAAAATTTGTTCCAGGTATGCATCAAAACATTTGGAAACAATGCCAAGTCCTTTACCTGTAAATCGTGTTAGGGATGCAACGATTTTTGAAATAGTTGGTATTGATTTTGCTGGACCTCTATATATGTTAAAGAAAATAAGGCATGGATCTGTTTATTTACATGTGCAATTTTTAGAGCGGTACATTTAGAATTGTTTTCTTCACTCTCTTCATAATCATTTTTACAAGCGTTTCGTCGATTTATTGCTAGAAGAGGAAGACCAAATACAGTTTACAGCGATAATGGATCATATTTTGTAGGATCGGAAAACAAGAAGAACTTACCACAATATTATATGACTCCGAATCTATAATAAATTCCAGACCAATAACTTACCTATCCGATTCCGATCCAGAGATTTGACCGTTATCACCGAATATGTTTTTACAAGAAATAAAAGAAGTTGGTGTTCCTGATATAGACATAATTGATTCTACATCAATAAATAAGAGGTACAAATATTTTCAAAAATTAAAAAACGATTTACGAAGTCGATTTAAGAGTGAATATTTAGGACAATTTCTTCAAAAAAATCAAAAGAAAAAAAATTATAATGCATTAAAAGTGGGAGATATTGTTTTAATTGGATCAGATAACAAAAAACGATTAGATTGGCCTTTAGCAAAAGTTATAGAATTGATCCCAGGTAAAGATGGATATAAACGTTTAGCAAAAGTTCAAACTGCAAAAGGGGAACTTCTCAGGCCATTTCAAAGAATTTTTCCTTTAGAATTATTAACCGAAGAAAGATCGTCAGTACAAAATGTTCTATCAAATGTTTAATTATTTTAATGAATGTAATATTTTTATATACAAACCATCTCTAAAATGTGGGAGTATGTTGAGTTTATGTTCAGTTTTGGTTTTTTAGAGTTTTAGGCTTGTAATAATAAAAAAAGGGATTGAGAATGTCAAGTTTTTTGAAAACTAGTTGAATAATAAAAAGATTTTTTCACAAGTGCTTTATTAACCATTAATAGTAAATAATATTGAAGTTAATATTGGTTACATTAAAAAGCTTAAATATAGACGTGGAAATAAGCCGTATAAAAACGACAGAAACAGTCATGAAACATGTGCTTCAAATGTAAAGCTGCATTCACAATGTTAAATTAGTAAACAGTAAAACAAAAGTAAGCTATCCAAAAACATACAAATATCACCTGATCGTACTAAATTGCAAAGGGAAGAACTAATTAAAGTCATCAAAGAATTAAAATCCAGAGAGGCTAATGGAGAGAAAAATCTTACATTGAAGTACATAAACAATAGTCCTACCATATTTGAAAACACCAATACCAAAAAAAACTTTTAAATACCCAACAAACAGTTATATCCGAAAAATTTAATGTATTTTACCAAAATGTTAGAGGGCTTAACACCAAAACTGTCGACTTCTATAATGGGGGTAGTTCTTCAAGCCATGACATATTTTTCATAACTGAAACCTGGCTTCAGAATGGCGTACTTAATACAACATATAAAAACTAATACTGAGTGCTTATTTCCTGCTGAGTTAGTTGCTGTTAGACTGGTACTTAATACACATCTTACTGTAATATTATTATGGATCTATATTACACCATCAACCTCAATTAATGATTACAACAACATACTTGAAGCCAACAATTTGATCTCAATGAGCACGTTATAGTTATGGGTGACTTTAATACTCCTGAATTTACCAATGATGATAACAGTTTCTCTAGTTATAAATCCCAAAGTTTACAACATTTTTTTCTTCTTTATAATTTTGACCAAAACAATGCAGTTAAAAATTCAAATGGACGTATACTTGATCTTATTATTACTTCTGAACATATTAAATGCACAGTCCTACCCGAAATAGATACTCTGGTTAACGAAGATCCACACCACCCTTCTATTTGTGCTATAGTTAATGTACAAAAAGAAAATACACCTAAATTCGAAGGTTGTGATGAACAAAAATATAACTTTAAACGTGCTAACTTTAATGCACTCTATGAAGATTTTTTACATGTCTATTGGGAAATGATTTACATGATCAATAATGTTAAAGCAGCCTGCGAGTTCCTTTATAAATCAATGTACGCTTTACTTGATAAACATGTGCCAAAATACATTCCCCATTCAGGAAAGGATAACTATCCGCCATGGTTTGACAAATCAATCAAGAATGATCTAAAACTCTAATGATAAGACAAAGTATGATGATCTACGTCGTTCCATCAAAATAAGAATAAGTTAAAGCAGAAGTCGATATGTTCAAAGCTCTGAGACATCGATAAAAAATGATCCATCCAAAATCTGGTCTTACATAAATTCGTTACAAAATTTTTCAAGGATTCCTGGCACCTTAAATCACAACAGCAATACATATATGTATACTATAGTGAACCTCAAGAAATAGTAAATGAATTTGCATCACCTTTCTCTAGTGTTTATCAGCAAACTCAGTACGAGAATAACAATGCTCATAGCGTTGATTATAGTAGCACGAATTTCGACTACTTAAGAAAGTTTCTCATACGTGTTCACTTCTTATTTCGGTGTACCGCAGGAATCAACTCTTGGACCTCAATTATTTGTACTGTACTTCAATGAAGCATTTTCTACAATATCATCTAAAATACTTGGGTATGCTGATGACGTTAAAATATATAGATCGATTGAAACAATTGAAGATTGCCACGTTCCTCAAGCTGATATTAACAGGTTGTCAACTTGGCGTCAAGAAAATGGTTTAACAGTTAATATAAATAAGTGTTATGTGCTAACTAAGCGAGAACGTTGCGAGAAGCGATACTATGCAAGAAAACCACCTAGAATGCCTTGAATACTCAGAAATGTTGGAATAGTTCAGCTGAAATCCGAACAGAGATCGGGGCAGCACCTATCGATACGAAATCAGATTGTCCTTGAGGATTGCTCGTATACGCTTTTGAACACGCTAGTGGACTATCTTGATTATACTTAAATCAACGATTAAAACCAGTTTCCCTAGGAAAACAAAATGAGCGTCAATGAATCAGGCGCTTTAGAGCACCTCAAATCATTTATACATAGATTTTCTTTTTTACAAATAACTTTTTTAATCAAAATACAAAGAGTTCAAACTTTTGCAAGCATACTGATGTAGGTATTTCAAGGTTGCTATAACTTGTCTCCAGGATCAAAGGATGCAGCTAGTGTATTTCGCCTTATTTAGGCCGTAACCAATCATTTTCAATGTAAAAAGCAAGTCCTAATTATTCCTAAATACCGGGTGATTTGAAACTATTCTGCATGACTTTTGTTAAATCATTTTATTTTGCTAACAATTCGTGATAATAATTCATTGTTGCCAGACGTTTTGGCCGTTGTTAACGCCCTGCCAGACCTTGATATATAATTTAAATATATATATATACAGTGAGCGGCAAAATTATGGAATAAATTCAATAAAACTGAAACCATAGGTTTTTAAAAAAAAAGTTTCGAATAAAAGTTGTTTGGTTTAAAGGTATAATCACTAAACATATTTTTATTTTTTATTTAAAATTTGTTTTCAAGGTCATTTCAAGGTCAACATTGTTTTTTTAAATGCAAACCTATATTTTTTCTTAAAGAAATTTACAGCTCTTAAAAAAATAAACAACTTTTATCTAAATCATTTTTTTATACCATTCTTAGTTTTGAAGTTATACCGAGTTTAACATTTTGTATCGTAAACTTTTATCCCATTGAAATCAAGTGTACTTTACCTTAAAATGTAATTATGTGATGACGTCATCATTTTGAAATAGCAACAACGTTTATTTGAATTTAGCATTTTAGATCGTAAATGTCTTAAAACATAACTATTTTGTCCGATTAAAGCCAAGTGGGACTTAAAATGTGAAAGAATCTACATTAGCATTACAAATAATACACTTTTGAAATTTTTTGAATGTTGTATAATGAATTTCAATCGTATTAAATTGATTGATTTTACAAAAGGCATGATTTTTGGCTCGACCAGCGTTTGCTTAAATTTAATAATATCATTTTTATTAATCGCCTTGCAATAACGTAAGCAAATAAAATAATGGCTCGCTTAAATGAAACTCAACGGATTGAAAATTTGATTCTCGTTGGATGCGGAGATAAGACCAGAACTCAGCAAGAGGTATGCACTATGTTTAATGCAATGTATCCAGATAGACCTATCAGCCAATCCACGGTTAGTAAAATCGAGAAAAAATTTAGAGAAACTGGACATGTTAAACATATTCCATATGCCGGGCGTCCTGCTAAACTTAGGGAAAATGTTAAAATTGATATTTTGTTAAGTATTGAGGAGAATCCTCATAGTAGTTCTCGACAAGTTGCAGCAGATAATGAAATCAGTCAGCGATCTGTATTACGTTTTTTAAAACGAGAAAAGTACCATCCTTATAAAATACAACTAGTCCAGGAGCTCAATGAAGATGATCCCGATCGCCGGATGCAATTTTGTGAAAATATGCAGGAATTATGTAACCGCAATCCACAATTCCTTCGCCAAATCGTTTTTTCGGACGAAGCCACTTTTTCCTTAAATGGCGTAGTGAATAAACAAAATTGCCGGTATTGGAGCAGAGAGAATCCTCATTGGATGAGTGAGGATCATACTCAATACCCTCAAAAACTTAACGTTTGGGCAGGCATAGTTGACAATCGAATAATTGGCCCTTTTTTCTTTGAAGAATCACTCACGGGGCAGAGGTATCTAGAGTTTTTAAGAAATGATCTTGTACCTGCCCTAGCAAACATATTTCCGAATGAAAATGATTCTGACTTACCAAATCCTAACATCTGGTTTCAACAAGATGGTGCACCTCCACACTTTGCACGTCCAGTACGGGAGTTTTTAGACATCTACTTTCCTGGGAGGTGGATTGGCAGACGAGGACCGATGGAATGGCCCCCAAGGTCCCCTGACCTAACACCCCTTGATTTTTTCTTGTGGGGATATTTAAAATCCAAAGTCTATCTAAACAAGCCACAAAATCTAGAGGATTTAAAAGATCGACTTAGGTACGAAATTCGTAGAATAAGTCCCGAAGTCATTCGCAATGTTCAAGAAGAATGTGGTCATCGGTTTGCCTATTGTCAAGAGGCCGGTGGATGGCAATTGAACATCTGATTTAATAGAATTTTGGGTTTGATATGAATTACATTATTTTTTTATTAACTGTATTTAGTTCAGTTTTTATTAGTATTAAAATGCTTTTTTAAAATCCTTTAAGAAGCAGAAAAAATGTTGTTGCTATTTTAAAATGATGACGTCATCACATAATTACATTTTAAGGTAAAGTACACTTGATTTCAATGGGATAAAAATTTACAATCCAAAATGTTAAACTCGGTATAACTTTAAAACTAAGAATGGTATAAAAAATGTATATATATTCCCCAGTAGCACACAATATTAAACCTACATTTAACCATTATTGTACCAATATTTTATATTGGCCCAATATATAAAGATATTATACTATATTGGTTACATATTGTTTAACCAATTTAATTATATATAGGTATTTATATGTTGGGCCTAGATTGGATAAATATCATAATATCTTTTATCGATTTGCCTTTAATGGGCCAATATAATTTATCAATTAAAAAAATATATAGTTTTATCATGATTGGACCAATATTAAAAAAATATTTGATTTTAAACGTTGTTTATTTAAAATAATGCCAATATGATATCATTATTTAAAATCAAGTTTCAAAATATATAGGTTTTTGGAGATTTAACCAATATAGTAAAAATATGGTTTCTTTAATATTTAAAAAAAAACTTCAATAAAATGTTTGTTTTAAAACGTTGTTTATTTAAAGAAATGCCAATATGATACCATTATTTAAAATCAAATTTCAAAATACATAATACATAATTGGTTTTTGGTGATTTTTTAATCATAATACTGTAAAAATATTTTTCGTGGATATTTATTATAAACTATTATCTAGGTTAAGGTTTAAGGATTAGTCTAGAAGTTAAATAGAATAGAAACATATTGGAAAAACAAAAAATTTCAAAAAATACAGATCACAATTGAAGTAAAAGCATTTGCTTAATTTTTTTCATACAGCTCATTGTTTTGATGTTAAAAGGGTACGTGCGAGCATAAAATGATGATAGGTGAAATTTAAATTTAAATTTAAAATATACATATACATATACATATACATATACATATACATATACATATACATATACATATACATATACATATACATATACATATACATATACATATACATATACATATACATATACATATACATATACATATACATATACATATACATATACATATACATATACATATACATATACATATACATATACATATACATATACATATACATATACATATACATATACATATACATATACATATACATATACATATACATATACATATACATATACATATACATATACATATACATATACATATACATATACATATACATATACATATACATATACATATACATATACATATACATATACATATACATATACATATACATATACATATACATATACATATACATATACATATACATATACATATACATATACATATACATATACATATACATATACATATACATATACATATACATATACATATACATATACATATACATATACATATACATATACATATACATATACATATACATATACATATAATATAATATAAAATAAAATAATAGTAAAATATAGATTGGTTCAACATTATTTTTTTTATCATAATATGTTTTATCGATTTGCCTTTAATGGCCCAATATAGTTTATTAATTTAAAAAAATATATCGTTTTATTATGATTGGGCCAATATTAAACTAATGTTTGTATTGAAAAGTTGTTTAAGTAAAGAAATGCCAATATAATACTATTAAAATAAAATTTTCAAAATAGTTTTTGGAGAACACTACTGTAAAAATATTGTTTCTTGTATGCTTATTGTTTTTAAGCAAACTTCAATAAAATGAATTAAATGGAAGTTAATAGGTAATGTACGAGCATAACTGATGATAGAGGTGAAATAAATCTTAATTTAAAATATAAAAAATATGTAGGAGTAATAAAATAATAGTAAAATATATTGGGATTAGATAGGTTCAATATTTTTTTATAATATGTTTTATCCATTTGCCTTTAATGGACCAATATTCCCTGTAGCACACAATATTCCACCTTTATATAACCATTATTGAACCAATATTTAATGTTGGCCCAATATATAAACGTATGATACTATATTGGTTTTATATTGGTTAACCAATTTAAAAATATATTGGTATTTATATGTTGACCCAAAATTGGTTCAATAATATTTTTTAAACTATTTTTTATCAGCTTTTATTTGATGGTCCAATTTGGTTTTACAATTAAAAGTAAATACAGTTTTTATTTCACCTACCATACAATTCATTTTACTATTGAGTGTTTTATTTATTAATACCTTTCATAGCGATATTTTTTCGGATAAAATCCATTTTTATGAGGTGAATTGTTCTGTATTCTTAGTTCCAAAATTGTCACTAGATGGCGTTTCAAGTTCTACGCAGAGAATTCGGTCAGTGTATAGTATAAATAGTGAGTCGGGTTTTGAATGCAACACAAATCCTGACCGCTTCATGCGATGCACGTTTAGGATCTAACAGTGTAGAATGCTGAAAATTACCTTTTGAGGATTTTTTAGGTTCTTCTAGCTAATTGCTATTTGTTTAAATAAATTAGCAAATTTCTTATTTTTATAAGCTTTTATTTGGTTAATACAATACGTATAAATTAGAAATACATGAAATTAGTATAAAATACACTGGCGTACACTGGCTAAAGTATATTGGTACAATAAAGGCAACCATATATTGTTGTATGTCAGTAAACAAATATTGGCAGGCAATAGGTAAACTATATTGGGAGAATAAAGGTAAACAAATATTGGACCTTCGTTTTTTGCCAATATTGGGTTGCCAATATTGGATTTCACATAATTCCATCTGAACAAATGCATCTCCAGCCAATATTGAAAGCCATGATTGTACCAATATTGTTGTGCTACTGGGGTTGTTAAGTAATTTTAGCAAAGATAAAATTTCAATATGTTATTTTTGAGCTATCAGCCAAACCATAATTAATGTACTAGACCGAAATTCCGTTGCTAAATTAATGCCAGACCGTTTTAAATCTGGCAAATAAGGAGTATATAAGATTTTCGATAGCAAACTAGCGGCAAGAAAAGAAATAAAACAACATCGTGGCTGCTGGCATCATCGTAGTTATTATTCCTGTCGTCAGTCCCTGCGGCTATATTATCTTCCATAATTAGATTTTCTGCAGAAGAAGAAAAAAATGCCTTTTTTAACTTATGTATGTTTTTAATTAAAAATGTCTACCTTAAACGATAATACCACCAATCTGATGTAAATACCAAGATGGCGAACCAAAGTTGCGTTTTTTAAAATGGAACACCCAGTATATGAGTATATTATGACATTTTTGGATTCTTTATCAAAAATAATCCTACTTTGTATAACCTTTTATGGTTCTATCTTCACTCGTTTTGCTGATATTTGCCATTTAAGCGAAAAAAGGATAAATTTTCGAAAAATCATTACAACAAATGACAATTTTGGGTTGAAATTTTAACAAAAAAATTTCAATATCATCTAGTTTACAGCTATCATGTAAAATTTAAATTTTTATAAACTAATTGTTTGTGGTCGCATGTTCATGGTTTAGGAGATTTTAATATCCAAATTGAGAACAAGTAAAATAAATGGATAGAATCTCGCTTTTGATTCTTTATTAAAATAACAAATAAAAATTTGTATTATGTTACCGACTTCAAACCAAATAACTTTTATTAAAAAAAACTCTAAAAGGCGTAATTTTTGAGATCAAAATTCGTAACACTTTGAGTGGGACACCCTATATAAGAAGTACATACACCATGGATAATTATATTATTGATTTAATGAAAATGTTTTAAGAAAATTAATTTATCGATTTCACAAAATTTCTGTTAAATTTTTACGAATATCATGAAAAATTGAAATTTTCTAAAAACTGGTTTTAACCGAATATTTTTCATAGATTTTTATAGCTTGCTTTGTTTGTGTTTTTAAAGAATGTCGAAATTTTACATTAAAAGTAAATTTTGCATATTTTTAGATAATTTCGTGTAAATTATCATGAAAACGTGAACATTTCATGATAGTTTACTCGAAATTTCAGCCTAAAAATATAGAAATTATCTGGAAATTCAAGCAAACTTTGAGCCTATGTAAGCTAATTTTGCGTAAATAACCACAGAACTTTTGATATTTAATCCAGGGAAATTTATCATTTTTTCAAGTTGAAGTAAATTTTATTCTAACGATTTTGGTGGAAGAAAGAGGAGAAGGTTAAGTAAGCTTGCAAGCAATTTTAAAAGTAATTAAAAAGGAATTTAAATTTCCTGAAATAAAAGTATAAAACAATGTATTTTACCATTGTGCCTGGCGCTTCCACCATAGTATTTCCATGGTATCCCAGCGCTGACTGCGAGTAAGTAAAATAAAAAAATAAATGTAGTTTTCGACAGAATATACAATACTTTTAGGCGCATACTCTAAAATATTTTAATAAATATACCGGGTGTCCATACCAAGATGGCGAACCAAAGTTGTGTTTTTTTATATGGAACACCCAGTATATTATGACATTTTGGATTTCTTAACAAAAATAATCATACTTTGTATAACCTTTTACGGTTCTGTCTTCACTGGTTTTGCTGATATTTACCATTTAACCGAAAAAATGATTAATTTTTAAAAAATCATTACTCTAAAACAAATGAAAATTTTGGGTTGAAATTTTGACAAAAAAATTTCAATATCATCTCGTTTACAGCTATCATGTGAAATTTAAATTTTGAATAAGTTAATTGTTTGTATGGTTGCATGTTCATGGTTTGGGAGATTTTAATATCCAAACTGAGAACAAGTAAAATGAATAGACAAAATAGCGCTTTTGATGACTTTTGTTGTGGATTTTTTTTCAAATTTGCCTAAAGTTTAATTGTTTGTTTCTTTATTTTGTTTTTTTAATAATGCTCTTTTATAACATTAGTAGTTATTGTTGTTTTACAACACAAATAAAATCAAAACTCGCAATTATCAATGTTGGTCTCTAAGTTTATGCTTTGAAAATTTAACAACTAATATTGTCAAGAAAACCCTTATTTTGTTGAATTTCGTTTTTACTTTTGAATTTGCTTTACTTTTGATAATAGCTAAACCGATTTTTTCAGAAAAAACAAATTATTTTTATGTCACAAACATAATTCGAACTTACAAATGTTTAATAATAAGTACAAAAAAATAGGGTATACCTTTTAAAATAAGAAAGTTGATGTAATTTTTGGTGAATTCGAAAGTGAAATTGAATTTTTTTTAGTTCAATATATGAGGTTTCTTGTGCCATATAGCATAGTAAAATTAAAAATTTAAATTTTTATAAATAAAGAGATTATAGGAGTGGCCCTAGTTTCGTGGAAACCCAGTATATTTTTACTTATCAGTTTAAATGAATCACTTTGGATTTGCTAAGATGATGATTTTTTTATCTGAGGCATTGACCTTCACTCTATAATTTTTTTGTACGATGCCAGCACTGTGCCTAAATTCATAGAATATATAAAATAAGTTCGGCAACGCTCATTAATTTTGGAAATTAAGAATTTTTGAGAAAAATATTTCGAATAAAAGTCGTATGTTCTTAGTGAAATATTGCCATGACGTTGACTAGCAAGTTTAAGGTCACCGGATAATCGCTTCAATTTTTTTAAATAGTAACCACCCATTTTATTGCATACTATTATAGCTAATTTCTACAGGTTTACAGATCATACTTTTTTTTACTTTAATAAGAGAATGGTTTGACAATTACAAGAGTTAAAATTTTTAATATGCAAAGTTCGACAACGCCGTTGTATTTATAAAATTTTTGAGAAGAATGATACAAATAAAAGTTGTACGGTTTTTACTTAGGAATATTACCATTATCTTACAAAACACGTTGATGGTGAAGCGATAGGCATTTAAATATCTATTTTTATTGTAAATTATTGTTATTATTATTAACTTCCAAACTATTTACTTGAAAACTAAAAAAGTATGTAAACCTGAAAAATAAACTGAAGTAATAAGCAATAAAAATAAGTGGTTGCTATTTAAAAAAAGTTAAATAATTTTCATGTGACCTTGAACATGGTGGTGACGGTCATTGTAATATTGAAGTAATGAATCGTATAACTATTATTCGAAACATTTTTCTGAAAAATCCTTCATTTCAGAAATAACCCAAGTAAGAAGGCAGGGGAAATTTTCGGTGTTTAAGTAGATTTTACCTAATTAGGGAAAATTGACGAAATTTTGCCCTAAATAACGGCTTTAAAGCCATTTAAAGCGGCATAAGTTAAGGCATATTTACCTTGTGGAAATTTCTACTAATAGAGCGAATAAATGGTAAAATTTACCATTATTTGCCCTAATTTATTACTTATTAGTCATATTTCTTCAAAGTTGAAAATAGGGAAATTCGAAAGTAAAATTTACCTTAGTATTTTACCTAACGACACCATTAAAGTACAAGTGTGCTGTAGGTCACATTTATAGTAAAACTTACTGTAATTTGACTTTTCAATGACCATTAGGGATAAAATACTTCATAGTAAAATTTCAGTAAATTTGGTTACGTTTCCTTTAATACTGAAATTTCTTTATAGTCAATAAATTTAGATTAATAACTTTGTGGTCAAACTTACTAGGTTGGATGACTTAGGCATATTTTTGTAAGTATTTTATGTAGTGGCAGATGAAGGAAAATATAAGTGCTTTAGGGCACTTTTTTATTTAAAGTTATCAAAATCAGAAGAACTTTCATATAATCATATCCACTACAACGTTATAAAAAATACAAACAAGCTACACAAAAAGAAAACACAGTCATTCGACTTCCAAATTTATAATCGCCAGATTCTTCATAGAATATAAATGAAACTGTATTTAAATGAGATTATTTTCAATAATTTAAAGGACACTAATAAGGAATTGCTACAAATTTTTAGGTTATGTTTTTATAAATTGCCCATACGAAATTCACGTGGATGACTCGAACGGTCCTGCTCAATTCGTGCCTTTAAAGTCAAATTTACTTATTTAGGACATACTTAAAAGTATTATTGACTTTCGGGTAAAATGTTCCAATTTAGGGCCAAATTAGTATAAAGTCAAATTTATAGCAAATTTTTACCAAGCATCAAGGAAAAGTTACGTAATAGGCAAGAAATTCCTAAAATTTCCCATCAGGTAAATTTTAGCTGTGAAGTCATAATTATTATTACTAAAATTTATGGAAGTTTAATAGTTATTTATAAATTAAATTATTTAATTTAAATTAAATATTTAAAAATTAAAATTGTAAATATAAAGCTAATTCAAAAAAAAATCTAATATAATTAATAAAAAAAAATATTTTTAAACAAAGATTTTGGATAGGAGGGATGCATTTTTTCGATAAGTTTTACACAATTTTTTTCGTGGCAACCAAATTTTAAGCTTGACGAGTAGTTCCAACAACACCGTGAACACTACATAATATAATGCCTAATATTTATTAGTAATAAGCCATCATGGATTCTTTAACTTATAATAGAATTCATGTCACTTACACATTTCATTCGATGAAATAACAAAGTAGGTAGCCGTGAACCAAAGTCATCTTTATTACTGAGGTTGGGAAATATGTAGTAAATTTTACGTCGTTATTAAGTAAATTTAACGTAATTAACTTTATGTCGAAACTACAGTCAATGTTTTCCCCAAACACGTAATTATTACGTAAAATTTACATAATAATGACATAATTCTCATAGGGCACACTTCTTGACATACCGAAATTACGTAAATTCGACCAAAATTGTTACTTGGGAAATCCGAGCAATGCCGAACTTTTTATATACCCTGTATATGTATTTTATCTTGCAGTCTTAAAACTTTTTGTTCCCTTAAAGTTTTTGATATTTTCTAAGTTTTTTTTTTACGTTTGTTCAGCCAAGTTATCGACTAATAAATTGTGTTTCCCTTTTCTATTATAATTTTCTTTTATATTATCATTTCTTTAATTTACATCAATTATGGTTAGGATTTTGTGTAAAAGTGAATTATATTAAATTTCAAAGTGATAAAACAAGTAAATTTGTACAGGGTGTCCTATTAAATCATTAAACTTGCAGTAATATTTTAACAAGTTGAAACAAGGAAAATATTTGTTTGGAATGACATTTACATGTGTAAAATTTTCTTGTAGGATAAAAGTGGGACACCCTCTATATTTTTATTTTTTATTGTGTAAAAAAATTTAGAAAAAAATAAGAGTAAACTTCAACATCCTGTATTTAGAAGTAGGAAGAAAAAAAAAGCAACTTTATATCTTAAAATTGATAAAAGGGGTTCTAATCAGGACTTTTTAGTTTTTATGATTTTTTAATTTTATTATTATTTAAACTATATATCTGTTAGTTTTTCATACTTTTTCATTTACAAAAGACAAAAAATCATAAATGTTTGAGGTATATAAAATTTTTAAAAATTACTTAGTTCTCGTTAATTTATTAAATTAAAATCAAACATGAATTTAATTTAGGCCGTTTGTAATACTAAATTATTTCATTCCTACTTACGTCTTATTATCAAATAAAAAATGAATAAAGGTCGTTAAAATGAAAAGTGGTCATATTTTTTTATAAAAAATTATCATATATATAATCGCAAGAATACACAATCTTAATTATACATTAATTACATTATAAAACGTCAGAAATTTGTACTTGGAATTACTTACACACAGGGAGTTCACTTTTGTCCAAAAATAGGTAATTAGAAACGAAAATGAGAAAAGGAACGAAAATAAAACATGCGTTTGCAGTGTAATGATGATCCTGAATATGAACCTACAAATTTATTTGGTTAAAGAAAAGCAATAAAAAAATCTCCAAGTTTATAAAGAAAAGAAATAGGTATTTATTACACGTTATTATTCCAATTTAAAATTTGTACATTAAAAGCCGACTTAGGTTTTTTGTTGATTTTCATTTTTCCTGTGGACTGACTCCTGTTTTGATGTTGTTGATGAGACCGCGCAATTTCATGATTTGCATCACCGTCACCGAAGGCTCGCTGCAGCACTCGAGCCACTTTAGGAACTTTTCGCCGTGCTCAAGGGCTTCGCTCTGGGATTCAGTCTCGTCTTCTTCTCCGCCCTCGTGCCCACTGGCGATGGTGTTGCTGTTATTGTTGATCAGCAGGAGGTTATCGAGGACGGCGCGCACTTTATTACCATTTTGATGCTGCGGTTTGGGTTTGGCGTCATCTAAGTTGTCGCGTAATAGTGCTACTGGAGATGGAAGTGCTGCCGCCACCACGGCGTTTTCTTTGTTTAATTGTTGGTAGAGAATTAGTTTGTTGTCTGCTGGTGGTGATGCATCAATCGGCGGAGATGATAATTGTTGCTGCTGTTGCTGTGCCTGGGTGTATTCCTTGTACCACTTCCAGTACCACAAGGATATCTGGTCGTTGGGTAATGTGGAGGCAGACAGGGAGGTTCCTGCGAGCCCCAAATTCATCTGGTTCTGCATCAAATTGTGTAATTTCAACCAATTGAATTGCTGCATAAGTAAATTATTCCACTGGGTCGACAAGTTGATGTTGCAGATGTCTGCGAGGGTGTTTCCCGTCATGGGGGTGTACATTTCAGGCCGGTCCAAACCGATTGCCGATTTATCAGCCGCTTTCAAGTTTAACGGTTTTTCGTCTTGGTTTTTGGAGTAGTCAACCACCGGGTATTTACCATCGTCGATTTTAGGTTTTTTCTTCTTGGGAGGGTCGTAGTTGGTAGTACCGTGCACGGAATAATCGGTTTCTGGGCTCGGCTGGCGCGAAATGCAGCAAATTTTTTCTTCATTCTTACACCATCCTCGAAGGGTGGATTCTGCCACACCCATGTCACGAGCCACGGACGCCTTGCGTTCCCCGTCGTGCACCCGACGAATTGCCACCAATTTCTCGTTTGCCGTGCGGGAGCGTCGTTTGCCTGCTTTGGCCGACATTATGTCAAAAATGTGCACGTGTTTTTCTAGAGAATTTTCCGTTCGGGAGACGTTGATGCGACGACAACAACCGGACGCAAACTAAACACTAATGCAAATTAGCGGACCTTAAGTAGCCATTACTGAGGTAATATAGTGGGGGTATGACGATTCATTTCTCTAAAATTTAGAAATGTAATCACAGCTACCTGCGATTACAGAATCTCTAATTTGCAGAATCTTGTTAGCATCTACTTAATTTAGGGAAAAAATTTGGAGGATTAAAATTATAAATAAATTAATGAAAATGCGTTTTTGGAAAACCAAATCTACCATCCTTTATATTTTCTTGCTCAATCAATTAAAACTAAATTTAAAATAAACATTTGACTTCAATGTAATTTCTACATATAGATGAGTACTCGCAAAAATGCCAGTAACTTTTTTAATATTAGGTTGATCAAAAAATGTCTCGTGTATAAATGTTGTATGGTTTGAAAATTGACATTTATTTGCGACTTTGCTCTTGTTTTTTCACGTCACATTTTGTTTAAAACCTTAAATGGATTAGAATGATTAATTAACTTGTTGATGTGACATAAGTTTGTCGTCTTATTTAAATGTCAGCGTTTGTTTTTATCAATTAGTCAATGAATTCCTAAAATATTTATGAAAGGAACAAAGTCAGAATATTCAATTTGAGATTTCAAGCATTTTGTTAGTCATATTTCGGTCACGTTATGTAGAAAAATAAAAGTAATATCACAGATAAAAGTCAATTTTTTATGGAACATTTTTTGATCGAACCAATATTGATAAATTTACAGCAAATGGCTGCAGTACTATTTCCGCCACCTGTATAAAATCTTATTTCAAAACCTTAAATATTTACTTTTTATTTGCAACTTTCATAATAAAGGCTTCAAAATTTCTAAACAATTTCGGTTACAAATTGTTTTAAAAGGGTTTTGGTTATTAAAAATTTCGGTTCTGGTTTTTAAAAATTTAAAAATAGGTATTTCGGTTTTGGTTAATCGAAAAACCTGGTTTCGTTTTGAAACGGTGTTTTAGATGTTATTTTTTATTTTGATTGTAAAACCGGTTAATAAAACAGTTAAAAACCGGTTTCAGTTAGTTCAAATAAAACAGTTTTAACAGAATTTCGGTTAATAAAACGATTTGGTAGAATCCCTGTTAAACATAAATGAGATCAAACATCTCTACATTTGATTTTTGTATTATAAATTCGGATATTCACATAAGTACCTGGGCCTGCCCTCTAATTTGTCTCATTATTTTAATTCTTTTAAATAATTTAATGAGGTATGAAAATCTAAACACAAGAAATAATTATCATTTAAGAGATTAAGCTTTTCATTCAAAATAATTAGAAGTTACAAATAAGTAATTCCTGGAAAAAATATTGTGTGATATTTTGTAAAATTATTAAATGTTTATAGGACAAATTTATGAAGTTTTTTTAGATTTGCCTTTATTAAAGGGCAGCCATTTTTAATTGAGACTTTTGACTAAAAATTTTTGTATTTTTGTCTTAGTAAAAAATATAGGTATATTTTTATAATGAACAATCAAGGCATTTTTCAAAAATTAAAAAAATTAAAAATTTTCTCACATGTTCTTTCATTTAAAACACCGATAAAATGTTATACTAAAAGTTTTTAATTTTAATTTTCCTTATTTAAAGTTAAATTGTTCAAAATTTTAAAAATTAGTTTGATGTTAACAAAGGTACTGGATTAGAGCACAAGATTACTGAAATACCATTAATCCTATCAAAATTTTATAGTTGCACTTTTTTATGGTAAATTGAATGAATATTTTAAAAATTCAAACGAAACTGTTAAAACTTGCATTTTTGCACCAAATAAATTCAAAAAAGGGGGCACCCTGACCCGTTTCTACACCACTGGATTTAATTTTCATTTAGCCCAACCAGAGAAAATTATTATAAAGTAAAAAATTAAAAGAAATTTCAATAGCCTGTATCTCGGTAACAATTGAGTTTTGGACAAATGTTTATATGAACTTTTTGATTTATTTTTACTTGTAGTATAAGCACACGAAGCCGGGACCACTATTTCAGAAACACCCTGTATAAAGAAAAAGATTAAATATTTTGCAGAGAACAAAAATTAGCATCTTTAGGTAAAATCTCAGAAACACAACGGAAAATTTGATTAAAAATCAATGATTTCTTAGAATTTTTTGAACAATTTTTTTTTCGTATAAAATAAATGGTATTACAAATTTCAATCAATAAAATTTTACCAACCAAAAATAATAAAAGAAGGTTTTAATACAAAAAAGTACCGCTGGTATGGATTAGTTGTAAATAGGTAATTAAGTTTGTCCTTTTCTAAGAAATTATTATTGTGATTATTTCCATGAATTTGTGGAATCTATATTATAGGCCATACTGTAGCAAAAGTAATGTTAGTAAATAAAATAAAAAAATTTGATTTGGTTCTCGTTGTTAAGAAAAATGAAAAAAAAAATTATTTCATTACTTTTCTAAAAAAGTAACTAAATATTTAATTTACATAATTTAGAAAAAATATTTTTAATATACCATTAAAGTGAAATTAAGTAAATTAACTATTTTTTTTAATGATATTTTGAATTTGTTAGCATATTATTTTATTGATTATGGTATAACTCATTAAATTCTAAACCAATCGGAACGCTTCATTTTGATACGCGTCAAAGTTTTCAACTGACTAAATACTCATTGAATTCTAAGCCTATCAGAATACTTCATTTTGACACGCGTCAATTCAATTGATAAAATTTTGACGTATTTGATAAAACTTATGTGTAAACTGCCCTCGCTTATTAAATAGATGTTATTGTGAAAGGGAGACTTTAAGCATGACTAAATAAAATAAGCCTAATACAATATAACCTCACCCTGAAGGTTATGCCCCGACTAGAGCAGTCGTGGGGGTGTAGGCTTATTAGGTTTAGGGGTTGGGCGCCAGTTGTGGGAGACACAATAAAAGATAACAAGAATTATAATTACTTAATTTGACTTTAATAAGAATCAATCAAAATTTAATCATTAACAAGATCTACGTCATTTATTTGGATAACAATCCAACGTTAACAAACTAAAATTGAAGTTATTACCGCCTAACTAATTAGAGATTAAATTGCTATTATATTAGGTATAGAAATACTGAAAATAAATCCGTAAACCAACTTTAGTACAAATCTAATGAGTGATAAGGGCGTGAACAGCTACTACGAAGAAGGATTGCCGACTATTGCAGTTGATGGTGATTCGCCAATGCAGCCCAACGATAACATACCAGCATATTTGATAATATTGCGATGTAACTTCGCTAATGGTGCAATTCAGCTACTGCTACTGTTACTGTGCTGATGCTGCAATCCAGCCACTGCTGCTATTCTGGTGGTGCAATTCAACTACTGCTACTGTGCTGATGCTGCAATCTCGCACGATGTCACCCAAGCATTTAGTCCAACCAACACTGCAAGCAAGCCAAAGCCAGGAAAAAAAAGCCACTAACTACGCAAAAGCGTTTACAAAATATTATAACTAATAAATGAGGCCCTAAGTGGTTTATGATTTTAAATAACGTTAAATTTAATTGAATATTGAATATTGACTATTTTAAATTATTAAAATGTGCTCTTTGAATATCATATTTAAAGAAAGAGATTTTTGAATAACAAAAGGAAGAGGAAGTGGTAGTAGAAGACAAAAGGTATCGTGGTAGCATGCAAATTAAACAAACGGTACAAATAATTCACTACTCATGCACTAATTACGCAAACCAATTTGGGGAGTTGACCATTATTGACCATAAAAATTGACAATGAAAATCGCGAGCTACAAATCAGCCGCCATGACGGTTGAAATACGTTTTCACCTTATCTTTATTTGAAGAATGCTGAACGATCAACAAAATACCTTTTAAATGACATTCCAACCAGGCAAAATTAAATTTAATCGATGGTTCGCATTCAATAATTAACAAATCAAATTTTATCAAAGACAAAGAACTCAAAAAACGTAAAGTTGCTCCCAGCTGGAAGTAGGACAAAGAATACGCGATCGTGATTACTTTTGTCCTACTTCCAGCTGGGAGCAACTGTACCTCAAGCGTCTCAATCGGCACACTGTCCCCTTTTTTTCCCACGCGCACCGCCTCATCTCTATGAGGTTCCAAAGGTAAGCCGAATGTTGGCGATAACAACGCATGCCTGGTTGCCTACGATGATTGTTGCTATTTTTTATAATCGTGAGGATTCCAAATTCGGAACCGTCACAACAAATAACCATACAAATTATAAACATTATACATGCAAACTGAATTAAAAAGGTTTCAACTTACCCTTAATGAATGATATAAAATACTTTAACATCTTGAACCATATTACTACAATTGTTAATGAGATGGACTAATGATCAACTGCCGAAGAGACTGGAGTAGCCTCGACTCTTGACTTAACTGAATTTTAGACATTAGACTTAACTAAACTAAACTGCAACTTCGAACTGAACTGCGACTAAACTGCGTCTTCTAACTCATCTCGAACTGATCTGACTTTAAACTGAGACTAAAACTCATCTGCCTTTAGAGCCTACAACCCTTATCCTAAGTACTGCGATGGTCCTCCTAACTATCACTAACTCCTCCTTTGATTTATCAATTAACAAATCGCGGTTTTGGAAGTCAGTGACAGCTGTGGCAGGAATTAAGATTTACAATCTGGGATTGAGGTCAGACTAATATACGCGCCACCCGCATTGTCCATCTGGCAATTTTCGGACGTGCTTCAGGTGCCAGATTGTCTAATAACTTAATTCTTAACTACTTGTCAATTGTGGTTCCTAGCCTTGTTCGTTTAAAAGCAATAAAAATCCAATTGTGAATTGGAGTTCTACGGCTTTAAGAAGTTGAAGCCAATTAAGGGTAACTAACTCTAATATTTTATATTACTAAGCAACGTGTGTGTTCGAACCAGATAATTTGCGCTTCACTCCTCCTTCTGAGTTATTGTTGGTCAAATAATTTATAACTTAATAAGTCTCCTCCCTCGAAAATATTTCGTGATCGCCGTGCGGGTACTTGTGATTTTACCACTTACCGAGAAGGACTTGACTTTTGAAACACTTATTAATAAAGCAACTTTGATTTAAATTTGGAAAATTATAGCGTGGTAATGCTGGTTCTCACATATGGGAGTGTAATCGAACTGGCAGGACGGGCCTTTAAGCTTAGTATTTTATAAGAAAACTGTTAAATTGGCGTTAAAAGTTTCAAATAAATTAGATAATTAAATATTTTTTCATTCGTTATATAGTCATGATGAATAACACGCGTATTTAAATTTTCTCTGGGTAAAATTTATTAAATCCTCTTGAGTTCGTTGCACAATTTCATTCGTAAATTGTTCAAAAAAACACTCTGTTTCGCCTCGTGATTTTATGTCAATTTGATCACGAAATTGACAGCAATGCGCTCTCTCGATTCAATAAATTTTACCGAGAAAATTTAACCACTTCTGATGTTATACTGGGTCCGCCAAAAAAATGGAAACACCTAAATATTTTTTTAACCATATTGAATTAAAAAAAAATAGTTTAAACAAAAGCTTATTAAATTCACTTATAATTATGAATAAACAATTTTTTTAAATAAAATAAACTAATCTAACTTATTTTGTTTAAATTAAAAAATATATTTATGGCTCTCTTTTCTGTGTATATGCAGTTGCCTTACCGAACATTTACATTTGGGTGTTAATTTCTTCAATGCTGTAAAATTGCGAAAAATTTGCATCACGATAAAAGAATTTAAACAATATTGATCAATTTGAAATTTATATTTGGTCACTCAAAAGATCTTTCTAGATGTAATATCAGTGAAAATAATTTGCAGGAACCTGTACAACCTAGGTGGCGCAAATAAATTGTTTTTACTGAAATTATTACCTAAAAAGATCTTATGGGTAACCAAATATATTTCAAGTTGATCATTGTTGTTTATATTTTCTTTGTGTAATACAAGTTTTCCGTAAATTTACTGCTTTAAAGAAATTAACACCCAAATGTAAATAGCAACTTTACATACACTGAATAATACCCAGGGTTTATTCCAGACAAAAATGTCCGGGGGGGCTTTTTGAAACAGTGGGGGGGGGCAAATAAAAAAAATGTTGGAGACGATTTTGCGTGGTGTCCATAATAGTTCCGCATGTAAAGCGAGATGAGTTTATTAAAAAAATTCGAAAATAGAAAAAGGATTAATTTTTTTATTTGCAATGATTTCTTTAAAAAAATTTCATTATCATATAAAAAAAAATTATACTCCCTCCATCCGAAAACAGGTATTCATTTTTAAAAATCGATTGGGATTAACGAAAGTTAATTATGTTGGTCTTTTTTTTAAATTTTATTTCTAAATATCTGATTGTGAGGAAAAAATAAGCAAATTGAATAAACATATTCTGCAATATGTTAAAAATTATTCATAGATTTCAAAGTCGCTTCTTGTTGAAAAATATTACAGACAGCCGCTGTTATTAGAAAATGCCGAATTTTGATTAATGGTGTGTTGAAATGAACAGAAGAAGTTCCAAATCAAAGAAATTAACCCATAATAATCTAGTAATAATTACTGGAAAACAACCTAAAGTCTTTCATTTTTTGTAACTTTTTATTCTCCTACTGTGATAAATTGTGGAAAATTATAAAATTAAGGACTTTAATAAGTTGTTTTTCAGTATTTTTTGTATTATTCTTTGTTGTAATACAGATTTATTATTACATTTCATAAAAAAAATTATTCTAATTACCAAAATTAAAAATATATGCCTTATTTTTGGACAACAAAATAACGCAAAATGTATACGATATTCTCGGACGGCGGGAGTATACAGGGTGTCCCAATACGAGTTGCATTACATTGGTATCTTTGTTATTAATAAAGTTACAGATTCGGTTAAATGCGCAATGTTTTGCAGATTTTGTTACTTATTCCGATGCCGTTTAAAAAAAATAAACAATTCCAAACCATTCCGAAGATAAACGAAAAATTTAATTTTTTTAAAAGTCGATTATTTCGTTAACTATAATAGTTACAAAAAAATATTTCGAGTAAAAGTTATTCGATTCGTAAAGACAAATGAAAATATTTTTATTACAAAAATATAACAAACTCGGTTTTCAAGATATCAATAGCAACTTTCCTATTTTAAATGGACGCCATATTAAATTTTTCAATAGTTAAATTGCATTTTGTTTTTTGAATCCAACGATGTATTATAATCCATGTTCGAAGTAATACACAACAGATTACTTGATATTATTTGAATTATATTAAGAAAGTTATAACTTTTTGAGAGGACTTCTTTAAACAAATAACAATTCGAGATGTCATTTTAGATCTTTGTATAGGTCCTATACAGTACGGACATAAAGAAAATCCCCCCCTGCTAACTCTTAAACGGTTATGTTTTTTTCGATTCTTAAAATTTGTCCTCTAAAGTATTTAATTGCGAACTTTCTAATAAAGGTATTTTTGATTTTGTGGAACTTCCGATTATACCGGAAGTGGATGGCAAATTTCTTATTTTAAATGGAACACCCAATATATTTTAGCATTTTCGTGTTCTCCATAAAAATACCATTAAATTGACCTAGCGTAGTGTGCTCTACTATTATACATTTATAATTACGCCCATTTGAAAATCACATTTTTATACAACTTCATTTACACCGGAAGTTGGAGCCAACTGCCCCAACTTCCTTATTTTAAACGATTTTCTTTTGCAATTAAGTTAATAACATTAAATTTAAACAAAATTACGTTTAACCTTAAGTTCGTTAATTTTCCATTTCCGGTGTAAATGAAGTTGCATAAAAATGCGATTTTTCGAGTGGGCGTAATTCCGAAAGTTTTAATCGTAGACCACACTATGCTAGGTCAATTTAATGATATTTTTATGGAGAACACGAAAATGCAAAAATGTACTAGGTGTTCCATTAAAAATATGAAAGTTACCATCCACTTCCGGTATAACCGGAAGTTCCACAAAATCAAAAATACCTTTGTTAGAAAGTTCGCGATTTGTGTCCTCTGTAGACAAATTTTCAGAATCAAGAACATAACCGTTCAAAAGTTAGCAGGGGGGGATTTACTTTATGTCCGCACTGTATATATATACTATAGAATATAAGTCCAAAACTTGTCATATTGGAAATTTTAAGAACCCGCTTGCCCTCTAGTGGCAAACATATGAACTTTTATATTCGGTACTTACTTTTTCTATATAATGCATTGGTACATTTTTTTAGCTTTACTGAAGCTTTAATAATAAATCTATTTGTGTTTTGTTAAATATGTAGTTATAAGGTAAAATAATCCATTTTAAACACAATTTTTGACAATGGCAAGTATCGAATATCCTCCATTTACAGCGCCATCTATACGTAGTTAAAATTCCCAATTGTTCATTTAATTAGTGGAAAGGTTGCCATTTGTAAATGATTAATCAATCACTAATCTTAAAGAAGACCTGTCAAAAAGGCGTGGCTTGCTTAATTTAGTTCAAATAATGTCATATATTTTAAAGTCTGTTACTTCAAATATGGATTGTAATACATGGTTGAAAGAAGAAAAAAAAATGAAATTTAATTGTGGCAAAATCCAATATGATGTCCATTTAAAATAAGAAAGTTGCTATTGATATCTTGAAAACCGAGTTTGATATATGTTTGCAAAAAACATATTTAGATTAGCCTTTGCGAAACAAATAACTTTTATCCGAAACATGTAACTTTTCTAGTTAATCAAATGATCGACTTTTAAAAAAATTGCATTTTTCGGTTTTTTTCGTTTATCTCCGGTATGGCTCGGAATTTTTGATAATTTCAGATGCCATCTATACGAGTATAAGAAACAGCAAAACATTGCCCATTTAACCGAATCTGTAAATTTATTAATAACAAAGATGCCCATGCAATGCAACTCAAATTGGAACACCCTGTATTTTTTAATGAATATTGTTAAAACAAAAGATTGCAAGAGAAAAAATTTAAAAAGTTTACCTTATTTTTTATTTTTCAATTCGGTTTTTAATAAACTTATCACGCTTTCGCGCAGTGCCATTAATTTGCTTTTCGAATTGCTCCGGGGGAGGGGGGGGGGGCTTTTTCCGGTTCCGGGCACCCCCCTGGAATAATCCCTGATAATACCTTATCCTTATGGCCGAACTTAACACTAAAGAATTGCTTATTGAATCTCGATAACAACGATTAAACGTAGAATCCAAATATACTAAAATATACAGGGTGTTGCACTTAAAAAAACGAAAGTTAGGTGTCGTATCACTAATAAAACGAACACACTGTATATTAAAAAGTATATTTAAATGGTAGCTGGTTTAAGTTACCTAGACTTTTGTTTAAACTCTTTTTTAATTTAATATGGTTCAAAAAATATTTAGGTTTTTCCATTTTTTTGGAGAACCCTGTATATGAAAATACACAATAACCAATCTTTGTGTAAAATGACTATTTTTCTATTGGATTTAAGCCCATTTATTATATTATAAATCATTTTTTTTTAGAATAACTTTTTATTAAAAATAACTAAGTACCTGATTTGCATAGCAAATTGTAAGAAAATTTTTCTATATAATTATTTACATGAATATTAATAAAGTATATTGTAAATTAATAATAAAATAATCTATTGATAATATAGTTATTTGATAGGGATAATTTTCAAATAACAATAAAATATAATAAAATATCAGCTAGTGCACTTTTGGACTTTCGTCCATCATCAGGCTGAAATATAAATGGTTGAATAACACAAAATATAAAATATAAAAACAGAATAATTACCAATAAAAGTTGTAAAAAAAATGATGACTGACATTTGTTAATTTTTTTTTGAAATATACTAATATGATTGAAAGTTATAATAAAATGTAAAATATGTAAAAATGTATGTAAAATAGCTACAAATTAATTTTGTCAAAAAATTTGGTTATTGAAAAATGTTCAATATCATATTTCTCTGTGCGCTCGAAGCATCCACATGTCCTGCTAAACGTAATACATGTCGCGTCGGCAAATAAATAAATTTAAAGTACTGATGGTATAGTTGTGAATTGTGTTAATCTGGTTTTTTTTATTGTCTACTTAATTACGGAATAATTATGCCTTCAACAAGAGCGAAACGTAGAGAATCCGCCCTGCATCAAAATACTGCAGTTAATACTCCTGGTGAACAGGTGAATCTTAGCTCTAAACTAGAAGATGCATTAGTTTCTAGAATTTCTGATCGAATACTAGCACTACTAGATGAAAAAATTAATAATCTGATTCAAAAAGCTGTGAGTAAATTCGAAAACCGCATAGCCGATTTAGAAGAAGAAAATGATGAATTATTCACCAAATTGGATACATTGGAACAATCTCTAAAACAAAACTCATTACGCTTTTTTGGGGTTAAGGAATCTTCTGATGATGAGCGGTGTGAAGAAACCATAGTTAAATTACTTAGTGATAAATTGAAAATTAATATATCGGCATCGCAAATACAACAATGTGAACGAATTGGTAGACCAGATGGCAACAGAAATAAACAACCCCGAGGCATTCTCGTCAAATTGAATAACATTAAAACAAGACAAAACATTTACCGAAATAAAGCTATGCTAAAAGGAACTGGAATCGTCATCCGTGAAGACCTAACTACTGTAAGAATGGGTCTCTTAAAGCAAGCAATCGACAAGTACGGCAAATAAAGTCTGGACTAATTACGGTAAAGTTCTTGTGTCCATAGATAATAAGATTGTACCAGTCAGTACCCATTCAGATTTCGATAATTTAATTTAGTCGTTGCGCTGTATCTATAAATCTTAAAAAAAAAATTGAATTATTAATTTACTCCTATAGTATTTAAATTTAAAAGATACCGTTAGAAAAAGTTTTTTGGGATTAGAGGCCGGATTTTGTTTTGTTGGCGAGTTTTATGAACTCGCCAAATCGTCATCATTTTCCGCCAATTCGTCATTATTTACATTGTTCTCTTCGCCTAAATGATGACGTTTTGGCGAGTTTTAGAATCCGCCGTAGAAACAAAATCCCACCTTAGGACTTTTCAATAAAACACTATGTTTTAAAAATCGCTAAAAGATACCTTGTATAAAATTATATTCCAAATTTAAATTCATTTTATTTCAAATCAGCTGTAACTATTGTATTCAGGTTATTTTATTTACGACGATATTATGCATTCTAGAGTATTCAAAATATGTCACCTAAATGTGAGATCACTTCGCAGCAAATTTGTGCTTTTTAGGGATCTAATCTCAACACACGAGTATGATGCTATCGCCCTCAGCGAAACCTGGTTGGATGCATCTTTACCTAACCATATGTTTGATGTTGCTGGTTATAAATTAATCCGTTTAGATCGCGGCAGCCGTGGGGGTGGAGTTGCAATTTTTGTTAGAAGTATTTTTGAGTTCAAGATATTGGGCCAGTTCAGTGATTCGTTTTTTGAAGGTCTATGGATTGAAATCAAAAGAGGCATAAAAAAAATTATTCTGGGTGTCGTATATAGACCGCCTAATGGCAATATTGATACATTCATTGATAAATTTGAAAGCTTTATAGCAGATTTTAGGAAACAACTTGTTAATCTGCATGGGTGATTTTAATATTGACTTGCTATTACCTCATAATAAACATTGCTCAAAGTTCTTATCCTTACTAAAATCAATGAGTCTAAGACAACTTATTAATGAACCAACGCGTTTCTCTACTTCCAAAGATGTCTTACTTGACCTACTAATAACAGGTAATGATACTCGAGTCGTTGATACCAAGGTAATTGATGCAAATGAAATAAGTGATCACAATCTTATAGATGGCACTATTCTTCTTGATGAAAAACTAAATCTTAATACTCCCATAACTACTCGTAACTACAAAAACTTTGATAGTGACATTTTCGTCAGAGATCTTCTGGAAATTCAATGGTTCCAAATCTATGATATCGATGACATTGATCAAAAAATTTCTTTTCTAAAGGAAAACCTAACATCCTTGTTTACCTTGCACGCGCCCATTACCACTTTTAACCATTATAAGCCGCAAAAACCATGGATAACTCATAATATAAAATGCATGATGAAGAAACGCGATCAAGCCCTCTTAAGGTATAAAAAGACTAAGGAAACTTTTCATTTCAATTACTATAAAACGTTACGTAATTTAACTACCCAAGCCATTCGTAATGAAAAACGTGCTTATATTGATTTCAGTGTTAATGGTGGTAAGAATAGTATCAAACATCTTTGGAAAAATCTTAAAACACTAGGTATAGATAAAACAAAATCAAAGAAAAACCATCTACCAACAGAGTTGAGCAATGCAAACGACCTCAATTCTCACTTTTTGAATTTACAACTACCGCCAGTTAATCTTGAACTGTGTGAAGCTTATAGAAACAATTGTAATATACCACAACACAGAAAATTTAACTTCTTCCAACCCTCGGTTGCGGAAATTAGTCTTATACTTTCGAAAATGAAACTATGTAGAGCTGGCTCGGATGGCATTGATGCAAAATTGCTTAGCATTTCGTTTCCCTATTTAATTGATTATATAGTCCATATCTTACGTTGCTGTCTTGATTCTAGTCACTTTCCCTCTGACTGGAAGGTGGCTCTTGTCTTGCCAATTCCCAAGGTTTTAAATCCTAAATCTTTTAATGAAATTAGACCGATTAGTATACTACCGTCTCTATCAAAAGTACTAGAAACTATAATGAATAATCAGATTAGATCATTTCTGGATAACCAACCTAATATTCTCCCTGATGTACAATCTGGCTTTCGGCCAGGTTTTAGTTGTTGTACTGCTCTATCCTGTGTGGCTGATGACATCATATCTGCTACTGACAGTAACATTGTAACGGTATTGATTCTTCTAGACTATTCTAAAGCTTTTGACACAGTTAATCATGAGCTTATGACATCAATTTTAATGCACTCAGGTTTCAGTGAGTCTGCGGTTAGGTTAATAAAATCATTCTTGTCTGGAAGAAGTCAAAAAACATTTTACAATAGCTCCTATTCAGACATTGGAGAAATTTTTTCGGTGGTTCCACAGGGCTCCATTCTTGGTCCACTGTTGTTTTCAATTTATACTAGCAATATGTATAATGTGCTACAACACTGTAAATTCCATCTTTACGCAGATGACTCGCAATTATATATATCTTTTCCAGCCGAAAAACTGTATGAATTTCAGATGAAAATCAATACCGACTTACTTAGTCTAGTAAATAATTCACTCAAGCACGGTCTTATTTTAAATAGCAATAAAACCAAAGTTCTAGTATTTGGACCAAAAAAACAAAGGCTAATTGTTGAACAAAATCTACAACTTTTTATCAATGGTGAACTGCTCAAATTCTCAACTAACGAGAAAAATCTGGGTGTAGTTATGGACACGGATATGCGTTTTAGAGATAATACGTCTTGTACTATTCAAAAAGCATTCATTGCACTAAAATCCTTATACCTTCATCGTAATCTTCTTACCTTAAAGAATAGAACTATCCTCTGCGAGACCTTGGTGTTATCCAATTTTAACTATTGTGAACCACTTTATAACTTTTGCATTGATTCATATACAGCGAAAAGGATACAAATTGTACAAAACTCTTGTGCTCGGTTAATCTTCGGGATGAGGAAGTTTGATAGAATTTCGCATAAAATAAACGATCTTGTGACACCCTTGGTAAATTGTCTGACTCGGGCGCCAAATTTGAAAGAGTTGTTTCTCTAATTCGGGTTAGCTCGCCGGATCCAGGTGTTCAAAAATCTCTAAGACATTTAACAGTTTTATTTACACTATTTACAAAGGAAATTATATACAACAGGTAATATAAGCAAGTACGGTCACTTCTTCGGTTCGTTTCTTCGGTAATATGGACACCTCCCTATAGATGGATCGGCTCTCTCTCTCTTAAACTAGGACCCCCTTGGCATCCTGTAGATGGCTCGTCTCGCTAAAACCGGGACCCCTTGTAGATGGCTGGCCTCTGCAACACCCCGTCGATTAAGAGTGAAGTCAGGATAAACTCACAGCCAGACGACGGAAACGGTAGCCTGTTAGGATAAACTCACAGCCAGGCGGGATGTCTGTCAGGATAAACTCACAGCCAGACGACGGAAAGGGTAAAGGAGGTTCTCGGAGCGGTCGGTTGGTAGTCTCAAGGATAAACTCGCAGGAGAGCACCAAACGATTTGACGATCTCACGGCGGTTCCTCGGCTTATCTAGTCCTTGCTCGATGGTGGGGCAGCAGTGGGGTGATGATGGAGTCGCGCGCGCTCATAGCGTACTCGGAGTGGGGACGCGAGCGCTTCATTTGGATGACCTTCAGCTGCTGCACTGCCGCGCGTCTTGATATTATTCAAAATTCGGATTAAATGTGAGGGTTCACATTACAATCTGAACTGGCTTATCATGAAAAATCGTAGAATATTACACTCGGGATGTTATTTTTACAAAATTATTGCAACGAAATGCCCTACCTACTTATATAAGCGAATAACCTATAGAACTGATGTGCATAATGTCAATATTAGACGCAAAAATACATTAAGTATCCCCAAGCATCGTTCGGAAATTTTCAAAAGATGCTTCTCCTACAACATTGCGCTATACTATAACTGCTATGATTTCTCACACAACACGTTAAATGCTTTCAAAACTAGTTTAAAATCCTACTTATTAAACTTGCAAAAATCCTGCTAACTTACAACAACTAACTATAGAAATGTTCATTTAATATTATTAATCACTATGTACTAAGAATAGCAGTTGGACACTTATCTTGCTTATATTAATTGCCTTTTCATTCTTTTTTTTTCTCTCTTCTTTTTATTTCTTTAGGGAAACTAAACTCATATATACGTTTATATTTCTTAAGTAAATATTCGTCACAACTCTCTTTGGTTTTTCTCTCTTATTATAATCATTTAATTATTATTATTATTTAACATTATGTATTATTTGGTTTTTTTTGTTGAGGACTTGATGAAAAGCAGTGGTATTCACTGATCTCGCTCCTTTTGTTTTAAGATTGTTCACAAAATAAATTGTAAGATTACTGTATGTACCTCTATAAGTATCATATACACTGTATTGTGCTCTTAAAACAATAAATGATTTATTATTATTATTATTTAAGTTATTTCCATTTCGTTTAGACATGTTAATTTCAAAGGACTCAGCAAAATCTAGTTTCTTCCCTTTGTCTAAGATATGGAGAATAGTAACAAAAGATTTAGGCTTAAAATTATGGTTTAAATTATTAATATGTACTGTAAATTTAGAATCTGTTTTAAACTTACGCACTGAATTAAGATGTTCTTTAATTCTTACTTCGAAATTTCGCCCTGTTTGTCCACAATATTCCGCGCCACAATCACAAGTTAATTTATAAACACCACTTCTATTTAATTTATTAACTTTATCTTTATTAATACCTAAAATTTTTTGAATATTTATCGGTCTACTATAAGAAAAATTAAATTTCTTATTAGTATTTGATTTATTAATAATATTTTAAATTTAGAAAGAAAGATTATTAAAGAAAGGGACCGATAAATATGGTAAGTGTGAATCTAAATCTCTAGAAGAAATGTTCATTTCTTTTAGAAAACAAGATCTTTTCATTGAATTAAAACATTTAATTAAAACATCTTTAGGAAAATGATTAATGAAGCCAATATAAAATATAATTTCTAATTCATTTTTTAAGTTACTATAATTTAAAGGAACGTTAAAGATTCTAAAAAATGAGAAGTTAAAAAATGCTAATTTGTGTGAAATTGGATGATTTGAAAAATAATCGATACAGTGATCTGTATGAGTAGATTTACGGTAGATACTATAATTTAAATTGTTGCAAACCGGATTTCTAATAACCAAATTATCTAAGAAAGGAATAGAAAGATGATTTTCTAATTCATATGTAAATTTAATTTTAGGATGAATAGAATTAAGAAAATTTATAGTGTAAGAATATTAGTGTCTTTCTTAATGATCAACATCAACATATCTACCCCAAAATAAACACTGACTATTAAATGAATTGTTAGAAAAAATTAAATTTTCAATTTGATTCATAAATAGATCAGCAAAAAGAGGAGAAAGTTGATGACCCATTGCTAATCCAGTTTTTTGTTCATAGATATCATTATTAAACATAAAGAAATTTTGATTAATAGAAACTTTAGTTAATTCTAAAATGGCTTCTGCTATATCATCAACTAAATTTGAGTTATTAATATAATTATTAAGAATTTGTAAACATTCAGTAGGTGGAATGGATGGAAATAAATTAATAACGTCAAATGAGATTATTATGACTTCTGAATAATTAATATCTTTTATTGATTCTAACCTATTTATAAGATCTTTTGTATTTTTCAAAGAATACTTAAAAATAAAATCAATATTTAGATTCAAATATCGATCTAAAAAGAAAGAACTGGACGAGTTGGAATATTTAGTTTATGTATTTTATTAATTTTTTGACAAAATTAATTTGTAGCTATTTTACATACATTTTTACATATTTTACATTTTATTATAACTTTTAATCATATTAGTATATTTCAAAAAAATTTTAACAAATGTCAGTCATAATTTTTATTTACAACTTTTATTGGCAATTATTCTGTTTTTATATTTTTTTTTGTGTTATTCAACCATTAATATTTTAGCCTGATGATGGACGAAAGTCCGAAAGTGCACTAGCTGATATTTTATTATATTTTATTGTTATTTGAAGATTATCCCTATCAAATATATTTTTAAAGTATTGGGAATTTCGACTACGGATAGATGGCGCTATTTTGACGTAAACTTGAAAAAAAAAACATGGAGGAAAAAGTAATAAAAGATTTTTGCGCCGATTTAATTTTTATTGGTTTTAGTAACTGCGCCTGTGTTTAAATCAAGTTTTTTGTGTTTAAAAATTGTGTTTATCTTTTATTGGCCAGTGTGTATTATTTCTTACTTGCATAATTGCATAAATACATTGTTTTGGGGTAAGTATTAAATTACAGCCTGTAAAAAATATTATTATTTTAATATAGTAATAATAAACCCAAGGAAACTAATTTATAACTGCACGGAAATAAATTTTATAAAAACCGGTTATGTCATGGTGGACCTTTTATAGCTTCAGCAAATAACTCCCAGAGGGCGTATCTCAAGTCGAAATTCCCAATATTGTAACAAAAAAGTACCTAAAGGTTATAAAATAGATATTTTTAGGAATGCTTGATAAAAATTTAATAAATCTTGTTCCTGAACCGAAACTAGACAACGTATGAGATAAAATTAAACATGTTTCATGTTTATAAAATTTATTTTATGGTAAATTAAAAAAATAAAATTAATCTTCTCAGATTTCAGAATTTATTTAAAAAAAAAGTTATCGAGCTTACTAAAATTGACTAATATAAAAAAGATACAATAAATATTGTTCATCGTTTTTGAATTTAAATATTTGGTGAGTAAAAAATTAAACAACAAAATATTTAAAAAAACTTCAGTTTCTTATAAACAAAGCAACTTCAGTTTTAGGCCATTTTTAAAATTTAGATCTTCTTCTAATTGAAGGTTGATAAATTGCAAAAAAATAGACCTGATGAGCATTTTATTTTTAAATTAAACAATATCATAAAATTTAAATATTAATTGCTCATAAAGTATGCTAAGTAAGTATAAAATTTCGGTCAACTGCTGAAGTTAGTGGTTTTCTACACTATGTTGTTTTTAGATCATAGTGTGGATTCTGCCCACTACAGCAGCCAGACTAGGAACTACAAGAGGTAAATAGTTATTTCCGACGACCATATGAGAAAATCGTAAGTCATTCATAATAGTAGTTTAGAAAATCTTTTATTTCAACACTAGTTTGGGTTTCTGTTTTGTAATTCTGAGTACTTCTTGTAATATTCGATAAAGGCGCTACAAAAGAATTCCGAAAGCCATCTTACAGATTTTTTTTAACTTGCAAAATAAGGACAGGTATAACAAAAATTTATATTTAAGCAAGCTGGTGTTACTTGTTTTATTATTAAAATCATTATATAATTAACTTTTGTGTAAATTTTAAATAAAGTCGGAACAATTTTCGTTTTGATCAGTTGCTTCTTGCTTCTTTCAAAACAGACATCTATAATAAGGTACATTTTACTAAAAGTATTGGAGTAACTTCAATGTCAATTGATGTCAACACAGGTTATGTTATGAGATTTGGGTTATTACTACAAAATATTAATATTGGACACAAAATGGGCATGGTCGTCGGAAAAATAGCGTACGCAACTCGCAAGAAAGTGAATTTCGTGCTTGTTTGATGTCCTCACTCGGCTAGCGCCTCGTTCGGCCATTTTCACTTTCGCACAAAATTCGTCACTTCGTTGCGTTATATACTATTTTATGATTTGCACCTATAATATTGCTCTTTTAAAACCACTAGCGTTGTCGAAATGGGCCATAGTGCGCTCATTTCAGCATCCGCTTACGAAGTCGGTAGCAGTGATGTGTCAAATTTGTTGTATTGATTATCGTATAGTATATTACGAAACGAGCTAGAAAGTGACGAATTTTGTGCGATTGTGAAAATAGCCGAAAGAGGCGCTAGCCGAGTGAGTGTAAATATTACATTTATAACATCTCCATTTTTAATTATCTTTGAATTTTTTTCATTTTTATGTTAAGAATAAAATAATTTACTTTGTAGTTGATTTAAACAAGTAAAAATATTTTGGTTTGATTAAAAAGGAATACGATAGAACCAAAGAGTTTTTGAAAAATAATAGGGATCTAACTATCGTCAGAGCGGATAAAGGCAACAGTACCGTTATTCTTGATAGCGATGATTATGATAAAAAAAATGATGGAGTTGTTGAGTAATGACCAAGTTTATAAAGTAATTAGTAAAGATCCCACAGCAAAATTTCAAAAAATTTCAAATACAATTGTCAAAGAACTAGAGAGAGATGGTGATATCTCACCACAAGAAGCGAAAAAACTAATTTGCCATAATTCTATGTTTCCAAAACTTTATGGTCTTCCTAAAGTCCCTCTCAGGCCAGTAGTGGCATGTATTCAAACCCCTTCGGTTAATCTAGCGAAATTAGTCAATTCGGCATTACAAAATTTCTCCTCATTATCAACGTTTAAAAAATAAAAATTCTTTGGAATTAGTCCACATCTTAAAAGATATTATTGCTCCTGATGGCTATATTCTTGCTTCCTTTGATGTTAAGTCATTGTTCACAAGTGTACCGCAGAATTTGGTAATTGAAATAATCAAATCAGAATGGTCAATAATAAGCACACACTAACATTTCAAAAAACAAATTTCTAACTATATTTAACTTCATTTTTATTCAAGCTACTTTAAATTTAAGAATACTTTTTATGAACAAACCGACGGAATGGCTATGGGTAATCCTTCATCCCCTATTCTAGCCGAATTGGTGATGAACTTTATACTCAAAACTGCATTAGAATCTATGGAATTTGTGATACATCTACTTAAGATTTATGTTGATGACATTTTTATTATACTACCTGCAGATAAATGCGAGGAGATTTTGCACATTTTTAATAACATCCATAATAAAATTCAGTTTACAATGGAAAGTGAATCTCACAGGACACTTCCATTCCTAGATCTAGAACTTACTAGAGGTGTCAAAAATACTATAGAGATCAATTGGTATAGAAAAAACATAAATTCGAATATGTCTAAATTATAAATCGTTCCATTCACAAACTCAAAAAGTTTCAATTATCAAACAATTCAAACATAAGATTCTCACCCTCAGTGATAATCAGTTTCATTATTGTATACAGCGTGCGTCTCGATTTATGAGACGATTCACGGCGTTTGAATTTTGCGCATACGCCTCTTTCGTAAAAATTATAATATATTGTCCCACCAAGTTGCTTACAAAAACCCAATCCACCAATCACGAGGCATTGCGCTCACAATTCAATTGTATCAAATGCAAATTTAAAAAACGCAAATACGATTGGTGTTTACGCGACGCGGTGATAAGATGAATAAGCCGCGCGCGCCGGCTCCAGCGCATAAGAATCACATTGTCTCATTTGCTTGACGCAGCAATGCATTTAAACTGGGTAAAAAGCTAAGATACGTACTCCTAATTTTCACATCAAAGATCTGTGTTTTTCGCCCGATTTTCAAAAAAAAAATTGCTTTGTAAAGGAGAATGTTCATTTTAACACCCTTCCTAATTTTATTTATTTAGGGGTACGCTAACACCTTTAAAAAAAATTCCCAAAACGTTCAATTTGTTGTACTGTTTTACCGATTGTTGAGTCGCCGGCGTCAATTTTAAAAAATTGTAGCGCCGTTGGGGTTCAAAGGGAAGCAACGAAATTTGGCACTGTTAATTCGTACATCCTAAAGGTTAACCTGACAAATTTTCAAGTCTCCAGGGCTACGGGAAGATCCACGGCACCTGGATAAAAAAGAAGTACTTTAAAATCGTCTTTAAAAATGTGTCATATTTTAAAGCGTTTTGTTAAAATTAACCCCTAATATTGCAACTCGATTTACGACAAAAACTCATTTTGAGGTCTCCTTTCGTTTTTGAGATATGACTGAAAAGTCCCCCGTTTTTACAAAATTATTAATATCTCTAAAAGTATCTGATTTCAAAAACCGATTGCCAAGACAAATTTCAAAGTACTGATCTTAAAAAATTTTAAGATGATTTCAAAACCAGCCCCGTAAATAAACGATAATGATGTTGGAAATTTAAAACTTCACAAAAACATTTCAGAAATCCTTACTTTTTTGTATCTAAACCCTTCCAAAGTGGTTAAACTAAACTAAATTAGTACTTATGACAAAATAAAATTTTTCGCGAACCGTATTAAAAATGAATCAGGGTACTACCAAACTTCCAAAAAAGGAGACATTTAGTATGATCGTTTTACAAAAGTTAACTATTTTTATAATATTTTTTTCAATTCCACCATATTAGAAGATACCCACATTACAAAAATTGTTTGTGAAGTTTTAAATTACCAAAATCATCATTCATTTGCCAGCCGGATATTGACTTAATTCGAAAGACAAGGTCCTGAAAATTTTCTCAGCTATCGGTTTTGAATTTTGTCTCTACGTAATTTTAAAAGGAAGCCATATTTTCTAAAACAATAAGTAAAACTGGTGAACTAAATTTGTAAGAAAAAAATAACAAAATTTTGCTAAAATATTTATACCCAATACAAACTAGGAAGGCGCAATATATTACCAAAAATTATTTTTAAGGCAATTATGTAGAAAAAATTATGACGTTTGGGCTATCGTACGTTCTAGTAGAAATAATACTTTTAGAGATATTAATTATTTTCTAAGAACGGAGTGTTTTCAGTCATAACTCATAAACGAAAAGAGATTTCTAAATGATTCTGTTTTTTTCTCGTAGAGAAGACCTTAAAACGTTACCTGGAAGGTTCAATACGTCATAGTCAAATCCAATATTGGAGGTTAATTTTATCAAAATGCTTATACGAATAGTTAGTGCTAAATATCGTGACTTTCCTATAAATCCCGATTTTACTATTTTTTTATTTGAAGCAGCCTACAGAATTTTTAACTGTTAGCGTACTAGAAAAATTAGTAAGGGTGTCAAGATGAACATTTTCTATTCAAACGAAATTTGTTTTTTAATCGGACGAAAAAAACAGCTCTTATAGGTAAAAATTGGAAATACCCTTTAAAAAATTAACCGATAAATCCTTTGTATCCAGGCGCCAGTGCCTAATTTCGTAGTTTCCCTTTTAAACGCTAACGGCGCTGATGCATTTTTTAAAATTGACCCCGTCAGCGTCGACTCAACAATCGCTAAAATAGCAAAAAGTAAGGGCGTGTCTAGGATTTCATCTTGGGTAGGGCAAATTATTGATGAAAATTAAAAATTGGGCGATTTTGTCGGGATCCCGAAATTAAAAAAAAAACCTAGGTTACCCTACCATAATCTTAATATTTTATAACTTTGCAAACATATTCAGGATGTCTCGAAAATGGCACAAGAGCGTAGTACGTTGTTGGAGACCCTTCCGCCTTCAGGAAGATCCTCAGAAAACTAGTTAAAAGGTCCTCTTGACCAATTAAGATATGAAGAGACAAAGTTGGGTATTCAATTATGGTTCTCTTTAGTCGTGAAGTAATAAATTAAATTTTAATCCTATTATTCACAATTTATTTTTTTAAATTGAAAATTATGACGGGTAAATATTGTAGGTAATTTTAAATAAAAAAATTGATTTCCCAAAGTTGTCTCATCAGATCTCGGTCATTTGATCATTTGGTTAAGAGGATATCCTGTATTTTAAAAATTGTTAATTGAAAATATTTACAGTGTATCTCAAAAAGAAGTGATGAGAAGAATATCGTAGAAAGTAGGCTGTACTCATCTACAAAAAAAACAATTTTTTAATTTTCACAAAATAATTATTTGCTCTTAGCTCCAAAAGTATTATCTGTACCAGGACGGAATAAAAAGTAATTTTCGGTTGAATATTGTGTATTACTGACCGGATTGGTACAAAAAAATGCAACTAACCAGTTTTCCCAAAGTATAAAATACGCCCTCTTGCAATAGTTTGCATCAGTAATCATTTGAAAAAATTAAAAACCTATTTTTGAAAAAAAATTACCCCTGCCTTAAAAGAATCTTTAGAAGTTTCGAATGATTTTAAGATTGACCTAGCAAATGAAAGATGAGGATTTTTGCAACTTAAAAATTAAAAAAAATTGTAGATAATGTAGGTATCTTCAACTAAATTTGGGGATTGTGTTAATGTGTATTTTTGAAAATTCATATTTTGCTTAATAATCAATCTTTAAATAAATTAGTACACAAAAGTTTTTAAAATTTATTTTTGTCATAAGTACTATTTAATTCTCTTTAGTTTGACCACTTTGGAAGGGATTAGATACAAGAAAGTAATGAATTCCGAAATGTTTTTGTGAAGTTTTAACTTCCCAACATAATTTTCTTTTATTTGCGGGGTTGATATTGAAATCAATCGAATTATTTAAGAATTTTTTTAAGATCAGGACTTTGAAATTTGTCTCGGCGATCGGTTTTTGAAATCAGATCCTTTTAGAGATATTAATAATTTTGTAAAAACGGAGGATTTTTAAGTCATATCTTAAAAACCAAAGGAGACATCAAAATGAGTTTTTGTCGCAAATCGAGTTGCAATATTAGGGGTTAATTTTAACAAAACGCTTTAAAATATGACACATTTTTAAAGACGATTTTAAAGTACATCTTTTTTATCCAGGTGCCGTGGATCTTCCCGTAGCCCTGGAGACTTGAAAATTTGTCAGATTAACCTTTAGGATGTACGAATTAACAATGCCAAATTTCGTTGCTTCCTTTTAAACCCCAAGGGCGCTACAATTTTTTAAAATTGACGCCGGCGACTCAACAATCGGTAAAACAGTACAACAAATTGAACGTTTTGGGAATTTTTTTTAAAGGTATTAGTGTACCCCTAAATAAATAAAATTAGAAAGGGTGTTAAAATGGACATTCTCCTTTACAAAGCAATTTTTTTTTGAAAATCGGACGAAAAACACAGATCTTTGATATGAAAATTAGGAGTACGTATCTTAGCTTTTTACCCAGTTTAAATGCATTGCTGGAGCCGGCGCGCGGCGCTTATTCATCTTATCACCGCGTCGCGTAAACACCAATCGTATTTGCATTTTTTAAATTTGCATTTGATACAATTGAATTGTGAGCGCAATGCCTCGTGATTGGTGGATTGGGTTTTTGTGCAACTTGGTGGGACAATAAATTATAATTTTTACGAAAGTGGCGTATGCGCAAAATTGAAACGCCGTGAATCGTCTCATAAATCGAGACGCACGCTGTATATTATACCAATAGTAAATTAAAATTCTCAACAAACATGAATTCTAACCTTACTGACAGTGAATCAAATCGGCGACGCTGAATTTTCCCACCGCTCGTCGGAAAGTTGTGGTAGTGACTAGGGACTCCCACTCTGCTCTCGATCGGCATCACGCACCTAGAGAAATCTAATGAAATGAACAGCTCCGCGTTCCGATGAGGAATGAGAAGCCCCGCCCATTTCTCATTTTATCTGCAACGGGTATTATTGGAAATATGCAAAGGCGCCAGCCGCCAGCGTGTACCTGCTAGGGCTCAAACTTGCAATGGAATCTTATGAAGGCTGTTCATGCCCTAGCGTTTTTACTAATTTACCTAATTACACCAAATAAACTGAAAATTTATAATCAATTTAATAATTATTATTTTCGCCTTAAAAACATGTTTAGCAATATTAAACTTATTTAAATAATTTTTCTTTATAAAGCGTTGAAATGTTCACCGTATCTAAATTTCGAAATTACGAATTGCCTGACCTATACAACACTGCATTACAAGAATTACAATTTCGGAAGTAGAAAACTTGCGGTGAATTTGGATAAGATTTTATAACAGAGTAAACACTGTGAATTCCATATATCCAACTTATTTATTTGTTCAAAAATCAGGAAGAAATGCTACATGTTTCGCTGAACTAGTCAGCATCATCAGGCATACTAAAATTGGTTAAAATTATAACAACAACTAAGGAAATAGAGACAACGACTTACATTTGACATTAACGAAACTGTAATTTGGCCACCAACCGCAAAATTTCAGCTTCGTTAACTTTAATATTTGAATCCCATGTTCTACACAAGGGTTATAAGCTAATATATCAAAAATTAATAAAACATCGTAATTCAAAATAGCAGTCTTACTTGGATACATGTACTTTGAAGAAGTGATAAGAAAAATTTCTCTCCGTCATCCATTAAATTAAAAACATTTAACGTCACAAGTTAAAACAACATTACATTGATAAAATCTTTCTCTATGAGGTTAAAACAACATTTCGCTCATCACGACGTTTTGGTAAAACTTGGAATAAAATTCTTGATAAAATTAGTATGTACAAAATAGGTTTATGAAAGTCTGAAACAAATTCTAAATTAAAATATGACACTTTTATAATTTAAGATTGTCCAACTCACCAGAAACAGCAATGATATAAATTAAAAATTGAAAAATTATTTTTGTTTTTAATTTTAAATTCCTTTGGAAGCGGTACAAAACCCAAATTAACTTGTTGGATTGATCTCTAACACAAATTGATCTACTTTTTAATTTTATTCTATTGTAGTAAAATCTCATTTTAACAGTTAGGTAGAAAATGGGGCCCTAATTACTTTGGGGGATCAAAACCGCGTGTCCAATTTCTAGGTTGGGAGCACGATTGTCACCAGATCGACACATTGGCTGATTTAACAAAAAATACAGAACAATCGGAACGGAATGTCAACGAGCAACCAATTGAACAGTATGTAAAGTTGAAGAAATGTTGATTGTAAAATTTATGAAGATGAAGCTAAATTAATTAACTTAATTAAACTTATAAGGAATTTTTAGTGGGCAAAATCGAGTTGTATATTGACGTTATGGGTTTTAGGGTTAATGATACTTTTGTGGATTTCTAAATTTTCATAATAGTTCAGATTGTGATAGTCATTAACAACATGGAGCAAATCGACATTCCTCTCCGGGTCAAACTCATGATTTTCAGTTATGACATGTTCTGCAAAATTTGATCTATCGGGGTGGTTCAACCTAATGGCAGCTTCATGCTCCTTCACTCTAACACAAAACTGTCTTCGAGTCTGTCCAACGTACTCAGCATCGCATGAATTGCATTTAAGTTTGTAAATACCACTCTTTGATGTCGGAAGATCTTTATGTTTGTTGTTTTTGATAACACTTAAAGAGTTATTGGTTTTGAATGAAATTGTAAAATTATGCTTTTTAAAGAGTTGTACAAATTGGTAACAATCGTGATTGAAATATCATGCCCTCCACTAGTGACATGTTGGAGTAAGTGGAAGGCAACACTCTAGTAATCTTTGATTCTTCAGATTATATCAATATGGTTGAAAAATTTTTGAGCAGTGATACGTTCATAAAACTGAAACACAATCCGAACACAAATTTGTTAAAACGTTTAAGTCCATAATAAGAAATATGAACTTCCTTCTTTTAATAGATATTTGTTTGCCGAACCAACCCCAGTGTCCCCAAGCTATATTGCCTCCCAAAGTTGCATAAAATAGATTTGAGTAATATTGACAACATAGTACCTTCAAGAATACCAGTACGACCAGTGGTGTCTTATGTAAGTTCAGCTACTTATCGTTTGTCTAAGTGGCTTAACAAAAGTTTGAGGCAAGTCTCGAGTTATTCCAACGTATTCAGTATCAGCAACTCCCGACAATTAGTTGACCAACTTTCCAAAGTAAGATTAATGATAATACTATTATATTCTCTCTTGATGTGGTGAGTCTTTTACGTCCATTCCACTGAGTGATTGTGTTGATTTGACTAAGAGTTTATTGTCGGCCTCCAGCCTGTGCGACGCGGATATTGACGAGTACATAGACTTACTAAATATTTCATTAAGACAGAATTTTTTCGTTTTTCAATGATCACTATTATGAACAAAAAGACGGTCTAGCTATGGGTTCCCCACTTAGTCCGTTAATGGCGG